>JAUPFT010000023.1:4262500-4765000 GCA_036936625.1 Parnassius smintheus behrii
ACATTAGATATAAATGGTATACCATAAATACCATACCATCAGGTGGACTGTGTGATCGTTTGTCACCCTATCCTATAAATAAATAAAAAATAAATAAAAATAAATATAAAAATATATAAAACAATATAATGAAATATAAAAAAAACTAAGATAATAAAAATGTATAATACATAACTACATATTATAATGACAGATGTATATAGACTCATAAAGATATATAAATATACATATATTCAAACAAATTTACATAAATATATTTGTATATATGGCACATATAAGTGTATTAAAATATAATATACATAATAAGATTTACTTTTACGCCAATAAGTATTTATTTAATTTGTTTTTAAATATGTTATTTACCGGTTCACATCGAATATCCTCAGGCAAACTAATTAGAAAGTACGGCAGTCGTTTCTTTAAAGTTGTATCTCAAAAGTAATTATTTACTTTAGGTAGTACAAATTTGTCTGCAGATATTGGTCGTGTACCCTGACCATGCTTAACTAGTATTAGAGTAGTAGATGGTGGATTGTAAGTTCCTTTGTCACTTGTGTTATATAATAAAGCCAATACTATGGTATTTAATCAATATTAGAATATTATCTTATCCTGTTTCCAGAATGTGCTTCAACACCGGTTAAGATTTGTGTTTTCGCCAAAAGCTAATTTTGATTCGAGATATCGATAAAAAATATCGACATAAGCAAAACCATGCTAACGCAGTGCATTTCCATCATAAACGTGTACAAAGCTCCACAAATAACTCACCGTATCGCATTCGTCGATGGAATGCTTGGGTACCTTCATGCAGACTCATCTCGTTACAACTAGCACAACTACTCTAGCGTCAGGGCGAGGGTCACATTTGCGGTCGGGTGGGCAGCCACCGAGAGAAGCACCAAGCCGAGTGCGGACGCGACGATACATCCCGATATATTTATACACAACACAAATTCACATGAACAAGACAATATCGACAATGTTCATACAGTCAACTTATACGACCAAAATAGTTTTTATAATCCAGAAAATAAATCTCCTGATGAAATTAATGCGTGACAGAAAAGGAAGCATGATCGGGAAAATAAAAAACGGAAAATAAAAGAAAATGAAATGATGTCGATGGGTGCGGGCCGCGAGTATCCAACGTCGCCTATTCTATGAAGCGTGTATTTCACAATCGTATACCGATACGGCGTTACAAATAATAACCGTATATGTGCGCAAGTCCAATACACGAATTATTCAACTATCTGTGTTGCCGAATTTGAAGCCGTTGCAATAATTTTGTGCTGCCTATGTAATACTCCAATAATCCATCAGGTGTTTTTACAGGCTACGGTCGCCGTGAAGTACTTTTTGAAAATAAATATAAAACAATTTTTACAAAATATAAAAACTAAAATTAAAACTAAGGGAAAATAATTTTTTTAAAATTTTGATCTTATTATTTTAAATAAATATTCAAATTAAGTATTGAGTAATGTTGCACTTATAAATTCAAAGGATAATAAGAGCGTCGCGGCACCGCACCGCTTTAAACCACTTTTATAAATGTTTAAATAATTTGAGTATAAAAGTGGGTGTAAATGGTCATTCACGGGTTAGTAGTGAAAATAAGAATTAAAAGTACAGAAATGCAAACAAACAGAAAAACAAAAATAATCGTAAATAAAACAAAAGTTACAAACACATTTACGATAGCTTGAGTACGTGTAGCAGTGCAAGTATTGCCAGATATCCACTCGATCTGAATGCCCAATTTTATTATAAACAAAGTTTTTTTTTTGTATCTTCAATGGGCATTTGTTGTAATCTAGTTGAAACTTTGGTTTATAATAAAAATGTCATCTGATACATCTGTCTTGTTAATCGGTCATGTGCAGCCACTCACCATTTTGTAATCATCTATTTTGCTGATGGATCGAAGAAACATGTTGACACGCACTATCGTTGGCGCATCGCCTTAGTGAGAAACAAAACAATTTTAAATTATAGGACCGCTTTTTAATATAAAACATTACGACCTATTTAAAACCACATCTAGCACTAATCTAAATTCCTACCAATCGTGAGTACGGTACGCATATAGATGGATTGATGTCAGATGTCGTTACTTCAAATGAAATGGAGCCGAGCAATTAAGATAAATACGATGTCTAGTTTCAATAACTAAAGCAAAGTACGAAAACCATTTCGATTTTACTATCGAAAGCCCCTTCAGATTTGTAAAAAGCAGGCAGTCTAAAAGTAAGAATGAAAATTAAAAAAAAAGTAGTTTCGAGCTTAAGAAATAAACACTATCGGAGAGTATCGACGAGGTGGTAGAAGCAAACAATTAATATTAGTAATTGACCCGCTATACTCGATTACTGGAGTCAAACAATACCTTTAAAAAGCGCGAGTCTAAAAACGATTTTGGTCGTCAACACCAAAGGGAAGAAGTTAAAGATAAACATAATGAAAATATAAAAACGAACATTACATATAGCCGGGTAAATCACTCCGTCATAAAAATGGAGGGAATTGCCCATTCATTTGACTTGTTAGGAAAACCGCGACCGCTTTGTAAAGGAGAAGAAAAAACGTCATACTGTAACTTAGTCTAGATGCATGGTATGGTCCAGTCGGTACATGTTGACTTACCATTGTGACATCATCGATTTTTGATATACTCCTGACAAATATATTCACGCTCACTACCGCTGGCCCATCTAAGTACCAAGCAAAATATATGGTTGATATTACATCACAGATTAAAACTAAGCCCTAATGGAGAAAACATACTCTATGTTTCGCGAGGTGTTGACTCTGAAAATAATGATTGGTATACGATCGACTCACCTTGAACCTGAAAATCTTATGTTTAGGCATTGTTTATCTGTACCCGTCATTTGTGGACGTTGGCTTAATGAACGTACACAATAAATGAAATAAAACTCAAATAATCGACGTTAGACGAAATACTTATGGGAGAGCAAAAGAAAAATCAGCTTGGAATCGGAAAACAAAGTGAAATGCAACTTGACTTGTTTAAGGAATTTGTGTTAGTGTAGATGCCTTAAAGGTCAACTTACTTTTAAAAAAATATATTCAATATTTAATTTGTTTTATGAACAAAAATAAAATTAGCTGCAAAATTAAAAGATTTTTAAAATGGCTATATTACGAGTTATGACAGTATTTAAAAAATTTATACTCTTTATTTTAAATTTGAATTTGACGGCTTAAAAAGCGTGCAAAACGTGAAAAATTCTCAAGTTGTAAAAATAGATATCTATGTACTACATTGTATTTATACATATATATTTCAATGTATTTAATAATTTTTAATAATTTTTATAAGTTATCTGAAATAATATGCTGCATTTTTGTTAATAACTTAAATTTTTTAAATTATTGGAAATCCCCTAGTATTTACGATATTTATTAAAATGATTCGGTTATCACTTGCCTAGTGCTCTTAAATCCATATTATAATCTAATATAATATGGAATGATATATTTATAATCTACATTTTATAAATGTGGATAACTTGCAATAATGTAAATTAGTAGAGATGTTCAAAAAAGCACCAATTTTTTTGCGAATCCCATAAAAGTAAAGGTTTATGGAAAATCACTAAATAGAAATTAAGTTAATCATTAGTATCAAAAATTAATATTATCATAGGTATTCTATGATTATAATATCGTAAAACACATACTATCTTGAATAGGTAAATATAACCGAGACCATTGAAGTGTGATTCTCCTGAAATTTCAAACGAATAAGCCTCTTTCAAAGTATGTAAATGCCATGTTTTTCATTTTGATCTAATAAGAGAGTTATGGACATAATTTACGTGTAGTGGCGGCAGATAGAATCGATCGATTTGCCACCAGAAAACCGTTATAACCATCACGTACTAAGGAATACCCAGACCGGTGAAGGTAAGCTGCATCAAAGATGCTAAATGTCCGCAATTTAATCGTCAATCTGCCTAACGAGGGTGACAACTTAGGCAAATCCTTCTTACAACAAGAGAGGCCGTCGCCCAACAGTGGACTTTCAACGGGCTGATCTAGAAGAGGTATATATCTATATTTAATCAAGTTAATAAAATATATGTTATTGAATAAAACTATCTTTTTGTATTTTGTAGTTATACGTTTCATTCGTTAGACAACGAGCGGATATACCTGTTGGTGATGTTAATAACACACTAATACACAAAATAATAAAGAATGGCATTGATTTTTTAATAGCACGGTAACACTTTTTGCTGACTAATTTCAAAGTGACTGTCATGTTTATACTCCTTCGATTATGCGCCATTATACTCGTATTTTAATCGATTAGGTTCTTTCAACGCCAACGATTCAGTGTATTGATAATAATTTTCCTTTATTAGATAGTTAAAGATTAAATATTTCCTTAAACAAAGAAAAAAACCACTTTGTTGTTTAATCATCTAATATAACAATTAATATTACACTAAGTAGGTTTATTATTTTATTAACACTGGGTACTTTGTATGAAAAAGTTAACATTTATAACGATAAAATTGGCATCGAAAAATAAAACTGCAATAACATCCGCACTCGAGCGGTTTTTTTTTAAATCCACCAGGCCGTAAAATGTGTTCTCGCGAGTAACACACATTCCGTTCAACTTTTAAGGCGTATATAACGTCAGTGTTATTATCAAGTTACGAAACTTACATCCGTATACTTTTATTACTTAGTTTGCAGTGACAATTACGTCTTAAAAGCTGGAGAATGCATAAAACCTCGCTAAGGCAAAGTAAAATATAACGGGAGACATTAAGTTCCTAAGGTTGTGCTACAGTGTCGTTTAATATTAACTATAGTGACAATTAAAAAGTTTGAGTTATCTAGAGTCACACAACTATTATGCCAATCATGATTTTCGGTAATTCAACAACGGTCGGTTAAATAATGTAGGAATTTTGTTCTGACTAGGCAATTTTTCACTTTCACAATCCTGTCACTAGTGTTAATAATTCTATTACATGGTAAGGGAGTTTTCGCGCCATCACATAACGAAAGCTCATTTCTGTTCTTATTACTTTTCAACAAAATGTTAAATGAATATTGAATATTAACAAATAATAAATGAACTTGCGTTGATGGCCAATCTCCTCAAGCTATACGAACGTCGTACGGTCTACCTATCTTGATCGTTTGACTCCTGAGCATGTACTAACCATCTTTATGTCGCTTATGGTGGTAATACTTCTGACGAACAGGTTTATATTTACTACAGCTGGACCATCTGTCGAAATATTTTATAATCCCTTACGAATTTAATAAGAAAGAGGTAGAAAAGAAAATATGTAGAATAGACATCTCGTCATTTAATCTTCATAATTAGGCGGCAAAATGGCAAAACAAAAAATGTTAAACAATAAATGTTAAACAATAAATTAAACAAAACTTGCCATACTTACTATGGTTAAAAAAACTTTGTTTTTCAATGAAGCATTATATTATTTAATAGGTTTTTTTATGTAGGTATGTTTGCATTGAAAAAAGAACAGTTGAGGCACACACGCATGAAATAATAGGCCGGGAAAAGTTTCTTCGTGTTTTATATACAAATACAAGACATATTTCTTTTTTCAAAATTTATTTACATTAAATTATAATATATATGCGCCATATTTTTCTATAAATTGTTGCCATCTTGTTGGTAGTGGCATAATCTCGTTCCTGTAGAAATCTTTAAGTTTATAAAGACAAAAAAAACTAGGATCTTTGTTTCCTTTCCTTTAAGATTGGGTTTAGGTAAATATTTTTTTATGGACGGTAACTGGTTGCTGTGACCAATAGACATCTAAGTATATCTATTTTCAATTACGAATAAAAATGCAGATGCGTTGTAACCCATGAGGACTCAGATAGAATGCCTCGGTTCCGGTAAAATGGGTCTCCGGTTCTCTACACTCACTATACGAAACACTGCAGCATGACTTGCTATTTGACTCTGGTATTCTATGAGAACGTGGTCCTACCACGGTCGAGCCAACCCATTCGTGCTTTAACTACATCATAGCTGTAGCGTGGCTCTACCACATGAAAAAATTGATAACCTCTTGACTTACAGGGGTCATCAGTACATTGTACATTGTTAGTGCTCTGTTCGGATTCTACTCGCATTCAACATTCGTACGAGTATAAATATTTTAATGAAAAGATTAAAAATAAACACTGTTCCGTTGGTCTGGTGGTAGTAAGCTCCCAGGTTCGAATTCTTAAAATCAGTTACTGGATTATTCTGTCAAGAAAATCTTAGCTCGGAGTTAGGAAGTTGGCGGTGTTTCACCTCCGTACCTCGGAATGAACTTAAAGCTTTCTACAGGAGTTTCTTAAGACTTTTGGTCCCACCATACACACAGCATCACCTTATTGCGCGTGAATCCGGGTTTCGCTACAGTCTGTGGAGCTTGACTACCATCAGTCCATGATCTTTTTCGCACGTTCTTGTTGTAGGTGATCCGTTTTTAATCACCAGTGATCAATCTTTTCAAAAATGAGTACACGATTCTTTAGGTTTCTTTCAATGAACTCGAGTGGTACCCAAATATCTAGCTTTACTGTGTAGCCAGACTTTTTAAAAAGGGTCAAAACCGTTCTGTGGTTAATCCTCAATTCCGCGGCTATGTCGTAACTACTAATATGGCGATGTTGCTCCACTTTTTTTTAAAATGGCATTGACTTTATCTTTATGAGAGAGCGACCAGATCGAGCTGCATTTTTGACATCAAAATTCCCGGACTGAAAACGCTTGAATCAACTTTGGTGCTACTCTTACTGACACTGCGTTAGGTCCATAAATATCACAAACTTTTTTTGCGGCTTGAGTCGCATTTTCCCCTTTTTTGTAATAAAACTTCAGAATGTACTGAATTTCTAAATTACATTCACTCATTTTGGCGAAGCAAATTTTTTTAACGCGTTCACTAACTTTATTACGTCTATATTGGCTGCTTCCTTATTCTATAATCAAACTATTGTAACACGTGCGAAGATGTCCTTGTCCTAGAATGTAAATCATTCATGCTAAATATAACTCTACACAATGACGACATATTATATTTTATTGCTAAACTTTGGTAATAATTTCATATTCAATAATTTCAACTTTATTTACCTATGGAAAATTTAATTTTAATATTAAATTTTCAAATCAATGGATGTGTTGATCCCAGGCATGCTTATATGCTATAGCGAGATTAGGATATATATATATATATATATATATATATATATATATATATATATATATATATATATATATATATATATATATATATATCCTAATCTCGCTAAGATAGAATCCTAGGCCCGCTAAGGGGAACGCTCTTCGGGTGTGAAAACGTTCCTGCGGATTTGCCGACATGCGGCGAAGGTGGAAAACCATGAAATTTTTGTGGAGGGTTAGTCTGACGTAACGAATAGACGATACGAAGAATAGATGATAACCGTCTACATTTATTATTGACATCTATAATCTATATATAATCATCAATAAAAATTTAAATTTAAGTAAGGAAGAGATAAATCATTTCACTTATCGACATCTAATTTCTCCTTCCTGCCCTTTTTTTGCCCCAAGTTATTTGGGGTCGATATAGCATGTTTTTTTCATTCTCTTTTATTAACCGTCTTCTCTTCAATCACTCCTTTCTTATCATCCATCTTTTCTTAGGCCTTCCTACTTTTATATCCATCCTGTTTCATTGTTAACATTCTTGTTGTTACATGGCCGTCATCCGATCTATTTATTTGTTTTAAAAATTTCCAAGGCAACATCGATCAATTTTTTTTCTAACTTAATCTTTTATAATATTAAACCGCATACGTTTTAGCAAGCAATATAAATTGAAGATAGCTCAATTTTTTACTATAGTCATTCATTTCAGCCATCGTATGGCAAATTTCGCTTGTTATACTTTTTTCCGTGGCCACCAGATAGTAAATTTTGCTTGAGGTGATAACATCCTTTGTATTTGTATTCTACGTGGTAGAGCTATGCTGAAATTATATTTGTAGTATAGTTGTAGCACGAATGGGTCGGCTCGACCGGGGAAGGACTACGCTCTCACAGAATACCAGCGTAAAATAGTAGCTTCATGCTGCTGTGTTTCGAATGGTGAGTGTAGAGAACTGAAGACCCTTTTTAATGGAAACGAGGCATTCCATCTTAGCCCTCACGGATGACAACGCATCTGCATTTTGATTCGTAATCGATCGAATAGATGTGAATGACTATGGGCCACAGCAACCACTTATCATCAGGTGGACTGTGTGTTCATTTTACATCCTATCTTATAAAAAAAATATAAATAATGGATTTCACTGATCCCGTGAATTATCATTGCATGTCTTCAGAGGATTTTATATCTCCTACCACCATTTATATGATGACTATAACCAGAATACTTGTCAATAGTCAATAGTTACATAATTTTCAACTTTCTATGCCGAAATTTAATGGAAAGTCAAAAACTCAAAAACGAATAAAGGTCTTTGTAGTTTGCTATAATGTGTAAACGTCACTCTCACTTAGTTAAATTGCTTCTTACTCGCGAAGACGCAGGGTAATTTTTTCATTAAATATAATAATGTAATTCAGGATGATAAGCGAAAATCCTTGTTGGAAGTCGTTTAAATATATGAGAACTTGATTTGTTACAAGTACCTTTTTAAAAATAAAGTTATGTTTTTTGCTTAAAAATTGTAAATACATAGTTTTTAAATAAATTGCCATTTTACAATTTTTTGAAATTTAAAACATCTTCAAGAAAAATTAATGCAATTAAAACATAACTTGTAAAAAAACCAAGTCTCGCAACTCTGTTCTTCTACCGTAAAAATTACTACTACTAAGCACTAAGCAGTCTAATTTAATATAATGTGTATTACTTGTGTTGTGAGATACATTGTGTTTTCATGCGATGGCCAAGTCAATCTATATAATATTTAAAACATAAAAGATAAAAGATTTTTAACTTTGATATGGTCACCATAAAATGTTGTTAGGTTAGCTAATTATGGAATAACTTTTTTTTTTTTTTATAGGATAGGGTGACAAACGAGCACACAGTCCACCTGATGGTAAGTGGTTGCTGTGGTCCATAGACATCTACATCTATCCTCGATTACGAATCAAAATGCAGATGCGTTGTCACCCTGAGGACTAAGATGGAATGCCTCGTTTCCAGTAAAAAGGGTCTCCGGTTCTCTACACTCACCATACGAAATACAGCAGCATTAAGCCACTATTTCACGCTGGTATTCTGTGAGAGCGTGGTCCTTCCCCGGTCGAGCCGACCCATTCGTGCTACAACTATACTACTAATATAACTGCAGCGTGGCTCTACCACGTATATTAAAACAGAAGGACCCATAAGTAGGGACTGAATAAATTAACCGACTTGGTATTACATGAATCTCACAATTTTTACGGTAGAAGAACTGAGTTGCGAGACTTGTTTTATTTTTTAAAGTTATGTTTTTAATTGCATCTCATTTCTTTTTGTAGATAGTCCTACTTTTTTCCTTTCCGGTACCTTCTACTTCTTAAATACCAACAACGTACCTATCTACACCTATTATACATATACAAGTACACTGATTCATTCACTGTAAATAAAACTTTGTAATTCTATATATTTATATGGGATTACAAAGCTATTTATGCAGTTGGCATATCTAGAAAACTGGTTCGAAATTTAAAAAAAATAGTTTTTCCTTGATTTATACACTAAACACTAATTTTATTCTAAAATTGAAGCGTTTTGATTATCGGTCAGTCAGTAAATGACAAAATTAAGAAACTTTGACTAGTAATAATTCTTAAACTACTGGTTGAAATTGAATGAAATTTGAAATATACCATCTTTATACAATGCCTACTCGGTTACTGAAAATTCAGGCTTCTAGTTTTATCTATAACGAAGTTATAGTGGGTCGAAAATGGCCTGAATTGCTTCGACAAAAGTATGGTACGGCCGTGCCGCTTTTTTAATCGACTTGGCGGGGGCACTACCGTGCCCCCAGAACACCAAAACCTTGTAGTGGTTTTTCCTTTGGAAAAGGGGGGAGAAAACACAAAAAAAGGAAAACTAATATAAATTTAGTGTAACTATATCCATTACGTAACTTAACACAATACTAAAAATTTATTGTTTTATAAAAATCAACATATTTGACTATCAAATAAATCAAATAATTATTTTATTAATTCTAGACTTGTTTATTTTATCATTTTTGTACAATCTTACGCTGGGGCCACACTAACGAGAAATGCCACTTATTATCGCGTTGATGGACGTTGAATGTAGATGTGGCCACGACTTAACGCGTTAATTTAACATTAACAATGCCGTTTGCCATTTGGCGATAACTCGGTACATCAAAGAGACGAAATAACCCGTTAAAGCGGTCACACTACGTTTTTCTCATTGTGCACGATGAGTGCAACGGATCGCACGTATGGCTATGATGGAGCGGAATAATAAAAAAAAGTTATCCTTAAGATTCTGCAAACAGAGCTATGTTTATGGGATCCGAGACCCAAAAATTTAAAAAATCGTACATCGCAATAGGATGCTTTGCGACGAATTATCTGATAAAATATATTACCTTTTAAAACAATATCAAAGAATTAGAAAGACGAAGGAAAGCCTGATGGGTTTTCATAGAACCATTTTAAACAAATATAAGAAGTCTTTAAGGAACATTAACGACAACTTAACGCCGTTCAATGGCGTTGAAATTTAATTACGTTGAGTGTTGAAGTGAAGCACTTACTTTATCGCGTTAAATTTAAAGCAATAACTGCTGCCCATTAAGGCATTTACATTTCCCGTTAGTGTAGCCCCAGCATTAGCGCGTTCGCTTGATGACGCAGCCATACGATGGTCGTGCGATGGGCTAAGCGTTGAAATATGGATAGCGACTGTCGATATTTTTTTGAATAAAAAATTTAATTTTTATTTTTTCTCGTAAATAATTTATTCTACTACTACTAACCAATCTACTGTACTATATTTATATACACTTTATTATTATTTTAATTTTTAACAGTACAGGCTAAATGAGCCGCCATTTTTAATCCAATTCTTTATCTGTACGAACACTAGGTGCGTTTTAGTTTTCAGTTAGCGTTAACAATTGTATAAAGAAATGTATTTTTTATAGAATAAGGGTGACAAACGAGCAGAGGGTAAGTGGATACTATGACCCATAAACATTTATCCTCGATTAAGAATCAAAATGCAGATGCGTTGTCACCCGTGAGAACTGTGACGAAATGTCTCGTTTCCAGTAAAAAGGGTCTCCGGTACTCAACACTCACCATACGAAACACACAGCAGTATTAAGTTGCTATGTTACGCTGGTATTCTGTGAGAGCGTGGTCCTTTCCCGGTCGAGCCGACCCATTCGTGCTACAACCATATCTCTCTCTACCACGTCAATGACCATACGCGTGACGTCATAAGGCCGGCAAATGTGCGAGCTGATTATAGATACAGACATAAGTAGGTATGGACATATAGACCATTATGTTTTAAGGGCATATTAGGTAACTGAAGTAGAACGTATATGTGTGACTAGGCACTAAATAAAACTTTAAAACACTTGAACAACATCTTCTTTTTATCTACATGCAATGTAATGTTCCTCCCGCCCTTCTATCATATCCTCTGTCTTGCTATTCCCTCATACACATCTTTCCTCTCTCTCCTATCTCTTACGTTCCGTTCTAACACATACATATGAAAAAATACGTTATTTTAAAAATTTCATACATCTAAATCCATTTATCTTAAATTGGGTAATAGCTGTAGCAGCACAGGTGGATAAATTTGACTGACATTCATTGCAATGAAGTATTACGTGTAATGGTTGTAGTGCTATAGTGCAACAAAGATCTAGTAAAGATAATGCAGTTCTTCTGTCCTTTTTGATTTCTTTTTTCAAATAAAGGGCTAAAAACTTTGTGGAATTAAATTAGATAAAATTTATGATTATGCATTATAGACTAGATATACGGTAAGGTAGGTACTGCATAAGTCTTTAATATTTAATTGGTAATTATTTTTTTATGTTCATTATAAGCCAGTGCTTGACCACAATCCCACCTGGTGGTAAGCCATGATGAAGCCTCAGATGGTAAATAGCACTGTCTTAGCGTAACGAAAGTCGTCACTCTTTCCTTAAAGACGCCCAGATTGTAGTTGGATGGAAAGGTAGATGCCGGCAAATTATTCCACTCCTTTACTGTGCGCATTACAAAAGACGAAGGAAACCGTTAATTTAGTGAAAAATAAAACTTTCCTTATGCGACAATCGAGTATAAATCTGAAATATTGGCTCGGTTATTGGTACTTACATTATAGTTATATTAAAGTTAGGCCTCAGTAGTTATGTTATCCATCATTAGCTCTGGGTTCATCTTAATGCTGTATCATTAACTTGAGGTGCAGAATATTGAACGGTTATCGCATTTAACTTTATTCTCATTAGTTTTGCAAGTTGAAACGAGTACCGAAAGCCTTGTCAATAAAAAATAACAAAGCGCAGGTGGCTGACTTTAGTCCGCAGTTCTCTTTCAACTAGATTACTAGATACCTAATTACTACACTGCAAGATGTATTTTTCTCAGAGTCAAGACCTTTGCATTATTATTGGCTTGATACTAAGGTGTATTAGTGCCACAGACGGACTCCGCTGTGGCACATGGCTCCATGTGTGCTTTTAGTTTCAAAGCAATTCATCTTATTCCTCGACAAAGACGACACATCTGCGCTTCGATTAAAGATAGATGTAGGCTTCTATAGGCCACAGTACACGCATTAGCTTCTTCAGGTGCCTTAGGTAGACTGTGGAATCAATAACCACTCTTTTAAAAAAAGACCACAATCCGTTTGTGGCCACATTTTCCCGTCAAAACCCCTCTTTAAACTATTAGTTTTAAAACAATCCATTTTACCCTTTTACTACCCTTAAAGTAAATTGTTAAATAACATTCACAGCTTTCCATTGTGTGCAAATTAATATTAATGTCTATATAATGAAGTGTTTGCCTCAACTGTTGTATCATATTATTAAAACCCATTAACTTATTTAAATTTAAATAATAATAATAAAAAGAAAATTAAAATATACTTTCCATGGAAATAATAAACTGACATTTAAATATTGTCTATGGTAATTTATAATAAATTAAAAAACTTATTATTTTAAATGTCAATAAAGTTACATTACACGCATCATCAATATATACTCTATTACATATAAAATAAAATCATTTTTGTATTTACAGTCAATAACAACGTTGAAATAACCCGAATTATAGAACAAGTTGATTTATAAGTAAATATAAAATAAGTGATATAAGTGAATAATTAATAATATTTTTAAACAATGACCATTTCTTTCAGAAGTCATGCCACTTATAACGACTGTCCCAAAATTATTTCTAACTTCCTTTATTTAGTTCTTTAGTAAAATGAAAAGCTGAATAAACTTATTTTGTATGTAGAAAATTTAAACTTTAAACAATTTATAGCTGAAAGTCCATAATTAATATTGTTAGTTCATAAATTTGTTTAACGCATTTTGTTTTTCTAAATTCGTTATGGTGTTATCGATATCATAAAATAAATCATTTTAATTGAACTATTTACGTAAATAATTTTTTTTATTACTTACCAGTGCCGTTGATACCGGATGGTCTGATACGGGCGTCGTACCGGCCCGGGCCTAGGATCTGATCTAGGATCTGTTTCTCCTTCTCCCTGAAGTTTATCTTTGCGTTCATGCATCTGCAAAAAGGACAAGTTATTTCAGTAGAAGAAAAGTGAAGTCACAGCCTACACGTCCATAGGCATAGCTGGGCATAGCCTGCCTCTCATTTTTGAGAACGTAATGAAACAAGTTCACCGCGCTTCTCACCTGTGCTAGCGCACGAGTATGCGCACAAGCAGAGAGGCACTTTCTATTCCCTCACACTTATAGTCTGAGACCAAATAGACCAACAAGGCACTTAATAGCACATTATATAAGTGGTAGAGCCACGCTACAGCTACATTATGGTTGCAGCACGAATGGGTCGGCTCGACCGGGGAAAGAACACGCTCTCACAGAATACCAGCGTCAAATACTGCTATGTTTCGTGTAGAGATCCGGAGACCCTTTTTTAGTGGAAATGAGGCATTCCATCTTAGTCCCTAGGGGTGACAACGCATCTGGGTTTTAATTCTTAATCATGGATAAATGTAGATGTCTATGGGCCACAGCATCCACTTACCATCAGGTGGACTGTGTGCTCGTATGTCGCACTTATTCTATAAAGAAATGACTGTACGGTACTAATAACAAATAAACAACTTTTTGTTTGTCTGTTTGTTCTGGCTATTCTCCAAAATGGCTGGACCGATTTTTCACTGGTGAATACCTGATATTATAAGGAGTGATTTGGGCTGCTTTTATTTTAGAAAAAATAATTAGGGTTCCGCGTAAATTTGAACCAAAACCCACGAGATCCAATATTAATAAATTCCTCGCGGACGAAGCCGCGGAGGTCAGCTAGTTTTGAATTAAGACCGATAATAATATTTTAACAGCACGCTACTGTAATGACTAAAATTACATTTTAAATATAAAGGTGTGCGTCCTAGTGCTCACCTCACTGGAATCTTCAGCAACACCAGATCGGAATGTTCTGTTTAGCTAAAATTATCACTGCAACTGCACACGTGCATACAATAGGTAAAAACCTCATAACGTTCGCATATTTAATACTAGATATCCGCCCCGGCTTCGCGTGAGTAGGCTCTATTAATGAGGTGTTATGTAGATTTAATATAATCAAGACCATTTTGTTTTTTTTTTGTCTTTATTTCGATCAATAACAGACGATACACAAAACTGTGTATTCATCTTCTTACGGGTAACCACAAGTTTCATAAATAGCAAAGAAATTTTTTTAATTGGTTTTTAAAGAAAAAAGGAAACAGATAATAATATGCTAATAAATATACGTGGAAAACCAGATTTGCTATAGCTACAGTTTGTGGATTTAATGCTTAGAATCTATGTAATATTAATAATAAATAATAAATATTTTAACAAATTATTAATATTTCATTAAAATTATTCAGATATTCTTACGGGTAACCACAACTTTCATAAATAGCAAAGATATTTTTTAAATTTGTTTTTAAAGAAAAAAAGAATCAGATAATAATATGCTAATAAATATACGTGGAAAACCGGATTTGCTATAACTACAGTTTGTAGATTTAATGCTTAGAGTCTATATAATATTAATAATAAATAATAAATATTTTATCAAATTATCGATATTTTATTAAAATTATTCGGATAACGTATAACATACATCACTCCTGGCATTGGCTCTCCACCTATTCGTGAAGTTTCAAAACCATTCGTCGCTGACGCCGCAAAGGGGCGAACCTCATTCTTTTATTACAGGAGGACAAGAAAACATTTACTGTTCCCCGATTACTACCTTTATTCATTAGAAAATTAATCGTATTTTGTAATTATCCATTAAAACTAATTTTTGGTTAAGCAATTTAATTTAAAACAATTAAGGAATTTCGAAGATTAGCCCGGACAGAAGAAATTAAAAAAAGACTGTTAGTGTGAGGTCCTACTCCGCTCGAGCCGACCCATTGTTGCTACATCCATAATTATATTCCTACACCTCTAGTATTTCGATTATTATTATTTTTTTAGATAGCGAGTGGGTGAAAGTTTTGTCCACCATATTCATTTTATGGTGATATCATATACTGAGTAAATGTTACAGGCACAATCAGGACAAATCAATTGATATATCACTGGTCGAAATTAGATGACTAGTTTCATTGAGGTATAATGTTCAATGACTAGTTTGGATGTAATATGTAATATGTGGCGCAAGGCAAGATACTTATATATATATATATATATATATATATATATATATATATATATATATATATATAAGTATCTTATTATAAGTATATATATATATATATATAGTCGAGTTGGGCCGATTAGCCGCCGACTAATCGGTAAAATCGGCTAAAACAGCCGATCAATCGGCTTTTTATTTTATTAATTTTAGCAAAGGTTTTTCGTGATTTTCTGCGTGGTAATTGCGGCTACATTGATATGAGTAAAGATTTAAATGTAAGAAAAGTGTGGTTTCTTTCCCATGAGTAAACTCACGTCAGGTTTATATGTAGACAAATTAAATTAATAATAAAATAAGTAGGTTCATACGTAACTTTTATTAAAAAATCAGTATCACATGTTTTATTGTTAATTATTCTGGACATAGGAATTTTGATAAAAAAAGAATCTGAGGTAGCTATTTAAAACTAGACAAAAACCTAAGTAGTTACTATATAAATTCTACTTTATAACTTTTTAATATATACTCTAATTGTAATGCAGAGTAGTGACACAACAAAATAAAATAATAATAATATTATTCTTCATAAACTTTAAAAAAAAACAAATTTCTCAAAAGTCTCTCCCACTTTGATTAACAGAAAAATACTTAATTCTTGAATAAAGTTTGTTAAACTACACGCATACAGATTTTTCAAAAGACAAACAGAACGTACTTCTTTCTGTACATACTTAAAACTAAATTGTTATTGTTTTTGTACTAAAAATTAAATCAAATTGTTATTATTCTGTACTTAAAATTACAATAAATTGTTTTTTTCCCTGTAATGTTATTAAATTAGGAATCTATAATCATCTAATAATTTGTTAAAAAGAATTACTCAATTTGAAAATGTATTGAAGGCTTTTTAGAAAAATATTTAATTTATTTGTTATTTTTAACCAGTGGCAAACTGTGATGCAAAAAGACCAAAATCTCAGCCTTTTCTG
Source organism: Parnassius smintheus behrii (assembly GCA_036936625.1). NCBI lineage: Eukaryota > Metazoa > Arthropoda > Insecta > Lepidoptera > Papilionidae > Parnassius > Parnassius smintheus. Next base: position 4,279,436 of record JAUPFT010000023.1, read on the forward strand.
GTTGAAGTCGATTTCTTTTTGTTTTTAGATACTAGATATTCCCTGCCTCAGTAAAAAGTCTCTCACTATACACAGAGCTGGCGGGGCAGCAAAGGAAAACTTTGGCTAAACGGGACCTTTCTGGGTATCTGGAAAAATTTTTGTTCCACGATTTGAATTTATCATCGGATAGGGATCGGCTGGGCCGATTAATCGGCCATTTCTTAACCGATTAATCGGCTAATCGGCCAATCGGCCAAAGTACTAATCGGCCAAACTCTAAGATATATCGACGCTTGAAAGGCAACCTTCACTAAGCGACATTGAGTAAACTTTACAGGAGAATGATTTAAAGTTCAAATATTTTAAAAAAAAATCATAAAAAATCTCCTAATTGTTAGATCAAAATGATAATAACACTGTAGAAATAACTTTTCATAGCTATCCAAATTGTCAAAATAAGACACCTGACGCTTTTATAAACACCGGTTTGTGTCGGTTATATAAAATTGACCTGATTTGATAAACAGGTAAAATTATCTAAATCGTCACTGGTAGTATGTGCAGTAATATGTCAAAATAGGTAAACTTACTGAGGTTAGAATTTTGATACAGAAAGATTGATCTAAAAAGATCTGAAAGTTTAAAATAAATCAAGTAAGTTTGCCTAAGCGTTATTTAATGATTTTTGTGATTGTGGAAAATGTATCTTAGTTATTAAAATTACCCCAAACCTCCCTTTGTAACTCACATTTAACGAAGAACTGTATAGGTAATTATTATAATGCACCAAAATAAATGAAATCAATTATTATTGAATAAAAGTCTTTATTGAAAATTAAACAAATACGCTACGTAGTGCCGACCATACAAAATTAATAAGGAAACTAATTATGACACATAAAATTCACTCTGAGATCAATATATTTTTAATTGGACAATTATTATTGCTGTCGCAATTATAAATTACACTATCATCTTCGTCACTCACTACGAAAAATAATATAACTCACAATTGTGAGTAAATTAATTATTAATAAACTATTAAACATAGTAAACAAACCAAATAAATACAAAATAACAGCAAGATTAACCATCTGTGCAAAGTGTGAAAATATTTGACACAATTATAAATATCACTGTAATTATTATGATAACAACACTTATAATTATTATTCTCACAACATAATCAGTCTCTAGAAACAATCAAGATATTTTACATATCAAAAATATAGCAATATAAAACAAAATCCTTAATCTAATTGAAATCTTACAAAATAAATCTTTAGTACGAATTGCAACATGAGATCTTGTTAGTTACTCAATCTAAATATTAATATCACAATCTTCAATGTCTGATACCGGTAGACAATCTTTAACATTTGTTGCGCGTGGAATGTTCACAAATTCATGTTTGAAGCAATTAGGAATAACTTTGTCCACGCAAAGTTTGACTAAATCGTCATATTTAGCTTTTGATATGGGACGTTGCGATCGATAACAAGGTTAAAGAGATACCTTTGTTTTAGACTGAACTTCAATATCAAAGGAAGCCGCAGTAGGATTCATAGATGTTTTATATTTAACGCTTTGCTTGTCTTTTCTGAAAGTCATAATTCGGATCTTGCTTATTTTTCCAGTTAAGTTGCCTTTATAATATTTGTCACTAATACTATCCCATCTATAAAAATCTTCATAACTCAGTCTTTCTACCTCGAAAGGCGCTGGTTCTTGTCTAGCAGTTGCAAAAACTGTAAACCATTGTGATGGTGCGTAAACAGTTGTATTCTTTAATCTGTTTTCAATTATAGCATGCACTGTATCTACGGGCATGTAAGTGTGTCCAGTCAAGAGAAAGTTTATTTGAATAGTGTCGATATTTTTACACTCCTGTAATGATGAATGCAACATTGCCAACACAGTACGGTTACGATTTTGGCCCGGACAACAGTCACAATACAGAAGTAATCGAGTGACGTTTCCTCTAGCATCTACCGATTGAATATATTTGTGTAATATAGATGCAATCTCGTTAGCGCCACGCTTACCATTGCTCTCATCCCAGTAGTAACAGAAAACTTTACGAGTTCCATTTTCATAAACACACAAATTGTACACAGCTAGTTTTCTACTGTAGTACAAAAGCATAGATTGTGCATAGGGTGTGTTAAGTACTTTTTCGAGATCAAAACTAGCACAAAGAGTTGAAGGATCATCCTTATGAATATTTTTGTGAACTTTAAAACGGGCATAACTTTCTTCTTTTTCTGTTTCATGTTCTTCCTTTTCTCTTTGCTTTTCGGGATTATTATTATTTTCGTATTGAAGACACTTAAGGCACTTATCTTTTTTAGGTACATGGAATCCAATGTTAAAATTATCTTGAAATATTTTACGAAAAATTCTATCACTTACTACGTCCACACCCAGACTCACGTAATGCTGCTTGTAAAGTTTATACAAGTTGGTGACATTTTTATATTCTTGGGGAAGGTAAACTTTGCTTGAGTCTTGACGACAATAGTGCGAAGGTACAGCTGGTAAATTTTTGATGAACCTGTCAACGGTATCTATAGTGGATTTTTTAGTCTTATTTGGTGGCTCACATTTCCCTCTCATATCTTCTCGTGCACATCCCCAAGAAGCATTTTTTACTATACTGTAAATTGTTTTATCAGAAATGTTCAGAGTGGCTGCTAAAAACTGTTGGCAAACAAATCTTCTACCTTCTCCTTCGTTGATAAAATATTTGATAGTGTAGTTGCGCTTATTCGAATCGGTGCGTTTCCGTTTAATATTTTCTTTTTGAGACAGGGATACTAACCAATCACGGCGACGTGTTTTGTCAAGATTCCAAAAAAAATTAAATAAGCTTTCTCTTCTTTCTTCAGACAGAGACCCGCAGTGAGATGTGGCAATCCACATTTCTTGCCAGAACAAGGATTAGCCAATACAGTTTTTGCTGGTATAACGACACCCTTATTTGTTATATATTGTTGACCAGAATTTTTGTTTTTTGACCGTTCTTTTTTTGTATTAGATTTTTTTATTCTCCTCTCAGATTCTCCGACTACATCATCTTGGGTATTGGCATCGTCTTTGATTTTTGACCCCTTTTTGGTGTACCTTTTATTTGTTTTAACTTTTTGTTCCTCTGACAGCAAATCATCTTCTGATGTTATTCCTTCTTGTCCTTCTGACCAATTATCTGAATCAGCTATGTCACCATAAAAAGTAGAAAAGTCTTCTTGATCTGACATATAGTTAGTATATTTAATATCTTTCTTGTATTTTCTTTTACCAACTTTACTTTTAGTTGGATTTGATACGATAGATTCTTTGCTTGGTTCTGCCGATGTAGACGGTACATCATGATCTGACGTAAGTGATGTATATTGTGTGTTTTTCTCAATTTGATGATGATTAAAAGTCGGTTCTTCAATATCTGGTTCAGCAGTTAAAGTGATATTAAATTCGTGATCAACCGATATGCTTGTAGCATTCATCGATGCAGTTATTTCAGTGTGATCTGTTGCGGTGCATATTAAACTATCGGCAAGAACCAGAAAAGCCAAATCTTTCGAAGTGTCAATGCTGATAGAAGCTGGCTCTAACGTTTTGTTAAACCGCTTTGTATTGCTATTAGTTGACCAAGCCGCAGACTGTAAAAAAATCAATTCGATGATGTCAGATTTATGTTGAGTATTTTTACTAAGTGAACTTACAAGATAAATAAGTAGGTACTGAAACAAATTATAAAAAATTGGTTACTTACTGTGTTTAGATCATAACTCAATCGTCTTCGACACTGCGGAACATTCCTTGTTATGCCGGTATTGACCAACGTCATCTCGACTATGGATGAACTACGTCGTTTCCGCTCGCGACTCATTTTTTGCTGCAAAGTAAAATAAAAATGACTTAAAATGAGTACTTTATTCTATCTAAAACGTAATAGAGTTTAAAAATAATTCGAAACGCAATGCTGTTTTGAAATAGGTACTACCTTTGCATAATTTGATTGAATACTTACCATGTTTCATTTAATGCGCGCCAAAATGTGAAGTACGTCCTCCCTAAGCGACAGCGGGCGCCTGAATAAGAACCCATATAGACGTGTACGACACGTGTCGCGATATATCGTGCATACCTACACGACGTTTTTTAAACTGGAGCAGTTTCTTAGCGACGAGAAAATAAATTTTGCGTACGGGTAAATTCATCTACGCGCCATACTTAGCCATTTAGTAAATCCAGTAAGACTATCTAACCGACATCATTAATATTAACCGTTAACAAATAAAAATATCTAAGGATAAAAAAGAAATATTATGTTATACATGTAAAAATACCTAAGCTCTAATATTCTTAAACTTTTTTTCAGGTTAACTTATACAAATGACACTGTCACAAAACAAAACAACAAGTTAAAATACATAACCACATAAATTACAATTGCTTTGTGTAGGTTAAATCTACCAAGTGGTTTCAAAGGAAAATTTCATAACAAGTAAAACTACGTAAATACAAATAAATGAAAAAGTCAATACATGAAAAACCGACTAAGTTCATATTCCTAGTTGTTGGAATGTCGTAACTGCTGGATATTCTTAAAATCACTATTTTTTGGTCGTTTAGTAAATACAAAATGTAGATTTGACCGAAATCATGCAATATCTAAGCGACAATAAAACTCGTCGTAGAACTATGAGACCTAGACCAAACGACGTAGAAAAATCTGGCGGTTCGAATGGTATATATAACTCATTTTACGGATTTATGTCGGTTAGTAAGGATTGCCTTTCAAGCGTCGATATGTATATATAAATAATTTTTAATATATTTCTATAGAATAAAGGTAATAAGCGAATACACAGTTCACATTGTGACGGCTCAATATTATTATTAATAATTAAATTCAATATAAAGGGGCGTCAAAAATAGTTTTAAAACATATATATTAAGCAATTAAGTTAAATTAATAAACATAAAGTTAATATATTTCAGTCATTATCCCAATAACATAGCAAATTAAAGGCAAAATTATTGTTTCTCGTAATAAGTAAATTTATTATAAAAAACTTGTAAAAATATTTAAAATAAAATAAATAATAGAAATACAAGTCAAAAAATATTATAAAATTAAGTTAAATAACGTTTATAAGATAATTAGAAAATTTGTTAAAAATTGTTTAAGTCATGGGAGGTGTTCGTGTATAAAAGAAAATTTTTCTAAGTTGTGGAAGGAGTTCACGTATAGATGAAATTTTCTAAGTTGTTGAAGGAGTTCATGTATTAAAGAAAATTTTCCTAAGTTATGGAAGGTGTTCACGTATAGACGTCTTGTATGGATGAGGTGCCGGAGATACATACCTGCAGTTGTACATATATATGGGGTGGTCGGGAGCCCGACTGCCTGAAGTACTGTAGCACAATGACTAGTCCTATATTAGGGACTTATGATATTAAACTCAATGATACAAAAGCAATACTATAGAAGGTCTCCATGATGAATTTGCATTACAATAGTAGGGTCGTGGGTTCGAACCCTATATATGAATGACTTATGAAAGTAAGGTCTATGATTCAAAAGCAATACTATAGAAGGTCTCTGTGATTAATATGCATTACAATAGTAGGGTCGTGGGTTCGAACCCTATATATGAATGACTTATGAAAGTAAGGTCTATGATTCAAAAGCAATACTATAGAAGGTCTCTGTGATTAATATGCATTACAATAGTAGGGTCGTGGGTTCGAATCCTATATATGAATGACTTATGAAAGTAAGGTCTATGATTCAAAAGCAATACTATAGAAGGTCTCTATGATTAATATGCATTACAATAGTAGTGTCATGGGTTCGAATCCTATATATACATGACTTATGAAAGTAAGGTCTATGATACAAAAGCAATATTATAGGAGGTCTCCTTGATGCATAAGCATTGTATGGGGTGGTCGGGTGACTGACTGCTCCTAGTACTGTAGCAAAATGACTAGTCCTTATTAGGGACTTGAAAAGGAATATTATGGTGGCGTGTGTGCTGCTTCACGAGCAATTGGTCCGAGGTAAACTTGGACTCGCTAACCGATGTGTCCTAGACATATCATCTTAGTGCCGGTGGTAAGCGGGTTTGTTGTAGCAATACGGCTTTCCTGTGGACATCGCACACCCATACCGTTTGTGGGCGGCGTAGTAGCGCATAGCGAAGCGTCGTCTATCTTTCAGATGGGGATGATGAGTGTGTTTGGTAGCACTTTTAAGTGTAACAGGCATACTCAACTTCATGTCTTAGTGCATTAGCGCTATGATACGTGGAGTTTTGTTCATTGACGTCTTAGTAGCGTGCTACTATGATACGTTAGTGATATTTTTATATAACAACAATACTAACTTTGTTGCCAAAGTCGATAGGAGTCATGTGGGTGTGTTGTGAGGGTGCGCCGCCCGTATGATAGTTGCATTGATGCTTACTGCTACATGCGGTATTGCGTCTTGTGATGGATCTGCGGGTGTGCTGCGCCTGATTCGACGCATTCCTGTTGTTCTGGTCGATGGAGGTATACAATTAACATCTTAGTGTCGGTGGTAAGCGGGTTTGTTGTAGCAATACGGCTTTCCCGTGGACATCGCACACCCATACCGTTTGTGGGCGGCGTCGTAGCGCATAGCGATGCGTCGTCTATATTTCGGATTGGGATGATGAGTGTGTTTGGTAGCACTTTTAAGTGTAACGGGCATACTCAACTTCATGTCTTAGTGCATTAGCGCTATGATACGTGGAGTTTTGTTCATTGGCGTCTTAGTAGCGTGCTACTATGATACGTTGGTGATATTTTTAATATAACAACAATACCAGCTTTGTTACCAAAGTCGATAGGGATCATGTTGGGTGTGTTGTGAGGGGGCGCCATCCGTATGATAGTTGCATTGATGCTTACTGCTACTGGCGGTATTGCGTCTTGTGATGGATCTACGGGTGTGCTGCGCCTGATTCGACGCTCTCTGTGGTTCTGGTCGATGGAGGTATACGGGTGGTGATGTCTGCTGGGATGTATGGGGGACCTTGGAATAGTGTAAGCCCGACGATAGTCGTATTGATGCTTGTTGCGTTCTGCAGCATTACTTCTCTGCGATGGTTGTTTGGTGGGACGCTATTCTCAATGGCGCTCTCTGCGTCTTGGTTTGACTCACACCTAAGTAGCTTTGCCCAAGTCGGGTCCCTTCATTGCGGGGCTGCAGACTGTCTGCCCTCCACGATGTTTTATATAACAACATAATATTATCTCTCTGTAACTTTCCCACCTTTGAATGATTGAAGGCAACTTGTTGGTGGGTGAGACAAACATGATCGAAAATGCATTTACTCAACGTCAGTGACACAAACCCTTTCTGATGGCGAATTATTACTCTTATCTTATAACTGCCTTTTGGCTATATCTGCCGTTGTATTGGTTGGTGGAGCATATGTGTCGACCTCATGCGGGTGGTAGCTGGCGGGAGGATCTGAGGAGACTCTCAAGGCTGCGGCCGAAAGCTGCACAACGTGGGACCCCATTCCCTTGAGGTGAGCAGTAGTCTCATGACACGCTCTGCGGCTAGTAGCCGTGCTGATCATGCAATTGGTGGTGATGCCATACACTTACATCACGTCTGCAGGAGCGGCGGTCTGGCAGGTGGTGGCACTCACGGAGGGTTTACAGCCAGTGTGCCTATTTGCCTAAACCGTGTGACGTACATTCACTGTGGCTGGATTCGTTCGTATTCTGTATGGCGTTTACACGCATTGACATGCGCGACTTCGGTCGATGTTTGTGCTTACGCACTAACAAGGGGCCAAGCCTCTTTTACTGGTTCGCCAGTTATTTTTCTGTGGACTACGGTCCAGTTCCCGAATTAGCGTTCCCTTCGGGGGGAGTGCATCAAAATGGTTGGCGCTCACCGCGCACGGCGTGTGTGGGGCCGTGTACCTCCCCTACATTTTTTTTTAATAAATGTAGGAGAGCGAAGCCCTTGTATCGGGTGTTTTCTTATAAATATATTGTGAGCCTTTTCCAAGCGGGAAGGGATAAATAATAATAAATTAATAATGTCAACCTGATACAAGTGGAATAAAGACGTTTTATGTTCTCAACCTTTTTCGAGCCCTGTCTTCGTGAACGGGGTTCACTTAGCTTATAAGGCACTACCAACAGCTTTCAATTGCCCTAGTGAATATTCATTCTTCCAAAAGACACCTAAAAGAACTAAGTTACTAACCAAACACAACGTAAATAAGGGTCCTAACTAAGATGATCACGCCAAAATATTAAAAACGGCCTATTAATAAACCTTTTGAAAGATCATTTAGAAAGATCAAAACTTATTTTAATAATCCTGGTCTCATATATATAATGTTATTTAAAAGGGGATATTTTTAATATTATAAATTTTTTATTTTGCAATACAATAGAGGGGGGGGGGATCGTTACAACCTGATGGTAAGTGAATGCTGTGGCCCATAGACATCTACCTCGATTATTAATCAAAATGCAGACGCTACCGCTGAGGACTAAGATGGAACGCCTCGTTATCAGTTAAAAGGGTCTCAGGATCTCTATACTCACCATAGCCAATTGAAGTGACCAACGGGTTTATGGTTCACCTGCAACTACATAATTTTACGTGGCAGATATTATAGTTGTAGCACGAATAGGTCGACTCGACCGGGGCAGGACCACGCTCTCACAGAAAACCAGCGTAAAATAGCAGCTTATTGCTGTTTTGTTCGTATGGTGAGTGTAGAGAGCTGGAGACCCTTTTTACTGGATACAATGCTTCTGGGTTTCGTATGGCGACTCTAGAGAAGCGGGGACCCTTTTTACTGGAATCGAGACATTCCATCTTAGTCCTCAGGTGTGACAACGCATTTGAAGTTTGATCCTTAATTGAGGATAAATGTAGATGTCTATGGGCCACAGCATCCACTTACCATATCGTGGACTGAGTGCTCGTTTGTCACCCAATGCATTAAAAAAACATACAGTCCAACAACAATACTTAATACAACCTACTTCGAACAATGAAGATTACTGATACGTTTTCACTGAGGACTGTCTGAGCGATTACCCCTCAGAACCTGTTATTATAACAAACTGTCTATACCTTTCAGGCCGAAATGCGCAACGCAGCTTGTCTGTGGACAAAGCTCACAAGGATACCAGCTGGATAAGTAACACACCTATCTAGGTGGTATCCTTGTCCTACCGACCAAGCATAGACAAGTCGCATTATTATTATTGTTACCAGAAAATAAATAAAAATCTTAAAAATCTCATTGCTGGATGACCACATGCTTCATTAAGAATACGTCGAATACACGGCAAAACACGTATTTAGTCCAATTACATTATTGTATAGAAGTATTCCGTACTTCCCATACTGGTTAGGCGACTACCGACAATCCTGCACTGGCTATAATGTTCTCCAGATTGAATTTTTGTCAAGTTAATCTTAACGGGCCTTAACCATCTACTCTGGACAGTATTATAGTGCATGAGTGTATACGCAAGTTTAGCACCTGGTACACCAGTAGTATATCTGGCACTCTCTATTCCCTCATTCTTACATTTCGATGAGACTGTAATCCGAAATGACTTAAAAGGGTTTAGGAACAAGACCTTACGTGGGGCTTTATGCGCTTTCCGAGACACGGGACGGGACAACCCACCACCAGGCTGCGAAATTTGGGTCTTTTATATCGGATATAATCGGTATACTCGACAGACGTTCCCTCCAACACACCTCGTTTCAGGAGACATAAATATAGATAACAAATATCAGAACAATGTCGTTTGCAAAATATTTGGTTTACGTTACAATGTTATAATACACGTTTCTAAAAATAAAATAGACGTAGCAATTTGGGCTGTAATAAATCAAATGTGACAAATGATAACTTCTTAGGTACAGTTACTAAGAATATATTACTTTTTATTTTCTTAGTAACTGTACCTAAAAAGTTATTTAAATATTAATATTAGATTATTAAGAATATACACATATATATATATATATATATATATATATATATATATATATATATATATATATATATATATATATATATTAAATTTTTAATGATATATTCTGTTTTCAGCACAGAGCCGACAAATTTACACATGTGATAGTGATCCGTACCACCAGTTGATAACATTTAGGTTAACGCATTATTAGTAGCATGGTGTTTCTGTCACAAATTGATTGCTAGATCTTCATTTGATTAGATAGATTGCACCGCGCGCAGGCTAGTTTGATCTTAGAAGAAAAGTTAGCAAATTCATATTGCTAAAATAATGTATTTATCAAACATAAGCAGTAATTTTTTTAAATCTAGACACATGTCACAATAATTTTAACAACTTGAAAAGTAGTTAAAAAATGAACTTTCTATAAATTCATAAATCCGTTAATTAAAAAAAATCTATTCTGATAAGCTGTTTATTTTACTGAAAATTCATTTGACATGTGATTTTATAAATTCCACAACAATTTAATCCGTTGATCTGTTAGATAAGTACATTCCTTTTCATAATGGCGTTTCATTGGCATTTGTTTTGATGCCAAATGTCGCTCCCCGTCGCCTACGATTTTACTAACACAGCTGGAGAATGTGCTTTAGTAAAACGTACGCTAAAGTTTGATATATAAACCTCATAATCATATAAGCAAATCGTACAGCGTTGTATATCTTGCTGACGACTGTACCTACATTGTTCAACTAGACAGTTCGCGGCGCCAATTAATGCATTGTTAATTGTTATTATGCTTATGAAGACTTTGTGTCTTGGAAATAAAGTTCTTAATATTTTGCAGCGTATTCGAAACTGTTTTAATTTTGATTGCCGATCGCATTCATATTTTTATTTATTTATTTATACATATATGTTTAAATAAAATTTATTATTCTAAAAGTTCATTGAGGGTTTGGACCTTAAAAGAATATCCAGATATTACTTTAAAATTATCACGTCTCTATCTGTAAAAAAGATATATTTTAAAATAAAAAACCATAGCCTTTAATAGGCACTTTAGACTCCGAAAGTTATGATGTTTTGTTTACCACGATTTTATTTGGTGCGAGGACAGCGCTATTTAGGAATGAAGTAAAAAAAAACAACAAATATTTGACGGATTGCAAGACAGGGAAGTCAATTTATTAGAAAAATGTAAGGATTAGTATTTCTTTCTGTATTATTAGTTATAATTTACATCAATTTGGTGAGAAAAGAATAAACCGAATTCCCTGATTTTTTCTGTGTTACGGTTATTCCCAAAAATAGAAAAAAAAAGTAAAAAAAATGTGTAAAATATCAAAGGCAAACCATTAAGGCATTGTTTTGTTTATTTATATATTATACTACGTGAGGGTATGATGGTCATCCGGTTAATATAGTCACTTTCTCATAACTCAGAAACTACAGCCTTGTTTGCATAGAAGGCTCTATGATACGATGCTCTTCATCAGTTAATCGAATAATAAAAAGTCAATAGGGCTTTGCTTTATCGACGCCATTTTAACAGTTGATACTATAGTAAATATGAGTAAATATTTTAGTCGAATTTAGTAATGTAGTTCGTTTTTTAAGTTGTATTTTCGAAGTGTGCCTAATTATTTCGAAAGCTTGTTTGCTATTTTTTATTAATATATTGGTTATAGTGTACGTCTTTGTGTTTTTTTTATCTATCCTCCTCTTAGTTTTGGTTTTATAGGGCGGCAAAGCTTAAGGTGACCAAATACCGTCATGTACCTTACTCTATAAAGCGATACGTCGTGATAAGGTCCAAAATTGCGTAGCGCCCGCGACGATTAAAAGCGCTTAGAAATTGTCAGAATCTTAAAATATTTTTTAAAAAATTATTGATTTAAGTTATCAAAATAACGAGCAAGTAAATTATGAATATATTTGAGTGATTCCCAAGCATATAGATCAAATGATTTCGTTGTAATTTCAACTATAGTGATTTTTAGAGGTGTTTTCGCAAATAATTATGATCGAGTCAAAACTATACAATCGTGTTTTTGAGCAATCAAATTCAAGATAAAGACATGAATTTACTCATCAAAATCCCACTTTTGTTAGTGGTGTCATAGTCCTATACTATTCGATGAAAGGAGGTGCATTTTTTCACGGTGTCGCCTTAAGATATAATTACCGTAACAGCCTACAAAAGTCCACTGCTGAACATCGGCCTCCCCAATTGATTTTCTCTTGGCAAGCGGGTTGGCAACCGCAGTTTGTTATTTTTAGTCGTTATTAGGAAGACGCTGCTGCCCATCTGATTTGTTTCCCTCCGTCACATCATACGACACCCAAATTATATGAGATAGTGGATATTCTACACGTTAAAATAAGATACAATTGTCGTTCCGTTAACACAATAGCCGTTTGTGAGAAAAACGTTTTTTTCTCACAAACGGTTAAAAAGTTTTTTATGCTATCATCCAAAAATATTGAATTTTAGTATGAAATTCTTAACGTCGAAATTTTTATATCGCATAGTGCAGACGTATAAACGTTTCTGCCCTCAGTTTCTGCCGCAATTTATAACGGCTCCGTTTAATAAGATCTAAAGAATGCCGCCAAACATTCTAGAGAACGTTGGCTTCACGCAATATTTCATTCTAAATTCGGAACTCTGACTTAGTCTTTGCTGCCAGAATCCAAAATAATTTGGAAATTTTTTGGCGTAGTAATATTCGGTGATTATTATCATATAGTAGTTTTATGTTATTATCATATTATATTATTATATTTGTATAATGAGCTACCGTGTAGTGGCGGTATATAATGCAGCTATATGAGACCACAATATAGCAGCAGCATGGCTCTACCACGTAAGATACAAACGAAATGTTAATTTGACGGCATTTCATTGCTATTGTAATGAAAGTTTTATTTTGGTAACTCGTAAAGTATATTAAAACAATACATATTGAAATATGACATTAACATATCCAATATTTATTACCATAATAAAAAAAACTACAAACTTAAACTATCAAACATTACTTCTCCCCGCGGTATAGTGCCAGAACGCTGTTTGCGTTTCCTCGCTACAAGCGAGAAAAGATTCAGCCCTCTTATCACCAGTAGCAACAAGTCGCTGATACAGTTCCTTTAGGAACTTCACCAACTTGAACCTCACAGACCAAAGTCTCTACAGCAAACTCTGCGAATCAAAAACCAAGGACCCATTCCAAAGTTTAAAAATAGAATATTTAAATATTTCTCTAGAGATTGATTTTTCTTGGCAGATTGCGAAGACAGTAATCATCAACAAAGCAAAATAAATAAGTGGTAACTCGCCATAGATCACGGTAGATCTTACATGTCACAGTGATACTGGTCTTATGAGAGCTGCATGGCTGCTTGCAGTTTAAAAAAAGTGAACGCGTTAACATAGGGACACTCATTCCACTTTCGAAATTCATATCTCTCCTAATGCGATAATATCAAAGATATTAAACTTTATATATCTACTCTTTGGGCGGTATAGAACTAGAATGCGGTAACTTTTGTTCACCGGTGACCTTTGTAAGTTCCTGTTTTACTCAAAAAAAATCTTAAAGTAACTATTATTAATTAAATAAAATATTACTTTTAAATTTAAATTTTTACCTTTCAATATATCCAGATGTCAGTCTGAGCGAGATTAGATTGGCTCTCTAGCACCATAAAACGGCAAGTGCACGAGGATGGAATCAAAGCGGGGCTTCTGAAAGCGGGTGGAAAATCGCTACTTGAAGTCCTTCAGAAGCTTTTTTATTCCATCCTCCATGATGGCACTACTCCGGAGGCGTGAAGCAGAAGTGCGGTGGTCTTGTTACTACGAATCGTTCGCACGCAAACTCGACGATGCCCAGTTTCCTGAATAAGCTGGTCTCCGAAAAGTCCTTAGCACCATAGACACCACAATGTCTTCCAAACCGAATTTCGGTCACGGAGGCCGGCCTCAACGGAGACTAGCCATCGGCACAGGACTGGATTATAGTGCCCATGTATATGCGCACAGGTGCATAGGTGCACTTTCTATTCCCTCACTCTCATAATCCGATGGGACCGTAAACCGATGAGGCGCATGACCAACAGTCGCACAGGTCCAACGGCTTTGCGTGCTTAAAGCACGCAAAGCCGTTGGTCCTGCGCAGTTGGTCCTGCGGTGAGTCACCGCCAACTTCCTGAATCCGGACAGCTACTGAGAATTTCTTGACGAATAAACTGAATGATTGATTTTTTGACCCGACCCGTGATTTAAACCCAAGAGCTTATGATCAGTAGTCGCACTACTACAACCACTAGACCAACGAGACAGCTTTACCACGAACACATACGAGCCTTCAGCAAATAAATAAATAAATCGTACCCTTCGGCAAATTGTACAGAAGTCCGACGAGTATAATCTACCACTATGACTTGCGTATGTGGACTGAGATAGCCTTTGATTCCGTCGAAATTTGGGTGGTGCTGCAGTTCCTTCAGCGGTGATAAGTTGAATGTCGGTATATTGAAATGCTGAAGTATTAGTGCAGTAGGGCTACGGTGACTATTCGAATACAGAACTGCAGAAGAGTGTAAGACAGGGTAACATCACTTACTTTTGATTTGCCGATGATATAGTCCTTATGACAGAATCGTTGGAGGACCTAAGCATTATCTTAATTGCCTCCCAACGGATAAGTCGTAAGATGAACGTGGACGAAACAAAGAACACGTGTAACGTCTATGTCACACTTATGCCGGTAATTGTTGGGAGAACTAAGCTCTAAGTTGTTGACAAGTATGTTTATCTGGGACAAATAGTCCGACTAGATAAGTCCAACTTCGACCGATGGTCAATCGATGCATTCAAGTCGGCTGGGCGGTATTCGGGAAATTACGACACATCTTCCCATCAGATATACCTCAAAATTTGAAAACGAGATTGTACAACCAGTGCGGGTTGTCAGTTATGACCTATGGATCTGAGACGAGCTTCTTCACTCAAGAACGCTCAGAGAGCTATGGAGAGGGCTAAGCTCGGGGTTTCTCGCGCGATAAACTTAGAAATGAAGATTTCCGTAGTAGAACAAGAGTGACCGACATAGCCCAACGGATTAGTGAGCTGAAGTGGCATTGGACTGGACATATTGCTCGAAGAACCGACAACCGAAGCCTTATACCGGTAGACGGAGTGCAGGACGACCTCCACTGGATGGAATGACGACCTGGTAAGACAAGCAGGAAGTCGATGGATGTGGGTGGACCACCGGGACCGGGACCGTATTCCTTGAGCGGGAGGCCTATCCTTAGCAGTGGACTTTGAACGACTGTAATGATAATTATGATGATGATTACTTACAGTGACATTTTATACATATTTAATATTATGAATTAATTACATTTTCTCTTATTTGATCAATTCATTTACGTTTTAAATTGCTCAGCTCCCGTACATAGTTTTTCCTTGCGGTCCAAGGAAATGTTTCCCTCTAATGTCCTTTGCACTTCTTTACATGAATCCTATGTTCTTATGTATGTTCTTGAAGTAAGACTTTAGATCTCTTTACACCTGTTGAATAAACGTTCCCGTTTCTTATATTTGTACAAGAAACAGGTTGAGGAACATTATTGGTCTCTATTATCTCCCATCCTCCTTTTTGATCCACCACCTAAAGTATTTTGTCTCTTTGGTTCTAAGTAGGTATCCTTACTTATTATAGTGCAACCTACCCGATTTTTCTTATTTTTTTTTTTTTTTGGGAGAACTTCTCCTTTCCTATTATTTTTCTCTCAGTATTTGTTTATTTTTGTTATATTATTCTTTCCTCAGTGAGCATAAAGAGTATTGAATTGTATTGGAAATCTTTTCGTGTAGATAAATTAAAATTACGCTTTGTATATTTTGTATATAATTATCATTTTGTTTAGATTGTTCACCAAATGTGTTACATCCCAAATATCTTCTCTCTACCACTTGTATGCAGACGACCTTCAAATATATTTACAAACAACCATCGGAGATCTTACCAAAGCTGTTGAATGTATCAACAAGGATCTGGCTTTTATTCTCGACTGGACACGATCTTATGGGTTGACGGTTAACCCTTCAAAATCGCAAGCTATAATTATTGGGAGTTCAAGAACTATTTCCAAAATTAAAAAATGTCAACTTCAACCCGTTGTATTTAATGGTATTCTTATTCCATATAAAGAAGTAGTGAAAAATTTAGGTATCCTTTTGGATTCCAGTCTTTCTTGGACACCCCAAATTAATGCAGTGAGCCGAAAAATGATTGCGGCTTATGCTTCACTCCGAAGGCTTAACTACCTTTTACCCATTTCCAAGAAATTTACGCTTGCACAATCTTTGCTACTCCCTGTCCTCGACTATGCTGACATTTGTTACCTTGATATCATCGAGGAGCAACTTAATAAACTTGAGCGACACCAAAATCTCTGTATACGATTCATATTTGGGCTTCGTAAATATGACCATGTCTCGGAATACCGCACTAAACTCAAGTGGCTCCCAATCCGTCTTCGTCGGAATACTCATATACTTTCTGCGCTCTACTGCGTCTTATTTAATGTATCAAGTCCTCCCTATCTGAAAGTATGTTTTAAATTTCTTAGCTCTTGTCACGATTTTTCCTTACGGTCCAAAGAAAACCTTTCGCTCCAATGTCCTGTACACTCCTCGACATTTTATGATAAATCTTTTGATGTTCTTGGAATAAGACTCTGGAACTCCTTACCCCAGTCCATTAAAAGTGCTCAATCTTTAAATGTGTTCAAGAAACAAATTAAGGAACACTATCTTCTTCTTAATTCTCTTTAACTCCGCTCTCTTCCTCCTCCTAGTTATGGTCACTAATATACCTTAAGTATGTTGTCATTTTATAGTATATAAGTTGTATTTTTTTTGTCTAATTTAGTGCACCCTACCCATTAATCTTATTTTATTTTTATTAATTTCCTCTTCTGGGTTGTCTGGAAGAGATTGCTATGTAGCAATAAGACCGCCTTTTGTTTATCCCTCATTATTTCTTCATTGTTTGTTATATTTATGTTTTGTTGGTGTACAATAAAGAGTATTGTATTGTATTGTATTGCAAATGGTGAAACGTAGCGTCACTAAATTTCTCCCTTGAAACAGTTTATAACTCGTAGATCACAACAAAATTGTTTTGATTAGAAAATAAGCCGCGATTAGTCTTCGAAACGCGATAAAATTGTCAGCCATTCTTAGCACAAAATTAAGAATCTGTTGATTTATCTTGTACGTCGGCCACACAGAAAATATTGCGAAACTGAAAAAGTTCTAAAGTCACAATTTTTATTATTACTTTTTTGTTCTAAGAATTCACCAGCATTTATACAAAGGGTTTTACGGAATCAGGTTTTTAATTCTGTTTTACCAATAGGTAAAGTAGAATCGCAAATGCTCTTGTTGGGCTATAAATTTAACGACCCTGAATAAACTTTAAAACCCAACTTGAATTTGAGAGCGCTTCCAAGCCAATTTTAGAATAAAATTTTTAATTTTCCACTTGGATAAAAATATCTCTTCTCATTTACTCAATTACGAAAGTAAAAGGTCAAAGACACTCCAGCATCGACGGTCAAAACCTTGATTGGTGCTTGTGAAGCTTAACAAAGAATAGTGGCTAAAACTGGCCAGTATTTTACTAAAAGCATTTCAAATTAACTTAGTCAAAAGCTTAACTAAAGTATTTAATTTCAATTTAATGGAAACAAATTATAATATAGTATTGTATTATACTTTCGTGAATTTTTTATGCTTCCTCCACTTTGCTCAAATTTAAAACTTTTTATGTAAAAAAATAACATTATTATAGTACGTGAGAGTGAAATGGTCATCCGGTTAATGTGGTAATTTTCCTATGACTCAAAAACTACAGCCTCGTTTGTATAGATAGCTCTGTCATATGATAGCTCTTCATCAGTGAATCAAATCATAAAGGGTCAAAGGGCTCTGCCTTATCGGCCGCAATTTGACAGTTGACTTTGTAGTAAACATTTTAGTCTATTTTAGTATTGTGTAGTGTAGTTAGTTTTTTAAGTTCGTTTTTCGAAGTGTTCCTAAGTATTGCCAAAGCTTTTTTTGCTTTTTTTCTCAATATAATAGTTATTGTATACGACTTTGTGTTTTTGTCTCTGTCCTCTTCTAAGTTTTGGTTTTATAGGGCGGCAAAACATAAGGTGACAATATTACCCCCATGTACCTTTGTGATACCATTTGAAGGATGGTTGTTTTTCAAGTTAATACATATGATTTTTTTGATATTTTTGTAAATTAAATTAATTTCCCGGTCTTTATACGAAGTAGCACCTAAATGTTAAAACAATAGAATTTTCTAATGTTTTTTTTTACGAGTGAGCTTGTGGTGAATTCAACTTCAAATAAAGAAGATTGGGCCTGTAATTATTATAATGACTATTGCTTTTCCTGGTTCTGAAAGAGATTCAAACATAAAATAAGATATGCCGTTGTGTAACTCGGGTGGGAATCGTGGTTAGCTTCATTTTATTTTTGCCTTCGACGTATTTTGTAAATGATTTTAGATTAAATAACGACTCCGTGGCGCAATGGCTTAGCAATCAGTTGCACCAATAAGAGCCACGGGTTCAGATAACGCTCCGAACAAGTATTTGTATGGTATGGCAAATAATTGTTCCGTATATGAATGTTTTTCGGATAGATATTGTAAACTTCCCTCACGATACAGGAGAAAACCCTTGTTGGCAGGTAACGTTATTCAAAAAATAAATAAATGACAATAATAAAAATAAAGATTATTAGCCGATGTTTTTTTTTTATAGAAGAGGGGGCAAACGAGCATGCGGCTCACCTGATGTTAAGTGACTACCGCCGCCCATGATCAACCGCAACACCAGGAGAATAGCGGGTGCGTTGCCGGCCCTTTAGAAAGGAGTAAGCTCTTTTCTTGAAGGTCCCCAGATCGTATCGGTCCGGAAAAATCGCCGGTGGTAAACTATTCCACAGAGAGGTTGTACGTGGAAGAAAACTCCTTGTGAAACGTACAGTGGTGGACCGCCAAGCATCCACATGGTGTGGATTGTATCGGGACGTTTGCCGTGTAGTGCGTCCACGAAATTTGGCGGCTGGGATTAATCCGAACAATTCCTCAGAGCACTCCCCGTGATAGATGCGATAAAATACGGAAAGAGATGCAACATCTCTTCGCAGCGCCAGTGAATCGAGCCGATCGTAAAGCACTCGGTCGTCGACGATTCGAGCCGCTCTGCGCTGGATGCGGTCAAGTGGAAGGAGCTGGTACTGGGGAGCCCCAGCCCAGAGATGGGAACAGTATTCCATGTGCAGCCGAACCTGCGCCTTGTAAAGTTGCAGGCGGTGTGCCGGCATGAAATACTGTCCCACTCTGCTGAGCACGCCAAGCTTTTTAGAGGCCAATTTGGCCTTCCCTTCCAAGTGACCACGAAACTGCACGTCACTCGATATGTCGACGCCGAGGATTCCGATACTGGCTGAGGCAACAAGGGGAGTGCCTTGAAACTGAGGGGATACGACAAAGGGGTTCTTTTTAGCGGTTAACGCGCAAACTTGTGTCTTCTGGGGGTTAAACTGGACTAGATTTAGTCGTCCCCAATCCGAGACTCTGTTCAGCAAAGACTCGACTTCAGACACAAGTTTGTCCCGGCACTCGGAGACGTTTTCCCGAGAAATATTGGCTCGGCCGGTGTAAAGAGCATCACCAGTGCTGTCATCCGCATAGCAATGAATGTTACGGGTATGCAACATATCATTGATATGCAGAAGAAACAGCGTTGGCGATAGCACGCAGCCCTGTGGAACACCAGCATTAATAGGCTTGCAATCGGAGCTTGCACCGTCTACAACGACCTTGATGCTCCGATCTGCAAGAAAGCTGGTGATCCAATCGCATAATTTCTCGGGAAGCCCATAGGAAGGGAGCTTCGAAAGAAGCGCTTTGTGCCAAACCCGATCGAAGGCCTTCGCAATGTCCAAACTAACGGCCAATGCCTCCCCCTTGAACTCTACTGCCTCCGCCCATCTGTGAGTGAGGTAGACCAGAAGATCACCAGCTGACCGACCACGGCGAAAACCGTATTGGCGGTCACTAATCAGCTGGTGATCCTCAAGATACCTCATGAGCTGGCAGTTTACAATGGACTCCATTGTTTTGGAGAACAAGGAGGTGATGGCGATTGGCCGGTAGTTGGACGGGTCTGAGCGGTCGCCTTTTTTAGGGATCGGGTGGACGAAAGCCGTCTTCCATGATTTTGGGACTACGCCTAGGGAGTAGGAGTACCGGAAAAGACGCGTTAAAACCGGTGCCAACTCTGGAGCACACGTCCTCAGCACAATTGGGGGGATTCCGTCAGGCCCACTCGACTTGTGGATGTCCAGGGAGAGGAGTGCTTTGCGAACCGAGCGCTGTGTGAACTGCACTTCCGGCATGGAGCACTCACACCGCGGGATGGTCGGCGGCGTACTCCCCCCGTCATCGAGAGTCGAGTTAGACGCAAAGAAAGAGCCTAGAAGATCGGCTTTCTCCTTTGCAGTATGGGCCAGTGAGTCGTCCTCCCTGTGCAGAGATGGAAGAGATGGCTGACAGAAATTCCCCTGGACAGCCTTGGCGAGAGACCAGAATGCACGGGTTCCAGAAGGAAGGCGAACTAGTTTCTCGCCGATTCTGCCTATGTGCTCTGACTTTGCCTTGGCAATGACTCTTTTGAAGGACCTAGAGGCGGAATTATACTTCTTTTTTAGAGCGCTGGTGTTTACATCCCGGGACGCTGATGCATCAACCCAGGCCTGGTAGCACTCCTGCTTATAGCATGATGCTATTTTACAGGAGCGACCAAACCATGGCTGAGATTTGCCTCCAATGGGCACCACAGAGGAAGGAATAAAAAGTTCCATACCCTGAAGTACCACATCAGTAACAGAATCCGCAACAACGTTGGGATCATCCGGCGAGAAGCAAACCCGCCCCCAAGGGTAGGATGCAAAGAAAGACCGCATCCCATCCCAATCGGCTGACCTATAGTGCCAAACACGGCGGCAGCCTGCAGAATGCAACCGCGATTTCAGCGTGAGTGGCACAACACTCCGGACCAGACAATGGTCCGAGGAGCCTAAAGGGGCGTCGACGGAAATCTGATATCCGTCCGGGTGAGAGGTCAGCAGAAGGTCCAACAGGGAAGGTGCATGATCCTCCACATCTGGAATCCGCGTAGGCGAAGTAACCAGTTGTGTCAGACCATATGCCAAGGCAAAATCATGAACAGATCTCCCCGCATGATCGGTTAAACGTGAACCAAGCTATTCGGCGTGATGGGCGTTAAAGTCGCCGAGGATCACGATCTCTGCGGAGGGGATCTGCTGTAGCAACGAATCTGCAGCCATTTGGACGTGGTCGAAGAGTCGGTCTGTTTCGGCATTACCGCTATGGGACCTATAGAGGCACCCGTAGACGCGCGGATGGTCGTCACTGTCTACGCGTAGCCAAAGGATGGACAGGTCCGAACCTTCAAGTCTGCCGAGGCGTCGAGAACAGATGTCCTCTCTGACGTAAACGCAAACTCCAGCCCGAGGCACAAAGGAGTGTTCCAGTTTGTACCCCGGGTAGGAGAGATACGAGACATCAGCCGGAGAGGACACCTGCGTCTCGGTCAGAAAGAGCAGAGCCGTCTCGTCGTCGTCGCCGTCTCGAGATGGTAGTGGACGGCAGTGTAGTGTGTGCAGAGTGTAGTGTGCAGAGTCTTTTTATATCAATAACTTACCTTAGGTGTTTTTACACTACGTTAATATTGCAGAGCGATACCCTACCGTTAAACGATTCCGATAAAAGTCACAAAATCCCACAGTTGGTAGCGGCGGTTGCCAGATGGTCGCGATTCGTCTATATTCTTCTGACAATTTAAATGATCTCCAAACTGACGACTAAATTCAAAATATACAAAGAAACAGCTTCTCGGAAAGTTAACGTATGGTCTTTGATTTAATTAAATATGGGTTAATTATTAGGCTGAACTATTAAGTAAATTGTTAGAATTTTAAATATTTTCTGAACACTACTTAAGGATCCAAATTGGTGGACTCTAGTAAAGTCCGATGACAAATAGATGTGGCAACTTAAAAATTAAGAGAACTTAGATTAGATATGTGTTAACAATGTTAAGTCTTTTCAGTCCCGTAATAAAAAAAAATACTTATTTCGCCCGGCAACAATCCCAAAGTCCCGTCCAGATATTTTGGTCTTCCGATCTGGTACACCTTGTTGGTATGGTGGTCAGTAAATTCTAGGTGGTTCGTAAAAGTTATAAAATGGCAAAGGCTCACTTACTGCGCAACTTCTGTTAAACAGAAAACGAGGATTAGAGCGAGGGCGCATGATGGCCGGCGGATGTCCATCCTCCGTCTGAAACAATAAAAAAATAATTAAAAAATATGAAATCGATTGTCCACTCGTGGCGTCTGACAGATGATGGTATTAAAACTATATTCAATGGTGCTATCAACGTGACAAAGTTACAATGATTTTTCACTGTGACTTTTTGTAACCGGAACGACGGTCACGGTTATTTAAAAATAGCACTTTTTCACAAGTCTAGGTCCACGAGATGATATGTTTATTCACACACCGCCACTATACGGTAATTGATAACTTCTCAAAACATTTTATCTATATCTATATCAATAGTCGTTTTTCTGGTGTTCACTTGACCTTCATACAAGTAATTCGATATTTTAATTGTTGATATTTTTTATTTTTGGATAAGAACATAGTAACAACTCTAAGATAGATTAACTTCATTTTAATAAAAAAATAATATTTTCCTAGGCCTGACCTACCATACTACTATACTCTTTGACTTGACCGTAGGTCTGACTAAGTTATTCCAATAAAAAGGAGCCCGAGAGGTTAATCTCTCTTCTCTACCTCTAATTTTATTATTTGCAGTCCATAAGAACCGTCGTAGCTAAGGGGCTTAGCGCCCGCTGTAAATTTCACAGTACGCGAGTAACACGACTTCGATCCTCGCCGACGTAAATGAAATTAAGTGCTCATTTACCACGGCTTTGGCGGTGAAGGAAAACATCGTGAGGAAAATTGTATATCTGAGAAATAAAAAAAATATTTCAAAGACAAATATTAAAAAAAATATATTTAAAAAAATATTTCAAATTAAAGACACTTCCTTGTTCTAAAAACCATCTCAGAAGTGAGAGGAGGCCTGTGCCTTGTGCGGACCATCTCTACCACGAATCAAGGAAAAGAGTTACTTCTGATGGGCGACAGTAGGAGTCCATAAGAGTAGACAAAGGTTATATGAACTGTACAATGAAAGGCCATATAATCCTAGCATTGAATTTAGGGAATATGTAAAAAAATATTCAAAAATGTTTTAAAGAGTGTGCTCCATAGCCAAGTGTTTATATTCGAGTAACAAAATAAAGACGACGTGAAACTGATAAGGTCAACTCGCGCAATTCAGACTACCACTTAAGTTTTAACAATTATATTATATAATTGTTAAAATTTAACTGGTATAAGCTTAAATGGTAAATAATACCAGTTAAGTTTTATAATTTAACAACAACGATTTTTGAGAAATATTTTACTGATATTCTGATATTAACCACTAAGTCACCGAATTCTTCTAAATATTAAGAAAACCGCAGATCTGTGGGGGGGGGGGGTGTCTGTAATAGATACAATCGCACCTTAACTTGCTAACGAATCTGGTTATTAAAGTAAGCTCGCTGTGTTTCCCGATTTAAGCATAGTAAAGTTTACTTTATTTGAATCAGGTAGAACATTGGACTCCGCCAATTTTTGGCCTATTTCTGTACTGCCAACCCTTAGTAAAATTTTGGAAAAAACATTCTTTATCAAATGTAATTTTTTTTAATGTAAATAATTTACTACATAAAAATTAATTCGTTTTACAAGGGTTCGCTCGACAACTGATGCTGGAAATGAGGTGAATAAGTATGTCTTCAATCCATGATAGAATTCACAATGCTGCTTTGGAGACTTTGGGTATATTCTGTGCAAAGCCTTCGATTGTGTTCACCGTGCACAAAGTTGAAAAAGTTTATTAAACTAAGTTTGTACAAAAAGAATTATTATGATATTAAGGAATTTGTGGATGATAATAACCTCTGGGAAGGTTGATCGCTACCAAGCTTTTTCTAATTTGTTATGTGTCCCGCTGGGTTTTTTGCTGGTTCTTCACTAGGGCAGAGGTTATTTTTCAGAATCAGTGTTAAATAAAAAAGTAACTTTCTATATGTATTATTTATAATCTAAATTGAATAAAAAAGTTTCTGTTTCTGATGTATGTGATCTCTACACATACTAATAGCATAAATACGAAAGAACTCTGTCTGTTTGACTATCCGCCTGCTGAATAGATTTCGATAAGGTAAAGAGAAATACCGTTGCATCGCGTGGAAAGACGTTTTGCCGCGGGAAAAGACCTTATTCTCACAGGAAAAAATTATTTAACGCGGAGAAAACCGTATGGTGGAAAACTATTAAAATACAAAAATCTAGTAAATTAATTTATGTGCTGGGCAGGCATAGGCAGAACAGGTCGAAAGGGGAGGCATATCCATAGTAAGACTAGAACTGTTGGAATTTTAATCAAGCGCTGGTCGTAAATCTTCGAATATATTCATATTTCTTGATCTTTATTTCAAATCATCAATAGTATTTTTTATATTTTCGCTTAAAACGTTCATTCAATCAATAATTCAAAAATGGTGTCGGTTCAGGCGGCAACCAACCCCGGATATTGAGCCACAGACTTACTTTATTTTTAATGCAAACAGGCAAAAGGTCACAATCAAAACGACCTACTTACTCGTTTTTAAAGAAGTGAGGGTAACAAACGAGCGCAGTGACTGATGGTAAGTAAATGCTATGACACATAAACAACTACATCGTGTCATCCCTGAGTGCTAAGATAGTATTCCTCGTTTCTATTACAAAAAAGTAACTCGTTCTCTACACTCACTATACGAAATATCAGAATTGCTCTGCTATTTTTATGAGAGCATGGTCGATCCACGGTCGTGCCGACTCATTCGTGCTGCAGCCATGATACGGCTGCAGCGTGGCTGTACCACGTGAGAACTTTAACTTAGAAACTTGATTAAATAAAAAAGAAAATAAGGGTTGTAATGCTTGTGTTACGTTACGTTATGTTCCCTTCAGAGACGAAAGGAACTGTATCTAGGAGTGTAACGTATACTGGCTGCAACTTTACTTATTTTAGAGTAAGGGTGAGAAACGAGTACACAGTCCATCTGATGATAAGTGGATGCTGTGGCCCGTAGACATCATTATCTTTTGAATCCATGGGCAGTAAAAACTTATCAATATGTCGTCTGAAGTCAAAAAGCCAGTCACGACTCCCATCAGTTACACAATCATAGTGCTGACGCAATCTCCAACTAATAATGGAGGCGTTAGGCATTGCATCTTTGTTAGGGGTGAAAACCCATCTGCATTTTGATTCTTAATCTAGGATAGATGTAAATGTTTATGGGCCACAACACTCACTTACTCAGGTGGACCGTGTGCTCGTTTGTCACTCATATAAAAAAAATCAAGGATATTTTTTAGAACTGTTTATTTTGACTATCTATATTTGATATATTATAATTATGTTTATTTGAGCCGTGGTAGCTCAGATGGTTATCGCTCGCTGTAAATTTCACAATACGCGAGCGAACCGGGTTCGATCCCAATCCTGGCACCAATAAAATTGTTAATTACAATTTAAGGTGCTGATTTACCACGTGAAACCTGCATGTCTGAGAAAAAAATATTTCGAAGACATGTGAAGTTCGCCAGCACGCATTGGGACAGTGCGGCGGACAATTCCTTGCCCTAAAACCCTCTCTGAAATGAGACGTATATAGGCATACGCATATATTTGTAATTTCCACTATTTTAGCCATTGTAAGTGGTAAATGAAAAAAGTGACTTTCAATAAGTATGGTATTAATAAGTATTATTATTATTTTTATATTATCATTATAATCTACATTGAATAAAAAAGTTTCTGTTTCTGTTAGGAATAATTGCGTAATTACACGTTCGTAAAAATTGACGTATTCGCGCCTTAAAAAGCTAGAGGGAAATTAGTTAACAAATAAAGTTAAGTCGTTGTTGTAGTGCATGCTGAGTGTACTAGTGAGTAAAGTCACTACATTTAGCTTAAAAAACTTTTCTGTTATTAAAATGTCATTGTGTGAGTTGACTGTTAATAGAATCATTAGAATGTCATTAGAATAACTGAACTCATTGTAATGAAAATTTACGAACAGTTAGAGAGCAATTCTAGAAGTGATTTAGGCTAAATTTTATCCACAAAACGTAGTATTTTTTTTTAAATTGAGGAATCAATAATAATTATATCCATTCATCCAATATTCATCTTAGAATTCTTATCTGTCTGTCTGTCAACAATCTTCGGATTGCCTGATCCAATTGTGATGAAACTTTACGAACAGATAGCAATACCAGTAGGGATCTAGCCTGTATTTTATCTGAAAAACTTGAATATATTCTAACGAGCTTAGGGTTCGTGACAATAAAAACTGCCGATTGAATTACCAAAATTGAAGCTTTAATTACTAAACACATTACAACTTAAAGCACACTAATAATTAATCACACTGATCACTTTAGTCCGCAGTTATATCGCTTCAAAGTATTCGCTTGATCCCCAATTCAATAGTGACTCGGTCGCGGTTTTTACTGGCCTTATATAGGCCTTTTCCACTGAAACATCTAGAATGTTCGAGCATATACTGGTCCCAACTGACAAAGTGTAGAAAGTTCTCTCCTAGTTCTGCCACTCGATACCACTCGAGACCACTCATCAGGTGGATTGTATGCTTATTTTTTATATTAAATTTCATAGAAAAAAAAAACAGCAAATACAATAAATTTTACAACAATTAAATTACATAAAGCTTCTGTTTACAGTCCAAGAACATTAGCTCTAATTTAATTTTCCTTATTTTTTTAAATAGGACGAATATTTTCCATTTTATACATCTGTTGCAGTCTAAATAGTGGTCTTTTACTGCTATGCTCTGGGTTTTTCTGCGTGATAAAACTTAGAAATGAGAATATCCGCAGTAGAACCATAGTGACCGACATAGCCCAACGGATTAGTAAGCTAATTTGGCAATGGGCCGGCTATACGAGTATAGCTCGAAGAACAGTCAACCGATGGGGAAGAAAGGTTCTCGAGTGGCAGGCTCGTACCGTTAGGCGTAGTGAAGGGCGACCCGCCACTAGATGGAGTGAAGACCTGGTACGACATGCAGGAAGTCGATGGATGCAGGTGGCTCAGGACCGTGGTTTGTGGCATTCCTTGGAAGAGGCCTATGTTCAGCAGTGGACTTGTGAAGGGCTGTAATGATGACGATGATGATAGTCTAAATATCTATAGTTAATAAAAGTGGAATATTTTACAAATTTAGTTAAAATACTCTGCGACCACTCGCCATCGGGTGGACTGTGCTCGTTTAACACAACATATATTCTATAGACAACGTAAGGAAAAGAATGAAAATGCACCGGCTTAAAACATAATTATACAATATATGGCGTTCGCTAAAATGCACCGGCTTAAAACATAATTATACAATATATGGCGTTCGCTAAATAAACATGCGGCTCCCGTGGCGTAGTGGCTTAGCAATTCCTTGCAGCGTTGAGCAGGTATTGTATGGCCTACTAAAAATTACTTATTCCAGGTTTGGATGTTTACCTTTGTGAAATTTATATATGTAAACTGCTACTAGTAACGAAAAACTTAAATAAAAAACACTGTACATTAATTATTACTATATGAATACAGTCTATTTTGTCCTGCAATTCGAACTTACTCGTACATACACAAAAGCCGGCCGGAAAGCGCTTCGTAGAGGCTTTTGCGTGGAGACATGGCAACGCACTCTGAAAGGCTTGGTGCCCACTAGACAACATTGACAAACAAAGAGCAAAGCATCAGTTCACTGTGTAACGCAAACATGAGTTATCATTTTTTCATTAATCTGTTTCAGACTCATGCCCATTTGAAAAGAAAATGGAAAGGAATATAAAAAAATGCTAAAAATATCTGTAGAGAGTTTGAAATACCACAGTGCTTTGCTGAACCTAAACCAACTCCGAAGACTATCATTTAAGTTATTGATTATTAAATTACGTTTCAAGTAAATTATAATAACCGGAGACGCTTTATACTGGGAACGAGGCGTTCCATCTCAGCCCTCAGGGGTGACAACGCATCTGCATTTTGGTTCGTAATTAAGGATAAATGTAAATGCCTATAGGCCATAGCATACACTTGCCATCAAGTGGACGTCAACTCGATTGTTACCCTTACACTATATAAGGGTAACAATCGAGATAATATAAAAAATTATTTGCACTTTAATTAGAGCTGACTACAGTTCGTACCGGATTTAAATGTTTTCAAATGTAGACTAAACAAACGGTCTACTATAATTGGAACAGTTCCAATTATACGAGTAGAAAAATGCTGTTTCCATTGAGGCTGTATTATGCTGTACCAGTGATAGGGATAGTTGTTTAAAGTTTTTTTGTCTTCCTTTTAAATGCGTTATGAGAGATATAAAAAATATATTGCGAGACACATTTTTAGATAGAATAAGGAGGACAATTAAACACACAGTCCACCTGATGATGAAGAAGTTCAAAACACAGATGCGTTGTTACCCCAGAAGACTAAGACGGAATGCCTCGTTACCAGTAAAAAGTGTCTCCGGTTCTCTACCCTCACCTTACACAACACATGCGACAGCCGTAAAATATCTGCAGCTTGACTTCGTTTAAGAAAACAGTTCAAAATAAACTTTTGGTAAATCCAAATGTCTTAAGTGGTCATGTTATATATAAGTATTTTAAATACACACAAGTTTTCACAATTAACCTTCCTTAAAAAAAAACTTATAATTTTTCGATAATTTTATGTCAAACGTCAATAAAAAAATTGGTTAATTGTAGGCCATCCTTGGAACTTCCCGCTAATTTCAAATGCAAAGCGCTCCAAATTTCACCAAATTGTGCATTATATTACACTAGATTAGCAATTACCGCGCCAAAGCGTTGCCACTGCAAATATGGCCACAGCCATATGCCTAGCTAACGTCAGTTCAGTGTTCAATGAGATGCCGACAGAGTTAAGCCGAACGATCCGCGACAAAAAATGGGTTAATGCGTAGTGAAAGAATGCGATTCAAGGTCACAAAACATAATAAATCATGCGTAATCACTTTCCACACATAAGTTTTAGTTCATTTTTTCATAAAAACGTAAAAACCTAAAATAATTAAATAAAATTATCCAATATTGTAATTTAGGTTAAATGTTGCCACTTTTCCGCCTTTGTGATTATCCCACATTAACGGGAGGATAATATAATTAATGGAGTAAATTAATTCGTTACCTCTGTTATCATATATTTTGGAAATTATAATAAAAACTAAGTTATAACATTCATACAAAATTATTGATTATTCTTGTTTTAGTTTATTCATGAATGATCTATTAAATATAGTTTATTAACTATTTTATATTAATAATTTTATTTTTATATTATAATTTTATTACCTATTTTATATTCTTTGATTTATTAGTACAATAAAAACACTTATAAAAATATGTTTTATTTCATCAGTTATGCTAACTTCCATTCACCTGATAAGAAAATATACTTTTTTTAAGTAAGAACAATTGACTGCAGCTTAAAAACTCCTTTTTATTTTGCGTTTTTTGGGTTAAATTTCATATAGTAAGCCACACCAACCCACCATTGCGTTTTTAGTGTGTCTATCTTTATCTAATCTTAGCGACGGTATTGTTTTCGCAACTTGTGTAAGTGAGACAGATATATGTATAATTAAAATGTTTAGTAATTTCAAAGCTACGTCGTTGCGGTTGGATAGTGGTTACTTACACTTTTTTCGACGCGCGGTAATGTGGTTTGCTCCTATAGTTTTGTATAACTCAATGAAATTAGGAAGTTAAAATGTGAAATATCGAAATAATTTAAAAAAGTCTATTTTTTTTTAATTTTTCGTTAACGATATCTCACGATCTAATCAACCATTTTGACTGGTCCGGACTTCGTTCAACAATACCAACTAGATGTCGGATCGCCGCAAGAAACCTATCTCGGTACGTAACAGTGCACATGAGACGTGAGCTCTTGTTTCGTATAATTCACTTGAAACACAGCCAATGTAAACAGGTTTCACAATGCTGAAATGTGTATTTAAAAGTTGCAAGAATAATGCCCGAAAAAGTAATTTAACGGCCGGAGTGTTTTGCTTTCGGTAAGTACATGTATAATAAGTGATATTTTAAGCTCTAAGCTAACAAATAATATCATATTTGGAACAAAATTACCGATCAAAATCACCCCTACAAATGTTTTGCCAAGGTTGACCAATATACGGGCAAACATTTGTGAAACAGAAAATAGACGCATGAAGTAGACTTGTATTGTAATAATTTTTAATAATTTGTTACCAAAACTTTAAATAATGGTAATTGCTACTTTTGTCTTTGTTTGTGTAATTCCATTAGACACCTACTTAGCTTTTTTATTTTAGCTTTTTAGCAGCCAGTGGTAAAATAAAATAAAGTGACTTTCAATAAGTATTATTTAATCTATGTATATTGAATAGAAAAGTTTCTGTTTCTGTTACTGTAATAAATATTTTGATTTTTGATTTATTGATTGCACTGAAATGAACGTGAATATAAAGATGTGAAATTTAGTGATATTTGTAACATACAGCTATTGACACCTTTGGCAGCCGCCAATACTATACACATATGAAAAAAAATCGTACTTGCAGTTTATTACTTTTTGTGTACAACACATTAAAGCACTTATAAATAAATAAAAATCCTATTATACGCAAAAACATAAAATAATTAGTATTTTATTTATTCATTTTTCTTTATTGTACATCAACACAAACAAGTTTTTTTTATAGGATAGGGTGACAAACGAACACAGTCCACCCGACGGTAAGTGGTTGCTGTGGCCCATAGACATCTAGATTTATCCTCGATTACGAATCAAAATGCAGATGTGTTTTCACTCTATGATGAGGACTAAGATGGAATGAAAAATGGGTATCCGGTTCTCACCATACGAAACATAGCAGCATTAAGCTACTAATTTACGATGGTATTATGTGAGTGCGTGGTCCTTCCTCGGTCGAGCCTACCCATTCGTGCTACAACCATATTACTAATATAATTGCAGCATATATATATATATATATATATATATATATATATATATATATATATATATATATACAGGGTGTCCGGTTTCCGATGTCCGATATTTTAAGGGGTTAAAATACAATTAATTTTATCGTCAAATCAGGGATCAATGATTTTTTTCGCCATCAAAAAAAATGGCAGCACTTTAAAAAAATTGTTGGCGAAGCATAGATGCTTGTATTAATTTAACAATATCTACCCAAGTAGAAGACTTTCAAGAACAAAATTGGTCTCAAATGTTAGTTAATAGTGTAGACAATAAATCTAGATTCAAAATATTATTTTTTAATTTTTCAGTATTAGTAAATAACATTTTTGAAAAAATAAATTAGACAACAAATTGATGTTGTTTTTCAGATTCTTAGCTTTAAAAAAAAACCATCGTGTTAACCAATTTTTTTACTTGTTTTTATTATAATACAGGATATTTGCTATAAATGCACATTTAAATCTTAACTCTGAGTTCGATAGTTTAGGAGCTATGATAATTTGAATGTAACTGTTCAAAGTGCCTCTACCCCGATATTAGATAACTAAACACCCATTCCAGTGAGTAAGATAAAATTCTTCAATAATTCAAGGAATCGTAAGCAAGCACAATAGCATCCTTTGTGTGAGCAGGTAAAAAACGCTGTGCACAACAGTGCGAGCGAGACAGAATAACTGCTGTCTCCAGGTAAAAAGGGTGCAGTGTGCGCTTGTGCCGTCGAGCAGTCGTCCCTCGCTCTGCGTTGTGATAACATTCCTGGTTTTAAGTAAATCTACTTACTGTACATAATTATTGTTTGTTGTTAGACTTTGTTACGTTTTTGTTTTGTTGTTGAACTCTTACTTTTTGTTTATTACAATGAACGAGTACTCAAGCCAGCATATCGCTGACATCCATTTCGTGTATGGATTGTGTAACGGGAGTGCAAATAGAGCTGTTGTAAAGTATGCACGCAGATTTCCTAACAGACGTACGCCGAATGCTCGCACTTTCGTGAGAATTCATTTGAGACTTGCGGAAAATGGAATAAGAAGGCTCGGTAACGAACGTACTCGTGTTTTGTCGCTCCAAGATGAACATCAAATATTGCAAATGATTACTCAAGACCCTAGCCTTAGCATTAGACGCATAGCTAATCGTCTCAGTCTATCAAAATGGTCGGTGTGGAAAATTTTAAAAAGAGAAGGATTACATCCTTACCATTTTCGAAGGGTGCAAGAAATACTGGAACCGGATTATGTAAGAAGAGCAATATTTTGTTCGTGGATATTGAGAGAAACGCGATATGATCCAAACTTTTTAAAAAGAATTATGTGGACAGACGAAGCTACTTTCACGCGATCATGGTATACGAACTACCGTAACGAACACCTGTGGCTTCAAGAAAATCCACATGCGATCCGCCCAAGTTCTTTTCAACATAAATTTTCTGTCAACGTTTGGGCCGGAATGATTGACGACATTCTAATTGGACCAATCATTTTACCGGAGACAATGAATAGCCTAAGATTCCTAAATTTCCTGGAAACGAATTTTTTGGATGCTTTATTGGAGTTACCATTGGCCTACAGGGCCAGAATGATTTTGCAATTGGATGGTGCTCCGGCACACTTGGCGCTTCTTGTGCGGAATCATTTAAATGCACACTATTCGTCGTGGATCGGACGCGGAGGAACAATTGCTTGGCCACCGCGGTCGCCGGATTTAACACCTCTCGATTTTTTTTTGTGGGGCACACTCAAACGAAGAGGTATGTAAATGTGCCAAATACACGAGAGGAGTTAGCAGAAAAAATAATTCAAGCAGCAAACGAATTGCGAGAAGACAAGGCAATGATCCAGCGCTCTACGCAACACGTTGCACTAAGAGCAACAGCATGTCTGCAGAGATAAGGAGGTCACTTTGAGCAGTTTTTGTAATTATTTTGCCAAATTAAATGCAATTGATATAAATTATTTTGTTTTATTTCATTTGCTAGTGTATCCGCGCTTTTCAAGTAAGTATGTTTACACTGTCATAGCTCCTAAACTATCAACTCAGAGTTAAGATTTAAATGTGCATTTATAGCAAATATCCTGTATTATAATAAAAACAAGTAAAAAAAATTGGTTAACACGATGGTTTTTTTTAAAGCTAAGAATCTGAAAAACAACATCAATTTGTTGTCTAATTTATTTTTTCAAAAATGTTTTTTACTAATACTGAAAAATTAAAAAATAATATTTTGAATGTAGATTTATTGTCTACACTATTAACTAACATTTAGGACCAATTTTGTTTTTGAAAGTCTTCTACTTAGGTAGATATTGTTAAATTAATACAAGCATCTATGCTTCGCCAACAATTTTTTTAAAGTGCTGCCATTTTTTTATTGATGGCGAAAAAAAATCATTGATCCCTGATTTGTCGATAAAATTAAGATCGTAAGATTTGTGTTACTAGATACGACGGTTGTAATTAGGTTGAACTTAAAACTATTTTAATTTCTGTCTCATTTCTTTAGTAAACAAATGTAGCTGTATAAGTATATACTCATGCGGACAGTATTTAGCTATGATTTTGTACGTGATCCGTTATCTAGTTGGTATTGTTGATCAAATTGTCCGGAGGCGATCGACGTGGTTTTTAAAGGTTTAAAGGGGCATGGAAAGCCCCTCCTCTACTCTTCCCCCGTTGCGAAAATGTATAGTTTGAGTATTATTTTTTTTAAATCATAACCTCACTTTTTTATACAGGAATATTGACGAAAAGTTATTTCTGCAACGGCTTCTGCATTGCGGAAAGTGCAGCCCCTTCGGCCTTGCGTAGCAAATCACAGACACCCGTGCTCGCCTCCGCAGCTTCGGCTCACTTAAGTGCCTGCGATTTGCTACAGCGGGCGAGGGCTGATCTCCCTCCGTGCCTACGGCTCTCTACAGGTAGGCCAGACAAGACTACGTGGAGTCGGGGTGTGCTAATTTGGTTTTAGAACCGAATCGGACCAATCTTATCTAAAAAAAAATTACCAATCTTATCTAAAGTCTGGTTGCCCTAAACTCTGCTATGGTAGTAAGTAGGTTGTTGCCATAAACTCTGCTATGATAGTATATAAAATAATGTAATGTGAATTGTTATAATTTTGTTTTCTGAAAAACCTCTTCACTGCTCTCCACTGCGACTCAATTTGTATGTATATAAGTCCCGTCTCCAGCCACAAGTAGATTGTCTGGGCCCAAGTAATTAACTTTTTTATGAGTGTATCCGTGTTAAAAAACTACGTTACACGTTATATGCAATTTTTAGTGAAATTTATTTGTATCGTAATTAATTAAAAAGGCATTTCCGAAATCCAAAAACAGTGTAAATGGTTCGAGCTTAACCCTGAAAATCAATTGCAAAATTAAAAAATTAATTGCCGGACATCTACTTCATAATACGAGAACAAATTATCATATTTGCGTTTCGTTATTACACTATTTTTAGTGAAATTTGTTTTAATCGTAATTAATTCAAAACGCATATCCGACATCTAAAAATAGTGTAATATGTTCACGCTTAATCCTAACAAGCCTCCTAGACTAAAAATATAAACAAAATCAAGTACCGGATATCGATAGCCAATCCTTGAGAACTTTCAATTTTCTTAGCAGAAAGCCAAAAAGTTTGGAAAATTCAAAAGATCGTGAAAACATGTAGAAAGAAAATCTGAATCAACAATAGAAAATATTTTTTAATTTTTAATTTTTATAGATTCAATTTTTTTATTTCTGTTAATTGAGAAAACTTTTAACAGAATTATCTTAAAACGATCAGAAATTAACAATATTATTTTAATTTTTAGGTATTTGTTATTAGTATTACTCAGGCATTACCGTAAAAACTAGTCTGTAATAAAAAAATCTCATCAATTATATTTGGTTATAAAAAGATTTTCATCTAGTAATAACCAGTATTTTAATTTTGCATTCACTAAAGTACACCTTTTGGTCGCTCTGTCAAGTTCAAAGGCACGTAATAAATAAAGGTTCTACTCTTGATCTGCGAATGGAACTCATTCGCAGATACCGAAGTACACTTTCAGGTTACTCCATAAAGTCCATGGCGTATAAGTATACTTTTCATTACATAAATAACACTTTAAGCGATATAATATATTGTAATGAAAATCTGTGATTATTAAAATAGGAATAATATCTTCTATAGATACAGTAACCCACTCTCGACGGCGGCCGAGCACGGAGTGAGTCAAAGTGTATCTGTATTTAGTAAAATATATTATGACAGGGCTGCTCAAATACCGAAAATTTCGTCATATCTCAGACGAGAAAAATTAATTAGAACTAAATAAAACAAAATTAAACAGGCATTATAGTCAGTTCGGTTTAAGAAAATAGTGAGTCATCGTTGTCCGCCGGCCTGGCCACGCCCCCGAGCCAATTAAAATGCAAGAAATTAGAAAGTCGAGTTCACAGTGACCAGTTGAAGTCAGGGCTTCGAACAAAACGGTTGTGTATTTTGCGTGTTACTCGTTCAACATAAAATTTTGAAAATGAATACCTCACCTATTCGAAAGAGTAAAAGTGGATCAATAATCCATAGCGGAGAGAGACGCGTAATTTACAATGTTTATAAGTACTTTAAACTGTGTGATTTAAATGCGACTGTGGAGAGCACAGTAATAAAAACAGCAAGTGAATGTGGTGTGTCCGAAAATACTGTTTATAAAATTAATAAAGAACAAAAGGATACTAACACATTAAAATCACCCGTGAAAAAAAGAGCTCGACTATCGACGGTCGATAAATTAGATGAACTAGACGAATGTGCAATAAGGAGAAAAGTTCACTCAATTTATTTAAATAACGACTACCCGACATTGGACAAAATTATGACACTTTGCGAAGCTGACGAATATATTCCTGTTTTCAAACGTACCACACTTCATAAAATAATGCACGAGTTTGGTTTCGATTTCAATAAACAGGATAACAGAACATTGTTAGTCGAAAGAGAAGATATTGTTTTATGTATGCGTAAATATCTGAGGCAAATAAAATAATACAGAGCCGCTAATAAAACCATTTACTATCTTGACGAAACGTGAGGTATTGCACATTGGCAGCGACAAAGGATTCGTGAAGATGGTCTACTAGTATTTGAATCTAAGTCTACAAAAGACTACCATGAAGAGATGGATGGTGAAAGATTCCTTAATTGGTTCATTAATATAATGCCTAAGCTAGAACCAGCAAGTGTGGTTGTCATGGATAACGCTCCCTATCGTTCGGTAAGAGTCGAAAAAATACCAACAACCAGCTGGAACAAGCAGCAAATAATAGATTGGCTGCAAAGCAAAGGCAACTCCATGGACACGACTTATTTAAAAAAAGAATTATTAATGAAAGTTGCCGAAATCGCCCCATTAATTAATATTTAATAGATTAGACTGCCAAAAGTAATGGCATTTCAATTCTTCGCATACCGCTTTACCATTGCAGACTTAATCCAATTGAATTGGTTTGGGCCCAAATAAAATAATAATAATATAATAATAATATTCCACAACCATCACACAACGCCATCTAGTCCCAAGCTAAGCAGAGCTTGTGTTATGGGTACTAGAGACAACTGATAAACATACTTATATATTTCTAAATACATAAATATTATAGATAAATTACACCCAGACACAGAACAAATGACCGTGCTCATCACACAAACATTTGTCCTGGGTGGGAATCGAACCCACGACCTCCGGCATAGCAGTCAGGGTCACTAACCACTAGACCAACAGGTCTGTCAAAATAAAAATTATGTTGGTGCCAATAACTCCACGTTCAAAATGAGTGACATAAAAATTATTAGATGACGCAATAGCATTAAAAGACGCTAATCGTTGGAAGAAGTGCCGCGACCACGTGATACGCGAAGAAAATACTTTTTAGATTACGATCGATCGTATTACGATTTCTGTGGAGTTATTAGAAAGTGACCATGTTAATCGGATCGGAATCAGACCATATTACCCTCACGTACTAAGATAATACAATACTGTTGATTGCACAGCAAGGGGGAACACAAATAAAATAAACAGACAACATATTATTTGATCATCTTTTTATATAGAATACGGGTGACAAACGAGCACAAAAACTAATCGATACTACGATACACTTACTAGTGGATGCTGTGACCCATAGATTTAGAATGAAAATGCAGATGCAGGGTGACACCCTTAGGACCAAGATGGAATGTCTCATTTTCAAGAAAAAGGCAAAACACAGCAGCATCAAGAGTATTCTGTGAGAGTGTGGTCCTTCCCCGGTCGAGCCGATCCATTCGTGCTACAACTATAATATCGATCAAAATAAAATAATTGCTATAAATACTCAGCAATACAAGAATGTAGTGTACTCACATAAAAATATTAAACATTTTACGTAGAATATGAATGCATTTACAACCTTATATTTGCATAAGCGGGCAGATCACGCGAAAATTGAATCAGAGCGCCATGTTGGGGGAAATGGCAGCGGATGTAAACAAATTAGTGCTGTCTAACTATGATTACTCTTTCTGACTGGCGGGAAATTGCGACAGATTAAAAAACATCGTTTGTCAAATAGTAGGTACCTATTATATGGTTCATGCCAATCCACGTGTAAAACCTCTGTTTTACAGTGGAAAAGTGAGTTTGTTGCCAGAGAAAAACACTGCAACGATATTCATACAATATTTGTTGATTAATTCGTGATTGCTTCATGTAAATACTTAATCTTATACAAGGATTTTCGGCTAGGAATAATTACTGGTGGTAAACGATTTCACAGACGAGTAAGAAAACTCCTAGTAAAACTTACAGTTATGGACTGCCAAACATCCAGATGATGTGGGTAGTATTGTGAGTTTTTTTTTTCGTGAAATTTGGCGGCTGGAATCAACCCGAATAATTCCTCTGATTATCCCCGTGGTAGATGCGATAGCATATGCCAATGCATGCAACATCTCTTCGCAGCGCCAGTGGACCGAGCCAATCGAAGAGGACTCGGTCGTCGACGACTCGAGTTGTTCTGAGTTGGATGCGGTCAAGTGAAAGGAGATGGCACTGGGGTACCCTAGCCTCGAGATGGGAACAGTGTTCCGTAGGCCGAATCTGCGCCTTGTAAAGTTGCAGGCGGTGTGCCGGTATGAAATACTGCCCCGCTCTGCTGAACAAGCAAGCTTTTTAGAAGCAATTTGGCCTTCCTTTCCAAGTGACTACGAAACTGCACATCATTCGATATGTCGGCGCCGAAGATTCCGATACTGGCTTAGGCAACAAGGGGAGTGTCTTCAAACAGCACATCGGGTTAAAAACATTTATTTCTCTTAAAGAACACATTGTTTATTTATTTAGAGATTAAGTACATAATATAAGAAATAATATTAACAGTATTTACACGGTATCATGCATTATATAAAATTCGTTGTTTTTTTAATATTATCTTAATTAATTTGTTTCACTTTTAATTTACTTAATTTAAGCATATATATGTATTTATATAATGATAATCTTATAAAAATATAATTATTCTATTAATACAATATTCATACTTTCAAAATTGAAGATAATATGCAGTTATAAAATTTTATCTATAATATATGATTTCAGCTTATTCTTAAAATGCTTTATATTATTACAATGTTTTACACAATCCGGTAGGATATTATATAAAAGTACACTTTCATACATTATATTTTTATTGCCTTAAGATAAACGACAAAGCGTCTTTATTTAGCGGTAAACGCGCAACCTTGGGTATTCTGTGGATTGAACTGGACTAGATTTAATCGCTCGCAATCCGAGACTTTGTTCACAATGCTTGAAAAAAAAACTTTTACTGGTGTCTACATCCTGGAACGTTGATGCATCAGTACAGGCCCGGTAGCACTCCTGGTTATAGCGTGATGCTGTTTTACAGGAGCGATCAAATCATGGCTGAGATCTGCCTCCGATGGGCATCAAAGAAGAAGAAATAAAAAGTCTTATACCCTGAAGTATAACATCAGAGACAGAATTTGCGACAACGTTGAGATCGTCCGGCGAAAAATACACCCGCCCCCAAAGTAGGATGCAAACAACGACCTCATCCTATCCCAATCTTGTGACCTTCTCCTTCTCCTGCTCCTATCCGAGGAGCCAAGAGGGGCCTCGACGAAGACCTGATGTCCGTCCGCATGAGAGGTAAGTAGAAGGTCCAACAGGGAAAGTGCATGGTCCTCCATATCTGGAATCCGCGTAGGCGAAGTAACCGGTGGTGTCAGACCGTATAAGTAAACGTAGTAAAATACACGTTAATAAACATAAAATCACGTACGTATAGGTACGTCTATTTCCCCTGGTTAGATTTTAACATTATTACATTTTTGAGAGCCGAAGTACCCAGTTGTTCGAAGAAGAAGTGTTGCTTCTGACGCACATTTTAAATTTCATAGTCACAGGCTTTCTCTATCTTCTTCTTTTTCTCTCCTTCCTCCTTTCTATTTCTCTTTTTCCTTCTCCCTCTGTCCATCTAAGTGTTAAATTTGAAGGCGGATTTTATCATAATTAACTTATATTATTGAAGTTAATATTTTTATGTACCTTAGGATATTATAATATAAAACAAAACACGCATTTTTTTAATAGAATAGGGTGAATGAAACAAGCACACAGTCCACCTGATGGTAAGTGGTTGCTGCGGCCCATAGACATCTACATCTATCCTCCATTAAAGATCAAAATGCAGATGCGTTGTCACCCGTGGGGACTGAGATGGAATGCCTCGTTTCCAGTAAAAAGGGTCTCCGGTTCTCTACACTCACCATACGAAATACAGCAGCATTAAGCTACTATTTCACGCTGGTATTCTGTGAGAGAGTGGTTCTTCCCCGGTCGAGCCGACCCATTCGTGCAACAACTATACTACTAATATAACTGCAGCATGGCTCTACCACGTACAAAAGATTTAAATAAGGCAATAGAAGCTCGCGTAACCGCACATCGCTACAAAATGATACCAATCATACCGTCTGGATGATTGGCGGTCCAATATTGTGCAATTCACCAGAAGTTCTCTTTCTCGCACAACTTCCCTGTGGAATCGGCTAGCACCAGTGATTTTCCCGGATTTTGTTTTTACCGATTGGTAGTAATATAACACGCACGTGTTATATCACTAGGTTTCCCCTTAACAATTCCCTGCGTGTTGCATTTCATCATGGACGGCGATAGTCTCCACTCACCTTCAGGCGAGCCGCATTATGCTCGTTTGCCCCTCTTATATAAAAAAGGATGTTTCTTATATTTAAAAAAAAGTTTTTATAGAATAAGGGTGACAAACGAGCACACAGCCTACGTGATGGTAAGTGGATGATGTGGCCCATAGACATCTAAATTTATTCTCGATTAAGAATCAAAACGTAGATGCGTTGTCACCCCTGAGGACTAGGATAGAATGCCAGAATGCCTCGTTTTCAATAAAAAGGGTCTTTGGATCTATACACTTACCTTACGAAGCACAGCAGTTTTAAGCTACTATTTTACGCTGGCATTCTGTGAGAGCGTGGTCCTTCCCCGGTCGAGCCGAGCCATTCGTGCTCCAACCATAATATAGCACGTGGTTCTACTACGTATATAAAAAATGCAAAATCTGTTTTAATATGCGCATTTATGTGTAGGATACGTAAAATATGTATATGTTGAGAAATTTACCGTGTAGTAGGGGTGTAAGAACATCGACTACACCATATCGTCCCATGAGTATTGTAAGGAGCGACTGAGGGAACCATATCAGAAGATAAGCAGCAGTATCTTCTTTACTACTCAAAAAAAATTGTTTTTATAACTTAAAGTTATAAAAAAACTCATTTTGCCAACCTAATGACTAAATCCCCTTTGAGGCAAACTATGTGGCCTACTATGTAGGGAGGCCTATTTTTAGAAGTAGATTTTTATAGACTGTAATCAAAGAAATCGTATATTATTAAGATAATATGTTGTTATCATATCAGATCATTTGTTACAGTCAAAGAAATCTTAAATAAGATTATATTAAGATTTCTTTGACTGTAGCATATGCATCGACGAATGGATATCAATTAATCACCTATTTATTATTGTTACGTCACTAAATCGGAAATAAACAAAAGAAGCGACGTAAGTAAAACTCAGACTCTTAGATGAAGAGCTGTAATTATCTTGTATTAAATTTTGTTACAGTGAATATTATATGAAAATATATTGTTCATTTTGACGGACGTAATTTTTTATCCGTGTATTCACTGTCATATTTTCTGCCAATAAATAGTTTAACAATTTTTAAAATTTTAATTCTTTGGACTAACGCCAATCCCTAGGCCATATTCCGAACGACTCAAGTAACATGTGATTTCTGTTTTAAAAATATAACTAATTAACACTTGCGGCTAGCGAAAACTTTCTACGTTAAATAATAAAAAACCCTGCAAAATGTCACAGTTTTTTTTTTAAAATAAATTCGCGGACCGAAGATATCGTACATACTTTAGAGTAATTAATCCTAGATAGGTAAATATAAAAATATGTAGTTACAAAATTAAGCAGATCAACAAGGCATCGAGGTTTTGGCATGCACTAAAACCGTAGGTAAAGCTTATCAGTAATATCTTATTTGTA
The DNA here is from genome assembly GCA_036936625.1 of Parnassius smintheus behrii. Classification (NCBI taxonomy): domain Eukaryota; kingdom Metazoa; phylum Arthropoda; class Insecta; order Lepidoptera; family Papilionidae; genus Parnassius; species Parnassius smintheus. The sequence continues at coordinate 4,321,473 of JAUPFT010000023.1, forward strand.
ATCCTAAAGTTTTTAAATAATTTACACGTACAAATATTTGTAAAAAATATTTTCACATTACAGCGTGAAACTAATAATATAAATCTGTAGTTTCAATAAATACTGTAAAAAACAGATTACTTACTATTAAATGTGTGATTTGAGTATAAGTAAAGAAATGCGCGCGCTTAATATTTCAAAATTAAAATCAATGTCCCGCAAAATAACTTAGAAATAACTAAAACGAATCGAAAACTTGCCAAATGCACTCCACAAATTCACTAAAAATTTATTTACTCACATAAATATCTCACTAAGTCAAAACAGTTCGTAAAGTCTACGTATATTTTATTTTAATTTTATATAAGCGCTATCTATTTCCACAGACGGCTTGACAGCGACTGAGAGCTACGGGCTACAGAGGCACAGAGTACGGTTCGTTGCAACTGCGCGGCTGCGTGCGTTGTTACCTTTGACCGATAAAAAATGTAAGCTGTCAATGTTAGAGTAGATATTGCGCGCAGCGCTTTCGGGATCTCATTTCCGGTACCGGAAAAAGCTTTCTGATTCTCGATTACCGTTACTCGTTACTGTTACAGTCTATTTAAGTCCACTTCTGAACATAGACCTCCCCCCTAGATTGTCTAATAGGGTGGATATTTGCCATAAGCAACGCCTGGCAACCTGATTGGCAACCGCAGTTTACAGACAGTCGTTATTAGGAAGACGCTGCTGCCCATCTTCTGAATTGATATATTGATATTTTCCTAATTAACGCCCCCGCAACCCACCTTGCGGGGGAATTTCATACAAATTATTGAAAGAATTGAAGACCACCGCCCCTTATTATAACTCAGTCCAGTCAACTCGAGTGCATACAAAGGCATGCGCGGCGAAAACGATATTATAATATTTATTTATGAAGTATACTTTAATACATGAGTTTGTATTTAAAATAGTAAGTGGATGCTGTGGCCGCCGAAACGTGGCGCGTATATATATATATATATATATATATATATATACGCGCATGTCTTTGTATGCAACTGGAGTTGACTGGAGTTAGTTTTAATAAAGGGCGGTGGTCTTCAATCCGATATGTCATTTTCTAACATTAAAAAATTTATGCAGCATGCATAATACTACTTTCTTGACAAGAAAACCCGAATTAATAATGTAATCAGTCGTAATAACATTAAATTTACCTAATAGTAAACGGAATGAAAAAAAAAAACGACAAACTGGCATTTTTATTTTATACTTCCTAATTATTTTTGAATAGAGAATATTTATTTTTTAAATACATTGATGACTATAACTAAAACAAAGAGGAACGGCCTCGCATAAATAAAAACTAGATAAATATCTAAAAATGTTTAGGGTTGTGACACCCATAAAGTCATCAAAACATATATTACTTTTATCTTTACACTAGACCTCATCATTTTTAAACATTTTTAAAAACAGAATCCTAAGTAGCTTGACATTTCACAAACACATTTCAAGGTTGGCCAAATGAGATAAGGTCAAGTCAGTCACTTCACTAAAGAGAAAAGGGAATTACTGCAGCAATAGAGAAGTTATTTCTTGGATGCTAAAGAACATTCTTAACATCTGGTTGTAAGAAAACTGAGGGGAGGAGTGGTGATAAATACACTGAGTTAGTAAACCCAGGCCATCAAAAATTTAATGATTATAATAACACTTTCTGCACGTTGTTACAGACTTCGTCTTGCTGGTTGTATTACTTTCTGGTCCAACATTTGACCTTATCCAGTTATCGTCACCTAACCTAAGACCTAGTCACGCTATACTAAATCTAGACTTACCTTCAACAAAATCCCATCTCCAAGAAAGTCTGGAGCTCGTGCACGTTACTAAATATAATCTACGATTTACTGTGCTAATAAATACTTAAGGTGATTTAAAAATAATTAAAAGACCGTTTAGCTTTAGTGGAGCGGCCGAATGCGAGCGCTGTACTGGCCCGGGAAGGGTGTGGAAGTGTGCGAGGGGGACGCTCTATTGATCGAGAGATCGCGCAGCCTCTGGAGCCCGAGGCTGGAGCATTCCCTGAAATATAAAAAGGAGCTTTTCCCGAATTAAATACATTGCCTTGTTGCAGAAATCTATCAAAAAATATAAAGAAACGTGATTTATCTTATCATTGAAGCTAGTAAGAGTTGTTGGAAAAAATATACTACAGTAAAAAAAGAATTGTAATAAATAAATGACTCGAAATCAAAAAGCTATCATTTTGACATTTGATATTATTTTAACATTTGACAGACATTATTATTATTCCCAATGCCACGCTTAAAAGCTGATTTAAGCGTAACATTAACATCACTCAAAATAATTTAAAATAGACTTGTGGCCAGCACTGGGCCATTTTGCCCAAATATAGATCAAGCAAAAATCCAACCAATATTTTGAAAATTGTTAACAAGTTAATACATAACTTTATTCACTTCCTTCTTCTCTTATTAAACCGATAACTGTCCGAAGCTGGACAAGGACCTCTTCCACAGGTGTTACCGTCACGCCAACGCTTAGCAGACGAAAAAAGTTTCTTTGGATTACTTGCTGCTTCTTTCCAGGATACAGATTTTCCAAAACAGTGGTAAAATTCAAAAATGATTTTGGATAACAGTTACTTATACTTAATTATTATATTAAAAATATATTATATTCTATTAGCAAGCTACCAGACGTGAGCATCTTTATTGCTGGTCCACATAGCAGATCTGGTGTTGCTTTACTTCTAACATAACATTAGAAGAGAACCCCTACTATATTAGTGTGACAATTATTTTTATAGGATAGGGTGACAAACGAACTCACAGTCCACCTGCTGGTAAGTGGTTGCTGTGGCCTAGAGACATCTCCATATATCCTCGATTACGAATCAAAATGCAGATGCGTTGTCACCCGTGAGGACTAAGATGGAATGCCTCATTTCTAGTAAAAAGTGTCTCCGGTTCTCTACACTCATTTTACGCCAGTATTCTGCGAGAGCGTGATCCTTCCCCGGTCGAGCCGACCCATTTGTGTTACACCTATACTACTAATATAACTGCAGCATGGCTCTACCGTGTAAAAACTTAGTAAGGTATACAGAAGTCTGAAGTATTTTTTTTATAAAAGAGGGAATAAACGAGCAAGCGGCTCACCTGATGGTAAGTGACTATCTCCGCCCATGAACAACCGCAACACCAGGGGAATTGCAGGTGCGTTGCCGGCCGTTTAGAAAGAAGGTAAGCACTTTTCTTGAAGGTCCCTCAGTTAAACATGAAAAAATGGATGCATGTTGCAGCAGGACTGAGTCCGTGTTTGTGCCAGTCTTCGGAGGAGGCCTATGTTCAGCAGGGGACTTGTAATGAGGTCTAAAAATAATAATACATGTAGTATACAATGCTGATCTGGGAATTGTAGGACACATTCTTATCTGTGACTTATATAAATGCCAACAGTCTTTCTTGTCTAGATTTTCGTAAAAAGCGACTATTGGTTTGTGTATCGAAGACTTCCGCAAACTCACAATTTTCCATCTATACCCGTACTTTTTAGTTAAACGCTCCGAGTAGCACGTTGCTGTCGTAACGCTCTGTATTAGTATAATGGTATACCTACGTGATGGTTAAACTGCCATCTTTCTATAACTTTAACATTGTCCAGGCATTTTCTTGGAAGACTTTTACGTCAAACTCAACTTTACTAAGCGGCAATGTATATAGTACGTGCGATTATATCGCCTCGCCATACACCTGATCCTGAGACTCCGCCCCGTTTTCCCGGACGAAGGACCTAACTACCTGCATTGATTTACGTATTTTTTAAATGTCACGCGCTAGGTCACAGAGGTGGTTAAAAATAGAAAATTGTTTATATTATATAACTCACGTGTACAACCGGGCGCGCGGATATCTGGTCGGCGTTTAGACCTTACAAACATATTCATCCGTTTTCTTTCTGATTAATGACTTCAGAAAAATAATAAAAATATGTTTTATAATATTCATACAAACAAGAACATGGTAGTCCATATTCTTGTTTTGTTTAAAAAAAACATATGTATGTAATGCTTTTTTATAGGATAGGGTGACAAACGAGCCAGTCCACCTGATGATAAGTGGATGCTGTGGCCCATAGACATCTACATCTATCCTCGATTACGAATCAAAATGTAGATGTATTGTCACCCGTGAGGACTAAGATGGAATGCTTCGATTCCAGTAAAAAGGGTTTCCGGTTCTCTACACTCACCATACGAAACACTAAGCTACTATTTGACGCTGGTATTCTGTGAGAGCGTGGACCTTCCCCGGTCGAGCCGACCCATTCGTGCTACAACTATACTACTAATATAACTGCAGCATAGCTCTACCGCGTATAAAATGTGATAATTCAAAATCTATGTACATTCCAAACTTACTAAAAGTACTTAATAAAAGTCTTAGTTATTTCCTCGTTATTTTACATCCCTATAACGCCGTAGTATCTCAGTGGATACACACTAGCTGTAAATTTCACAGTACGCGAGCTACCTGGGTTCGATCCCCGACTGCATCGATTAAATTGTTTATTGCAATTTTAAGTGCATACAACATTTCTAAATATTATAACATTTTAAGGAGATGATGGAAAGTCCGTAAACTCCTATAGGAATAGCGGGGCCACCGCACCAGAAATATTGTGCTCAGTAAAGGGGAGTACATTAGCTGAAACTGTTTTTTTTTTACATAGATACAAGCAAAAAAACTACGTACGTACTACAGCTACAAATATATTGTAGGTGTAGCACGAAAGTGTCGGGTCGACCGGGGAAGGACCACGCTCTTACAGAATACCAGCGTGAAATAGCAGCTTAATGCTGCTGTGTTTCGTATGGTGAGTGTAGAGAGCTGGAGACCCTTTTTATTGGATACAAGGCATTCTATTCTAGTCGTCAGGGGTGACAACTCTTCTTTTTTATTCTTAATCGAGGATAAGGCTGACTTTGTGGTCGTTTGTCACCCTATGGGTACTGTAAAAACGGTTATTATAATATTAAGGAATTTATGGATGATAATAATCCCTTGAGAATGATGTGATCACTACCAAGCTATTTCTAAATTGTTTTGTGTTGTTAATGGTGTAACATATATAATTGTATTTTGTTTTTTTTAAGTCCCGCCGGGTTTCTTTCTGGTTCTTCCTAGTACAGAGGTTTTTTCCCGAACCAGTGGTAATTAAACAAAAGAGTGACTTCTAGTTATTATTATTTATTATCTATATTCAATAAAAAGTTTCTGTTTCAAAAAAATGTTCTGAGGTATCTAAAACCGTTGAAGAAAAACCTGTTCATCATCATCATCATCATTACAGGCCTTCACAAGTCCACTGCTGAACATAGGCCTCCTCCAAGGAATGCCACAAAGCACGGTGTTGAGCCACCTGCATCCATCGACTTCGTCGCGTTGCGTCGTCACCCCATCTAGTGGGAGGTCACCCTACACTTTTTTTCTTGATAAACTTAGAAAAACCTGTTACGTCTGTAAAACTATAGACATTACTAAGTTTAGGGGATGCCCCGTAATGATGTATATGTGGCTAATTCACATCATAGTTATAATATTCTGCTAATTCACAGCATAGTTTCATGGAAATGTAGAAAAATCACGTATCTTTTGGGCGATTTGCCGAACTTAAGAGGCTCTAGCTACCGACATATATCATAGTCAACATTGGCAGACACATTTGGTAGAGCTTAAAGCAGATCTTCTTTTATAAAATGGACGTGAGTAAGTGGCCACTGCAGTCTATGACACCTAAAGACTACATCAAATAAAGAAGGCAGATACCGATGCGTTGTCATCTCTGAGGATTGAGGTATGATGCCTCAAACTGTACTCTGGCTTTCTATATCTTCCGTACTGGAGCACAGCAGTGCTGCCACAGTTGCTTCGTGGCAGAAATAGTCAAGTGAGTGGTGCCAGACGGATTCCTACTCGGAAAACGAGTCTTGCCACCATTAAATATTTATAGGCAGTACTTGATTTTACTTTACGTGAAAATGGTAATATTGAAATCATAATTTTCTTATTATTATTTATTTGATGACTGGTTAAGTTACAATTAACTTTCTAATTAACTATTCTATACGCATGTTTAGTACTCGTTGTTTAATTTATTATACGTTGACTCTAAACCATTATAATTTATTGACAAATTATTGAAGTGCGTATTATTTTAACGTGGTAAAGCCACGCTGCAGCTGTATTAAAGTTGTAATACGAATGGGTTGGCTCGACCGGTGCAGGACCACGCTCTCACAGAATACCAGCGTAATTTTGTTTCTTATAGTGAGTGTAGAGATCCGGAGACCTTTTTTTACTGAAAACAAGGCATTCCATCTTAGTCTTCACGGGTGACAACGCATTTGTGTTTTGATTCTTAATCGAGGATAGATGTAGATGTCTATGGGCCACAGCATCCACTTACCATCAGGTGGACTGTGTGCTCGCTTGTCACCCTTTTTCTATAAAAAATGTATATGTCTATGGGACACAGCATCCACTTACTATTATGTGAACTGTGTGCTCATTTGTCATACTTTTTCCATTTAAAAAAATGCCAACACCTGAGCTTAATGATTACGTAAAGTACGTAACACCCGATGTCAAGTAAGCATTAATTGTTAGAACTTCCCTTTGCTTTTAAATTGCACTCTCACAGGCTCTCATACAAAGTTAGAGCCCAGGGACTGCGGAGCTCGGATCAATTTAGCGTTCCATTTAAGGGTCGTGTCGCAGTAATTGGTACAATTATTGTTGCCGTCAGTCTCAAGTTACGTACGCCAAAGCTTTCGTATAAATTATATTCTCGCTTTTACGATCTCTATAATATTACTGGCTGGTTTATTAATTGTTGTAAAAAAAATTAAATTATTGATGTCTTTGCACGGTCTTATAAAAAAAAAACTAAAATTAATCCATGTGGTAAGAGGCGACAGAGGGAAACAAGCCAGGAGCGGACTGCAACATCTTTATTTAACGACAAAAAATAAAAAATCTGCGGTTGTTAACTCGTCTGGCGACTATGGCATATATGGCTTACGGAGCAATCTATAGGTGATATATGTGAGAGGCTGTATAAAGGTAGGATAAAGCTACAGTAGCCTAATGGATAAGGTTGTAGACCGCAAGCTCGAAGGTTCGAATCCGCCATTCGACCACGATCGTGAATCGTCGTAAATCGAAAGGATCGTTAATTTGAATGGTTAAACGAGAATATTAGTAACGTAATTTCATTTCATTACATTTGATAAACCAAAAATCCTCGCAAAAGAACACCGATCCCTACCAAGGATGATACGCGAGGCTATTGAAATTAAAAAACATCCAAATTTCAATAGAGAAGTTGAATGGGTGCTGCCACCTGCTTGGGCACCCGAAACGTCGGGATAATAAAAATAAGTTAAAGTGTGTAGTGTTCGCGTAAATTTAAGAAATCATTATAAAAAAACTACTTCAAAATTGTTTCCCACTAGATGGAGTGACGACCCTGGTAAAACATGCATGCAGTCGATATATGTAGGCAACTCAGGACCGTGCTTTGTGGCATTCCTTGGGGATGCCTATGCGGCAGTGGACTTGTGAAGGGCTGTAATGATAACGATGACAAAAAAATAAAAAGTATAGCAGTCTTTTTTTTTAAATTTATTGTAACATCACCAACAGCATTTTGTAACATTAAAAGTTAGTTATGCATCCCGGTATTCACGGAACTGCACCGGAGACCGTAACAATTCAAGCGTAAACGTGGGCGTAGATTGCTGAATTGCGTCTGGAAGACGGGTGGTCTTTCGCGTGAATACTGATAACTGTTCGTTAGCTTAAAGATCTAGAATAAGAATTAGGATAGTCTTAGTTTGGCTCCCACATGTATCGGACATGTAGCCTTAAGTTAGAATCCATCGCGGATTAATTAAGTAATATATCGCACATTAATAGTTATAAGTTTATTTAATAAAGTCTTTTTATAAAAGGTCCTGAGTCAATTTCGAATCTTGACTGGCGCAGCGGATAGGATTTCGCGTGTAAAGCTCGCTCATATAAGAAGACTCCAAAATCAGTCGTCGTGAAGCTGCTTACGGTGCCGTCTTGCACTTTCGCGAAATCTACGAACCGAAATAAATTTGTCGAATTCGAATCAGGACATCAAGAAAGAAGACTTCCTAGCCCAGGTGAAAGGATGAGTTTGAGTGTACTGTGAGTAAACCTTTTCACGTCCATCTCTGTTCCCATCTATTTTTGCTTGCTAGAATTATAGTGTTATCTTAACCTCCTGAGGCTCACAGTAGTACATATACAACATAAAAAATAAAAATTCATTACACATCCATCTGTTGAATTATCGTCAAAATTTTATAATTTGACCACAGACGAGATGTTGCTTGAATAATCAAAGCAAAGTCATTTTTTGCAACTTGTCATATTTTTTGACATCAGTCTACTTGTTGCGAAAGATGGCAGAATAACGGTGGCGAAGTGGTGAGTAATCTTTAAATTTTGTACAAATCTATGGTATTTACATTATTTTTTTGGTGTGAAACTGTAATCTAAATAGTCTTCTTTGTAATAAAAACAATATTTTACAGATTGCGATAGTTAGTTATGGTATATTTGAAATTTACTACCTATGTTGTATATTTACTACATCGGTTCTTAATTCCGTACCTACATGTTCGAAGTCCTGATGTACCTATACAACATTATAATACCTATACAACATTAGGGATTTCATTTATTTTTGTTAGATTTATTGACTTATTTTTCAGTTTTGAAGTTGCAGACATTACCGATGCCCTCGAAGATTCGTACCTGGATATTTTATCAGACGGTGATGACGCTAAACAGTCAGAAGAGTCACCTCCTGTGAGTCTAGTCTAAGTGATTCTGATTCAGGTTCTCCTTCAAAATCTGAAAGCGAATCTCGGCCTTTGTCAGAAATTTCTACTTCATTGTCATCCTGTCGAGTACGTTCTACAACTAGAGTCGGAGCTAGAACACGAGGAGGTCATTCAAGACAACAGAGGGGTGTAAGAACAACAGGAGGATGGAGTGTTCGTACTCGCAATTCTACTGTGCAATCAACGGATAATAACTGGAATGGAGATTTTTCTCCTTTGGAGCGGTCATTGTTTCAACTAAGATATGTATTAGTGGACAAGAAGTTGCGATCGCCAGAAGACTTTTATAAACAATACATTGATGATGATATTTTAAAGAACATTATGGTTGCTACTAACCAGCCTTACTTTTCAAAAACAGGTAAATAACCGAAAATTGCACTGAAAGAACTGAATTTTTTTATAGGAATACTATTAGTCACGGGTGCTATTAGCTTGCCACAGATTAGACAGTATTGGTCATAACAGTACGGAATAAACATTGTCAAAAAGGCCATGACAAGGACAAGATTTTTCACAATCAGAACTTCTTTGAAGATAGTATACGATGCAGATGTTTCAGAAGAAGAAAAAACTAATAAAATATGGAACGTTGCGCCACTGTTCGATGTTGTTCTTCGTGCTTGTCGCGCTCAGCCGAGAGTGGATCACATCAGCCTAGACGAAATGAGTATACAATTTAGTGGCCATTGCGGTATACGTCGATACTGTCCAGGAAAACCTAATCTCGTTGGTATAAGGTATTTGTGTAACAGTTTGAGATATGGTGATTTATCAAGGGTATACGACATTCCCAGATCTGATAGCAGAATATTTTACATTAAAAAAAATTATGTAAAATTTTCTGAATTTATTTCAATATATCCATAAATGTTGTAATAAACTGTTTACATGTAGTTCAATTCGAGTTTTACTTCAGTAGGAATTGAGAACCGATGTTGTTTGTAAACAACATTGAGAAAATCCCAGTTTTCCACCAAAGATTTTTTATTTTATTTTTCCGGGTATTTATAACATTATATAGCTCATTTATCTGATTTTTGTTAAATTTTTGAACTAAAAATTTCTGGACCTCTGGAGGTTAAATCGAACAAAATAAATTGCACAAGCGTAGGCAATTTATTCTGTATTATTAAGTTTAATAATTAATTATTGAAAATTAATTTCAAATAAAGAAAAATTTATTAAATTGTGTTATAAAGAATAAAAATTACATAATTAAAGAAATAAAAGGATATATTAAAGAAATAAAATTAATAATTATATAAATTAAAATTAATAGTTAAATAAAATAAAAAATAAATTAATAATTAAATATTATATAAATTGTTATATTAATATTAAATAAAATAGAACAATTACGTGTAATACCTAAGGATTTGCTTTGTTTTATACCTAAGTTTGAAGGAGAGGAAGGATTACTAAATTTATTTATTAAGAAAGCTCAATACATATACAGGTCTTTCGCAGACCCTAATAATGCCACACGAACATTATATGTATTCCATGCGATAAGCAGCCGATTAACAGGTAGGGCAGCACATTTGTTAAGTGAGCGTGATAATATTGATTGTTGGAATACGCTTAAAGATATTTTAATTCAACATTTTGGCGATCCGCGTTCGGAAGATTGCATAGCTGTCAAATTAGAACAAATGAAAATTAAGTCTGGCGAATCATTTATCGATTATTGTCATAGGATACAACATATGCGTAGTACCTTATTCGGAAAAGTCAATCTAATACAGGACGAAGGAGTAAAAGTAGCTAAAATGATGTGTATAATAATATGTCACCAAATGCATTCCTTTATAATTTACCTGAGGATTTAATTCGTATCGTGTGTCTTAGACAGTGCAATAGTTTAGAATCCGCTTTAAGTGTCGTAACCGAGGAAGTGAATTTCACGAACCAATATAATGCGAAAAATAAAACGAAACAGAATACAACATCCCAAAATTTCAAACCCCAACAAAATGTCAATATTTTACCTAATAATAATCATTCATATTTTAAATTTGCAAATCCACAATTTGGACCACAAAATAAATTTCAATTGCCTAATAATAATTTTGAATTTGGTATTCCACATCAGCAACAAGGTTGCTCAAAATTATTTTAATAATGGCCCAAGATTTAATAATAATACGGGACCACTGAACTTTAAGTTTGGAATTCCAAACCAGCAATCTAACCTTAAATTTGGCATACCCCAACAATACCAGGGCTTTAGGCCACACATGAATAATTATGCGCGACTCCCACTAGCTTTTACAAATCAACCCCAAAGTAAATTTAAATTTGGTATACCTAATCAGAATTTCCAGAAACAAAATTTAAATGAAAATACCGATGTCTCTATCCGTACCGCACATCCGATAAGACAAAATATGCTAGATGACTCTAGGGTTCCCCAAAGTAACGAGATATTCTATAATAACGAACCCGAAATAACAGCGGAATATTATAACCATGATATAAATTACTGTAACGAAAATAACTACACATATAATTTAGAAGTGCCCCAATTTGAAGTTGAACCATATAGTCAAATAGAAGAAGCAAGTTATAACCCTAGTATAATTTCGAATGATACTGAAAATTTCTGGACCTCTGGAGGTTAAATCGAACAAAATAAATTGCACAAGCGTAGGCAATTTATTCTGTATTATTAAGTTTAATAATTAATTATTGAAAATTAATTTCAAATAAAGAAAAATTTATTAAATTGTGTTATAAAGAATAAAAATTACATAATTAAAGAAATAAAAGGATATATTAAAGAAATAAAATTAATAATTATATAAATTAAAATTAATAGTTAAATAAAATAAAAAATAAATTAATAATTAAATATTATATAAATTGTTATATTAATATTAAATAAAATAGAACAATTACGTGTAATACCTAAGGATTTGCTTTGTTTTATACCTAAGTTTGAAGGAGAGGAAGGATTACTAAATTTATTTATTAAGAAAGCTCAATACATATACAGGTCTTTCGCAGACCCTAATAATGCCACACGAACATTATATGTATTCCATGCGATAAGCAGCCGATTAACAGGTAGGGCAGCACATTTGTTAAGTGAGCGTGATAATATTGATTGTTGGAATACGCTTAAAGATATTTTAATTCAACATTTTGGCGATCCGCGTTCGGAAGATTGCATAGCTGTCAAATTAGAACAAATGAAAATTAAGTCTGGCGAATCATTTATCGATTATTGTCATAGGATACAACATATGCGTAGTACCTTATTCGGAAAAGTCAATCTAATACAGGACGAAGGAGTAAAAGTAGCTAAAATGATGTGTATAATAATATGTCACCAAATGTATTCCTTTATAATTTACCTGAGGATTTAATTCGTATCGTGTGTCTTAGACAGTGCAATAGTTTAGAATCCGCTTTAAGTGTCGTAACCGAGGAAGTGAATTTCACGAACCAATATAATGCGAAAAATAAAACGAAACAGAATACAACATCCCAAAATTTCAAACCCCAACAAAATGTCAATATTTTACCTAATAATAATCATTCATATTTTAAATTTGCAAATCCACAATTTGGACCACAAAATAAATTTCAATTGCCTAATAATAATTTTGAATTTGGTATTCCACATCAGCAACAAGGTTGCTCAAAATTATTTTAATAATGGCCCAAGATTTAATAATAATACGGGACCACTGAACTTTAAGTTTGGAATTCCAAACCAGCAATCTAACCTTAAATTTGGCATACCCCAACAATACCAGGGCTTTAGGCCACACATGAATAATTATGCGCGACTCCCACTAGCTTTTACAAATCAACCCCAAAGTAAATTTAAATTTGGTGTACCTAATCAGAATTTCCAGAAACAAAATTTAAATGAAAATACCGATGTCTCTATCCGTACCGCACGTCCGATAAGACAAAATATGCTAGATGACTCTAGGGTTCCCCAAAGTAACGAGATATTCTATAATAACGAACCCGAAATAACAGCGGAATATTATAACCATGATATAAATTACTGTAACGAAAATAACTACACATATAATTTAGAAGTGCCCCAATTTGAAGTTGAACCATATAGTCAAATAGAAGAAGCAAGTTATAACCCTAGTATAATTTCGAATGATACTGAAAATTTTCAAATAGAAACCTCCGATTCACCCCCGAAATAATACAAATAAATTGTGACTCAATCTTAAAACTCCAGCACATCGAAATACCGGAAATTCAGGCTCGTTTTATGATAGACACCGGAATTACGCGATCTTTTATAAGCCCTGCTAAGGCAGAACAATATTTCTCCGCTTTCAAATTATATGAACCTTTCGAAGTTATAAGTACGTATACACGTAGCTAACATAACGAAGCTATATATCCCGCTCTTTAAAACATTTAAAAGTTTCGAACAACATAAATTCCATATATACGACGTCGATAGTAGATACGACGGTTTGATAGGTTCGGATCTTTTAAAACAACTTGACGCTTCAATAGATATGAAAAACCACCAAAACAACACACCTGATAAAAATACCTATTATATATAGCCCTTCGTACGAAATTACATTGGAACCAAAAACGGAAACGCGAGTCAAGGTCCCAACGGATATGCAAAATGGAAATGCGATAATAGATCATGTCAATTTTGGTCAAGGTGTTAGGATGCCAAGCGCTATAATAAAATGCGTTAATTCGTTTGCGTACACGGTGATACAAAATGCGTCCGACGATAGGGTTACCATGACGTTCGCTAAGCCCCTAAAAGTAACCAAATATATAGCTGAAGAATGCAGAGCGAACTTCATGAGAGACAATTGCGTGATAGATGAAATGTTAAAACAAAAACTTGTCGAAATTACCTCTGGATCATGTAAATGAGGAAGAGCGTGAATGTATCAAAAAACTGTGCTATGACTATCGGGAGATATTTTATTGCGACGGTATTCCGCTCTCATTCACCAACAGCGTAAAATACAAAATCCGTACTAAAAATGAAGACCCCATATACATTAGGCCATACAGACATCCACCTGCAATAAATGAGGAAATACAGAAAAAAGTCGAAAAGCTCCTCCAAAATAACATCATTAAAGAATCTCACTCGCCTTGGAGCGCACCTGTTCATCTGGTTCCCAAAAAACTCGACGCTTCAGGTGAAAGGAAATATCGTATGGAAATTGATTTTAGGCGTTTGAACGAGATCACTATAGATGATAAGTACTCATTGCCGAATATTTCAGACCTGTTTGATAAACTAGAAAATCCATTTATTTTACAACGTTGGACCTGGCAATCGGGTATCACCAAATAGAAGTTGAGGAAAGTGATAGACATAAAACTGCATTTACAACCCAGTCCGGCCATTACGAATTTGCCCGCCTCCCGTTCGGATTAAATACAGCCCCCGCAACATTTCAGCGTGCTATGGATAACGTCTTGAGAGGGGTGCAAGGGTTGCATTGCTTAGTATATCTCGACTATATAATTGTATACTCTTCCAGTCTACAGGAGCACTTATAAAAGTTAAAAATGGTATTCGATCGACTACGGGAAACAAATCTCAAAGTTACGCTAGATAAATGTGAATTTCTTAGAAAAGAAGTTCTCTATTTAGGCCATACAATAACAAAAGACGAACTCAAGCCAAATAATGACAAAATCCATCATCAATCCAAAGTAGTAGATTTTCCGATACCAAGAACCGCCACCGAAATCAAAAGATTTTTGGGTCTAGTAGGATATTATCGCAAATTCATTAAAGATTTCGCAAAATTCACCCAACCGCTCACCAATTGTCTCAAGAAAAGGAATAAGATTGGATTGAAATTACAGAACAGTATGTAGCCGCTTTCGAGAGATGCAAAGAACTTTTGGTAAACGCACCCATTATCCAATTTTCGGATTTTTCAAAACCATTTGTACTCACCACCGATGCCTCAAATTATGCTCTGGGAGTGGTATTATCTCAAGGCGCCATCGGAGCCGACAAACCGATAGCTTACGCTAGTAGAACCTTAAATTATGCAGAGACCAGATACAGTACTATCGAGAAGGAACTGTTGGCAATAGTGTGGGCCGTAAAAACATTTAGACCTTACCTATATGGCCGGAAATTTACCATTTTCACAGATCATAGACCTTTAGCGTGGTTAATTTCTATCAAAGAACCCAACAGTAAACTCACGAGATGGAAGTTGCGGCTTGCTGAGTTCGATTATAACATCGTTTATAAAAATGGGAAACAAAATTTCGTTGCCGACGCCTTATCCCGCTTTAAGGTAAACGCTCTGGGAGAAGACCAAAAATCAATGAAGGTTAACGTGGATAAGGATGAACAACTGCAAAAACACATAGATAGTTTAATCGAAGAAACGGAAGATTACGAAATAAGGACACAAGCCCGATAGAAATATCATCAGATACGGAGAGCACCTTATCTATCCCATCCGCTAAGAGCAATAAATCACCATATTCGATACCATCACCAACAAGTAGTACCATTTCAGCACCCGAAACGTTTGATAACTCACACACTTTTACTAAACATTCAGCACATGAAATAGATACCGATGGTATTCCAATTCTAGAGGAAGCCATAGATACTAAACCTCATCAAATATTTATTTTTACGTGGTATAGGGACGAAATAGTCGTTAAGAATTTATCGAGACAAAAACAAAAATACTCGAAGTTCATATTCCCCTAAATAGACCCGATCTAGTAAAATAATTTTAAAGGAGTACATTAAACCTAAAACAAAACAATTCATTTACTTTGAGAACGACGCACATTGAAAACAATTTGCAGAGGCTGTAATTGAGTTATTTAAAAAGGGTACAGTTGAGATCTTCGAATGCAAGCGAAGGGTAGTCTATGTAGAGGATGAGAATGAGCAGCGTGAAATAATAAAAAAAATATCATATTGGTAAAACATGTCTTAGAGGTATAAAAGAGACAATAATACACTTGAAACGCATGAAATATGACCGTAAACTTTTAAAATCTGAACTTCAGTTAACCCAAACTCAAAACAAACCATTTCGGGAAATCTTTATCAATGTTTTTACTGCAGAATAAAAATCCTATTTAACAATCATCGATGCTTATAGTAAGCTTGGACAAGCAATCGAAATAAACAATAGGTCAACCCCAGAAATAATTAGAGCTCTTATTAAATACTTCTCTATGTATGGACTACCACACAGAGCAAGTGCAGATTCAGGAACTGAATTTAATAACGTACTAATAAAAGAAACCCTTATTTTTTACAAAATAGATTTGCATATAGGCACTCCAAATTCCATGGCACATGTCGAACGTTTCCACTCCACGCTATTAGAAATATACCACTTAGCGCAATATAAAAGAAAAATTACAGATGCCGCATCTGTAATGGCATATGCCATCACGTCGTACAACCAAACGATACACTCAACAACAGGCCTCACGCCTTTCGAAGTAGTGTTCGGTCATACTGACTCCTCAAGTACTTTTGACGTTGAATTTAATAAAAATTACACACAAAAATTATTACAAGAACATAAACGACTAACTCAATACTTATGTGAATATTTAACTAATAAAGCTATCGATAAGAATCAACGTGTTAAAGAAAAAAAAAAGGAGGCGAGAAGGAGTTTAACATTAAAACGGGGGGCACAATATTTATAAAGGGCACGAATTTTAGGATAAGTAAAGATAAAGCGCGTAATGAAAAATCAGAGGTTATAGGAGATATAGTTAGAAGCACAGTACCAATTAAGTATCACGGTTAAAATACAAGGGCCCCAATTAAGGATATAAAACGTCCTCCACAGGTTCACCCTGTTCCTGCTGCAATTCTTCAGGACCCAGGTCCTTCTACTTCAACCGATTGTCCGAAATTCCGGAATACTACCAATAAAGGAGGGACAAGCACTCATTAGTAACGATAAGTGGTCTTTAGTTAAGATATTAGACTTACGCTTAATACGTGAGGATCTAGAATTTAATAAGAATCGATACGATAACCTAAATACACATGTGAAACGTTATTTTGGTAAAAGAATAATTAACTCTGAAATAAATAACTTAAAAATCCAAACAGATTATATTCAAAATATAACAATTGAAAAATTAAAACAACTATTACCATCGAAGAGGGTTAAACGCGGTATTCTGAATCCTCTCGGGTCTCTTATTAAAATCGTGACAGGTAATCTGGACAATGATGATGCCATAAGGTACGATGCCTTAATAAATGATGTAAAATTAAATCAAGGTCAGCTAAATAGAAAAATGACAGTAGAAACCGAAATAATGAAAATTTTTATTGATGTTACAAATAGTACAAAATTCAATTCCATACAGCTGGATAAAACTCTTTGGGAAAGGAGAAAACAAATTAATATAACCAACAACTCTCAAACGAAACTTAAAATATCTAACGTATATAACCTGTTTTACATAACTTTCAAACTATATACATCAAGCTGGATGAAATTGAAACAGCGCAGCGGTAGCTTTTAGTATACTAGGAACATTACATCAGTCTATTATTGACACCGATGAACTCTTGTCATTGTTAAAAATTATTGAACAAAACATGAAACTGAGAAGAAGTACCCGATCTGCCTAAACAAACTCAGATAGGTCAGTCCAGGTATTACATTGGTCATGTCATACGAGAACCAGGCTAATACGGTCCTTTGAAGAAAGAATCATACAGATGTAAGTACACAGACAACTAAGTACTTTTTAGGATTCCGTACCCGAAGGGTAACCAGCAGGGCCCTATTACGGAGCCTCCGCTGTCCGTGTGTCTGTCTGTCAGCGGACTGTATCTCATGATCCGTAACAGGTAGATGGTTGTAATTTTCACAGAACGTGTATTTCTGTTATAATTTTATAATTTTCCAAATCTGTTCAGGCATCTTCGAGAAATCAGGGAACAGAACATACATTTAAACAAAAACCAACGAATTGAGAACCACCTCCTTTTTTCGCAGTAGTAGTAGTAGGTAAAAACAAATCAATGAAATTATTATATAATAACAACATCTACTTAAGTTCACATAAGAACTTTCATAATAACAACTAAGTACATAAATTGGGTTCATAATAATTACGTTTCACACAGCAGATCCTAAGTTATAATAACACCAATTTGTTTTCTCTCTCCTTTCTCTTTTTAAAATACGTTACCCCCACAGTAGGATTTTCTTCAGTATCGTGGAGGCAGTTTACAAATATAAATTGCACAAGGACAAACATCCAGACCCGGAACAACTATTTGTAGGCCATACAAATATTTGTTCCGTGCGGGATTTAAACCCACGGCCCCCAGCGCAGCCACTGCGCCACGGCGCTCACAATTGCCGTGTTTATGTTATTATTCAAAAATGAATCGCATAGGTAGGTACGCGATGACGCCGTCGCTTTGCGTCACTCAGGAGTGCGTATGTGTGTGCGCACTAGCTTCTTACTGCTCATCACAGCGTCTATCCCTTTCGCACGTGATGTTGGCTGAGATAGCATGCATTTTTACCCCGCCCACCACTTAGTTCGTGCTATCGACTAGGACCACCTGAAGACGTCAAAGCAATTAATATTGCAGATATTACCAGCAGGAACGGGAAGGGACGCCCTAGACGCAGGCTTATCGACAAATTTGCGATATTTTGAATATTTGCCACATTATGAGTACCCTTAACCGACGAGCGTGTATGTGTAGATATCTGGATGTAAAGGAAGCGAGAGAGGTGTGTCAGGATCGTGCCAAATGGAAGTCCGTAGTCTCTGCCTACCCCTCTGGGTGACTTGCGTTAGTGTTTATGTTTATGTACGTATTTATGACGTCACTTTACTTATTTTTTACGTTTACTAAAGTATAACTACATATTTATTTTTTATTTGTATGTTTTTGTTTTGGGCTGTGTAGCTTCCCCGTGGCTGTTCAACCTATTTATGGACAGCTGTTTGGAAAATTTGAAAGTTGAAGAATGCTGGTTAAGAATGGGTGAGTTAACCATCAAATGCCTTTTGTACGCCGATAATCAAGTCATACTTGCGTCGTCGGCGGCCGAGTTGTAAATGATGGTTACATTAATGAACAGCTCATTAAAAGAAAGGGGAATGAAAGTGAACGGCAAGTAAGACGAAAGTGATGGTTTTTGAAAGAGAAGAAAGCAAAACGGTATGTGAAATAAGAATAGAAGGAGAGTTAATTGAGCAAGTGGATGAGTTCGTATATTTGGGATGTGTATTCAGCAGGGATGGGAGATATGATAAGGATATTGAACGACGAGTGAATGCAGGAAATAAAGTAAATGGGGCTCTACACTCTATTGTGAAAAGTCAGAATGTGTCAAAAAAGGCACGTATGGCAATTCACAATGCTGTATTTGTCCCTACTTTAACGTATGGTAGTGAAAGTTGGGTGTGGCAGAAGAAGCACGAGAGTAGAATAAATGCAGTAGAAATGCGGTCACTAAGGAGTATGTTAGGGCTGAATCTGAGTGACAGGGTGAGAAACTGTGTGATAAAAGAAGAGTGTGGTTTGCAAGATGATGCGGTGACCAGGGTTAAGAAAGGAATGCTTCGGTGGTTTGGTCATGTAGAAAGAATGAATGCGGAAATACTGACAAAGCAAATATATGTTGCAGAAGTGAATGGAAGAGTCGAAAAGGGATGTCCTAGGCGGAAGTTTGTCGACTAAATTGGCGATATACTAAAAATGGGCCAAATTAAGAGTACCCTTAGCCGACGAGCATGTATGCGTATGTACATGGATGTGAAAGAGGCGAGAAAGGTATGTCAGGATCGTGCTAAATGGATGTCTGTAGTCTCTGCCTACCCCTCTGGGTGACAGGCGTGAGTGTTTATGTTATGTTATTATTTGGAAAAATAATATATCATGTAATCGAAATGCTTTCGAATCGAAAATATTACGAAATGTTCTTCCCAGGACAGAGTTATTTTCCGAGACAGTGGTAAATTAAACACAAGAGTGAGTTTCAGCATGTATTATTTATAGTACCCGGTTGACCGAGCTTTGCTCGGTATTTTTCGCTCGGTTTTTTTTAATTCGTGTGTTTTGAAAATTATATTTAGGTACAAATTACATACTGATGAAATACGAATAATATTTTTTGATCTTAGCGACATAATAGAAAAAACTGAACTGGTTATTTGAATAAAAAATCATGAGTGCAATTAGTTTAAGTAATTAAAATTTTCGTGTTTTTAAAAAATACTAAAAAAAGGGCTCGAAGAAATAGATTTTCTCAAAAAGAAAGGAACTTGAAAAACCAAATTAAAAAAGTCGGTCGGTCGGTCTGGGCTCGAACCATGGTATTACGATTTTGTGAGCGCCCAATATACCAATTAAGCTATTTGTAATCTTTAACAAACTGTCAAAATGTACCTTCTTATTTTAACGATATTGTAGGAGTTTCTCATTGCCTAAAAACACGTACAAAAAGACATTTTGTAAAAATAAATCCTAGCTAGATCGATTTATTGCCCCCGAAACACCCTGCACACAAAATTTTATGAAAATCGTTGGAGCCGTTTCCGAGACTCCGATTATATATATATATATATATATATATATATATATATATATATATATATATATATATACAAGAATTGCTCGTTTAAAGGTATAGGAATCTATAATGAATAAAAAAGTTTGTATTTATATTTCAATAGAAATAACCTCAAAGCCAAAATACTTTGCCAAATTTTTCACAAGTTGTTACTAAAATTAATATCTCACCGACCGTAACAAATATTCGACTGAAACTAGTGTCATATTAAATCAATAATAGCCTTGATAGCTAAGATTCAGACACTGTTGCTATAACATCTTCACCGGGATGACCATAGTTTTGACATGAACTTTAGGAATTCTATGTTTTATAATACTTTATAAGGAGTCGTGTGAACCCCCATCTCACCCATTGAGTGTAGTAAGAATCTTAGCCATCATTTTTTAATTTATAAAGGTAACAAGCAAACACACATCATGGTGATCAAAATGCAGATACGTTGTCAATTTTTAATTATATTTTAATTAAGCATAATCTTTTAGCACAGCGTATAAAATAAACAGTTGCCCATATTTGAGCACGTTAGGAACTTTACAAAGTTGAGACAGACTTAGTTTAAAGGGCAAATAGCTATAGATATTAGAAATTGACAAAAACCAAAATAGACATATTTGATAATGTTGGAGTCTGCTACGCAACGGAGACCTTTAGAGACATAAGTTAATTTGTGTATTATATTGTTGTATGTGTTTCTGAAAATTAGGGTTAGCATCCATAGTAAAATACCAGATATTTAATTTCATTCAATTTTTAAAGGTATGCATGAACATAGTGATAGGGAAATTTGCAATAATGAGCAGTAATAACATGGTCCGAGTAGTTTGCATACTTTATTATGCTTAGAGGAGGTTAAAGACTTTGTTTTATCCACGCTGAGGGTTAATGTACTATCATGAAGCTATTAAGACACGTTATTTAATACGAGTAAGGTTCAACACATCTTGCCAAGACTTACCACTAAATATTAGTTATAGTGTGTGTAAATGTAACTATTTTCCATGCATAAGTTCGGGCTTGAATCGAGTTCAAGCTAGAGACTACTTACATAAAAAAAACAAGGTTGGGCCAAGATATAGGTCAGAATTAGGTCTTGGGGAACACCAAAAGCAAACGAGAAGCTAATTCCTAATGCGCTCATTTTACGCACTCTTTTCTATGTGTTAGTTATTAGAATAGTTGCAACGGTACACCCCTTATACCAAGTTTTTAATTGTATAACGATTTGTAACAGAGACCGTGTCAAAAGCTTTCGTTAAATTCAAATATTTGATGTATTTGATTGCTATTGTTGTCTTTTTGTTCTCAAGACTAAGTATAATAAATCAGTTAGTTAAAAAACCGCATCAATTGTCGATTTCTAGAGATTTAAAATTTAAATTTTGTTTTATTCATCACAGGTTCTAGTATAACTATGGTTATTTAGATATTGTGTGGTGGCCGCCACTATTATGGAGGTTATTAATTTAAAATTTGTACGTTTAATCTAAAGCTTTTTAATATGTTTCAATGCTTGTTTATTCTTTGAAATTTTAACACTAAATTCTCATCTTAATAAAGTCTCAGGAATTGTAATGACGTGGTTACAGGCCAGTCGCGTGGAATCACTGAAAACGAGGCCACTAGGTTTGTGACAAGTTTGACAAGCAACCAAGATTGTGATGTTGTCCAAGTAAAAGAATTAGAGCGTTTCATCGAAGTAATTATATATATATATATATATATATATATATATATATATATATATATATATATATATATATATTATACAATAAAGGTGACAAACGAGCACACAGTCCACCTGATGGTAAGTACATGCTGTGGCCCATAAACATCTAGATTTATCCTCTATTAAGAGTCAAAACGAGATGCGTTGTCACCCCGCGGACTAAGATGTAATGCCTCGTTACCAGTTAAAAGGGTCTCCAGTTCTCTACACCCACCATACGAGACACAGTAGCATTAAGCTGCTATTTTACGCTGGTATTCTGTGAGTGCGTGGTCCTACCTCGCTCAGACCCATGCTACAACCATAATATAGCTGCAGCTTGGTTCTACCAAGAACAAAAATATCTGTTTGTTCATAGTGTGACGGACTAATATTATTATTAATAAATAAATTCAGTGAAAAGAAGCCTCAAAAATAGTCTTAATATATATATATACACACACATATATATATATATATATATATATATATATATATATATATATATATATATATATATATATATATATATATATATATATATATATATTATTTTATTCAGGACAACAAACAATTGTGTAATAAAATATAATACAAAATACAGGTCTTATAAAAAGGGAAGTACAAATAATTACACAACCAGCACCGTTATCCACAAAGTAATATCACAATAAAAGTAATGTAATAATGCACAGCAAACATGTTGTATGATACCACAAAAGATGAATAAATTCGAGCGTTCCCTGAGCAAATCCCAGCCAACACAACCACTGTAGTGTCTATGCTAGCCACTACAGTGGTTGTAGTGGCAAAACTTGCCTCGAGAAACAACAGTTGAACCATTAAACTATTTAAATCTTAAGGCAATACTTTACTTATTAGTAATTTTTTTTAAAATACACTTTTTGAACATTTCAAATGATAAAGCAAATATGTCAAGATCAGTAAAGTTATCATTATATGATTTCATGATACGCCGTAGTGGAGCTATCTCTCCCGCGTTTGTTCGGCACATCTTAGGAGCAAATAAACGATGACTATACGTATTACGAATGCGTTGGGACTGACTAGGTATGCGTAAATATATTTGATTTATGAGTTGATTACAATCTAATTTATTATGACAGATTTTGTATAAGAATAACTGATCAAAATATAATCTTCTCATTTTTAGAGTGGAAATTGAGAATTTATCTAAATGAGTGAGATACGATGACCATTTCCTAAAGCATTTATAGTTTAAAAACCGAAGATATTTACGTTGTACCAATTCCAGCTGATCACTATATTTTTCATAATAAGGGTTCCAAACACAAGTGGCGTATTCGAGTTGTGACCTAATGAGTGACTTATATAGTAATAAATACGTCTCAGGCCTTTTAAACAGATTACAGGTCCTTCTTACGAAAGCACTAAGCTGAAAGCCTTTAGCCGTAATGTGATTAATATGAGCATCAAAATGTAGCTTCGAGTCAAATAGTATTCCCAGGTCTTTTATTCTGGAGACTTTTTGTAAGGGAGTGTTACAAAGAGAGTATGTGAAATGGATGACATTAATATTTTTAGTAAATGTGATAGATTTACATTTTGATAAACTTAGCTGTAAATTATTAGCAGCACAATAAGCAGACAAACGATCCAGATCACTTTGCAATTTATAACAATCTTCAGCTGTGTTTATTTTCCGAAAAATTTTTAGGTCGTCAGCATATAAGAGAAAATGGGTGTTTTTGAAGCAGGTACTAATGTCATTTATGAAGAGAACGAAAAGCAACGGCCCCAAAATTGATCCCTGCGGTACACCAGATGTCACATCTATCACATCTGAAGAAAAGCCATTGATCACAACCTTTTGGGTTCTATTTTTTACATAAGAAGCAAACCAGCGTAACAAATTCCCACGTAAACCATTAAATGCGATTTTTTGTAGTAGTATGGTATGGTCCACCTTGTCAAAAGCTTTACAGAAATCAGTGTAAATGGTGTCAACTTGGAGTCGGCCATGCATATTTTCAAATAAAAAGTTAGCATATAAAGCCAAATTACTCACCGTGGAGCGATTTCGGACAAAACCATGTTGTTCAGGAATAATAAAACTTTGTAGATATGGATAGAGAACGTTGTGGATCAATCTTTCCAGCACTTTTGACAACGTGGACAAAATAGATATTGGACGATAGTTGGTGATGTCATTTTTTTGGCCATTTATATACACAGGTGTAATGTTTGCCGATTTCCATGCCCGCGGCACTACTCCCTCCCTCAAACTGCGATTAAATAAAATAAATTTATATATATATATATATATATATATATATATATATATATATATATATATATATATATATATATATATATATATATATATATACAGAATGGGTCCCACATATATGCAATAAATGAAACCACAAGTAATACTAGTCCGTAGAAGTGTAGAAAAATTAAATATTAAATTAAAACCCGTAAAATAAAAAAGTGAAATTTTCAAACAAAATAAATATTAAAATAAATTCAGTAAAAGTGAACACTCTGTTTAGACAACGTACCTTGACAAACCGACGACAAACCGACCGAACAGTGACAACGTTGCACGCGGGTGGAGTCGCAATACCAATAGTTTGCACTGCGTGGCAACGTCGCTTTTTAATGTTCAAAGATTCATTCAAGTTCATTGAATCATTGACTTAGTGACCCAATTCTATAGAGTGTTCAAATTTGCTTAAAATTAAAACTCTACTTTTTGACCTAATTACTGGACCGATTACGTTCATTTTTGTATATCGTCAGCTAAGACGATAACAAGTATATGGTTTCATTTATTGCATATATGTGGGACCCATTCTGTATATATATAAAAATTTAATTAATAAGCATAAATTTAAGATAAATACATTTCAAACATTTGACAAATATTATAGTAAATTTAAAGCAAAATATTGTCTTTCATAATAAATAAATTTATTTAAAAACTTGTAAAAATATTTAAAAATACGATAAATAGAAGAAATACAAGTCGAAAATATTGTTACGCCGCGCTCAAATCAGCGCACTAGCGCCATCTAGTGTCAGGAACGAGAGCGAGGGGAGAGTTGCAGTTTATGACATCACACATCTTTCGACCGACAGTGCCACCCGAAGAACTAAGATTCTAGAAAATCTATACTCGAATTCTCGGTACCTTGCGCGTGTTTACTTGAACATTCCGGATATTTTGCTAATTTAAATAAATAGGTGGCGCAAGATGCGATCGCGGCAGTGTAGAGTGGAACTCGGCGACACGAGCGAAGCTTCGGAGCGGAATTAAGTGAATTAGTGTGTTTAATTATTAGTGTTTTAACTTTAATTTGTGTAAAGTAAATTAAAGTGTTAATTTAGGTAATTTTATCGGCAATTTTTATTGTCACGAACCCTAAGCTCGTAACAATTGGTGTCAGAAGTGGGATAAAATAATGCCGATTTTACCTAAGGAGGAAACGGAGGGTGTCCGTACCCGAAGTCAACGCCAGCAGGAGACGGACCAACGAAGATTTGGTGGTGCAACGCCGCAGACGTCGGAGGGCCAGTCGCCGGCTGCAGGCCCGTCAGTAGCTCCTACATCTGCAGCACCTGACTTAGGTGCTCTGATGGTGATGCTGCAGGAGCAGGCTCGCCGACAGGAGGAGCAGGCCCGTTGGTTGAAAGAGCAGCAGGAGGAACAGGCTCGCCGACAGGAGGAACAGGCTCGCCAGCAGGAGGAACAGGCTCGCCGACAGGAGGAACAGGCTCGCCAGCAGGAGGAACAGGCTCGCCGACAGGAGGAACAGGCTCGCCAGCAGGCGGAACAGGCACGCCGATTGGAAGAGCAGCTGCGGGGCGGACAGGAGGAGCAGGCCCGTCGGTTGGAAGAGCAGATGCTCCTCATGAAGGACCTTCACGCTACCTTCGGGAAGGAGATAAAGGAGGTGAAGGATAGGGTTGCTCAGCATGACAACCGCCTGTCGGAAGCTGAAACCCAAATAGCGAAAGCTGAAAACCGAATCGAGAAAGCTGAAACCCGAATCGACCAAGTAAACAATCGGGTTGACAACGTAATGGCTGACATGAAGAAATCACTGGACGAACTCAAACTTGGGGATGGGACTACAGCTCCCGTAGTAGCTGCAGCACCTTCGCTACGTGGATTCAAAGTGCCGCCGTTCGACGGGACCTCTTCCTGGTCGGCCTACAAAATCCAGTTCGAGGCCGTCATGGAGGCGAACGGCTGGAATAAAAGCCAAGCCATGACTGCACTCACCCTAGGCCTGCGCGACCAAGCCTTAACTGTGTTGGAAGCTCTCGGTAAGAAAGTGACCTATGAGCAGCTTCTTGAGGCCTTGGAGGCGAGATATGGTGACGCTCACCTGGAACACGTCTTTCGCGCGCAGCTTAAAGATCGCGTCCAACGCAGCAACGAAAACCTGCAGCAGTGGGCCCTTGAGGTGGAGAAGATGGTTCGAAAAGCATACCAGTCTGTACCTGCGCTCATTGGAGGGAACCTGGTGCAGACATTCATCGACGGCATCCGCGACCTGGAAGTCAACGCTGCTGTGAGGCTCGGGCACCACGAGACGCTTAAGGACGCCTTGGCCCATGCACTGGAAGTGGAAGCCGTGCGGCAGGATCATCGTTCCCATCGCGTCAGGGAGGTTGCAGCAGCTACAGTTCGCGACCGCAACAAAGGATACAGCCCAAGGTGCTATGGCTGTGGGGAAAAGGGCCATCTTCGATCCAGCTGCCCTAAGCGAACCGTGGGAAGGAGAGTTGGTCGATCTCGAGAAGGTAGTGCAGCTAACGGCACTGCCTGGTGGCGACAGGATCATCGTTCACCTCACGCTAGGGAGGTTACAGCAGTTACGGTTCGCGACCACAATAAAAGATACAGCCCTAGGTGCTATGGCTGTGGGGAAAGGGGCTATCTTCGGTCCAGCTGCCCTTAGCACACCCTAGGAAGGGAAGGTGAACGGTCTCAGAAAGGAAGTGCGGCTAACAGCACCGCCCAGCAGCAGCAGGAATACGACTTTACTATCAGACACTGCAGCGGGAAATCTCACGGCAGCGCAGGTGCATTTTCAAGAAGACCTTGTCCTGAAGATTTCAACCACTGTAGTAGGCAAGAGAGTAAGGAAGTGGTATCCGTGAGGATGCTCAGGACAGACCACCTCAGCAACGGGTGGAAGGACAGCCTACGACATGCACAGCAGGAAGATCCGGACATCAAGCCGATTCTGGGATGGATGAAGGCCCGTGCTACCAAGCCTAAGTGGAGGGACGTCTCAGCGATGAGTTCAACCACGAAAATTTATTGGGCCCAATGGGACAGCTTGCTGCTTCAGGATGGAGTCCTGTGACGTAAATGGGACAATGGTCGAGGAGACAGCTGTCGTTTGCAAATGGTTGTCCCTAAAGCTAAAGTGCCGAATGTTTTACAGCTGTGCCATAATGGTCGTTCAAGAGTCCATCTGGGAGTTAAACGAACTCTACTGAAGGTCCGAGAACAGTTTTACTGGGTCCATTATCGTGACGATGTGGAGGATTGGTGTCGTACATGTACAAGTTGTGCGGCTGTGAGGGGACCTCAGACACGGAGTAGAGGAGCATCGAAATTGTACAATGTTGGTGCACCACGGGATAGGACATCCCTTGACATTGCGGAGCCGTTACAGAAAGGCGCAAGAGGGACTCCTAAGATCGTCCATGTGGATCGCTTGGCGCGTTATTATGGGGCCGATAATGCTCGGGACGAGCATGTCTTAGGAGGGGGCAGTGTTACGCCGCGCTCAAATCAGCGCACTAGCGCCATCTAGTGTCAGGAACGAGAGCGAGTGGAGCGTTGCAGTTTATGACATCACACATCTTTCGACCGACAGCGCCACCCGAAGAACTAAGATTCTAGAAAATCTATACTCGAACTCTCGGTACCTTGCGCGTGTTTACTTGAACATTCCGGATATTTTGCTAATTTAAATAAATAGGTGGCGCAAGATGCGATCGCGGCAGTGTAGAGTTGAACTCGGCGACACGAGCGAAGCTTCGGAGCGGAATTAAGTGAATTAGTGTGTTTAATTATTAGTGTTTTAACTTTAATTTGTGTAAAGTAAATTAAAGTGTTAATTTAGGTAATTTTATCGGCAATTTTTATTGTCACGAACCCTAAGCTCGTAACAATATTATAAAAATAAAAATAACTATCATTTATCTTATAATTAGAAAAATTGGTTAAAAATTGTCTGCCTTAGAAGGAGTTCATCTATAAAAGAAATGTTATGGAAGGTGTTCATGTATAGATGTCTTGTATGGAGGAGCTGCCGGCTATACATATCTGCAGTTGTACATATATACCGGCCGGTCGGGTACCCTACTGCTTGAACTACTTACTGTAGCACAATGACTAGTCCTATATTAGGGACTTATGATAGTAAACTCCATTAAACAAAAGGACTATAGAAGGTCTCTACGATGAATTTGCATTACACTAGTAGGGTCGTGGGTTCAAGTCTTATATATTAATGACTTATGAAAGTTAGGTCTATGATACAAAATCAATACTATAGAAGGTCTCTATGATGAATTTGCATTATTTAGTAGGGTCGTGGGTTTAAGTCCTATATATTAATGACTTATGAAAGTTAGGTCTATGATACAAAAGCAATACTATAGAAAGTCTCTATGATGAATTTGCATTACACTAGTAGGGTCGTGGGTTCAAGTCCTATATATTAATGACTTATGAAAGTTAGGTCTATGATACAAAAGCAATACTATAGAAGGTCTCTATGATGAATTAGCATCACAATAGTAGAATCGTGGGTTGAAGTCCTACATATTAATGACTTATGAAAGTAAGGTCTATGATACAAAAGCATTATTATAGAAGGTCTCCTTGATGCATAAACATTATATGGTGTGGTCGGGTGACCGACTGCTCTTAGTACTGTAGCAAAATGACTAGTCCTTATTAGGGACTTGAAAAAGTATGCTGCTTCACGAGCAATTGGTCCGAGGTAAACTTGGACTCGCTAACCGATGTGTCCTAGACATATCATCTTAGTGCCGGTGGTAAGCGGGTTTGTTGTAGCAATACGGCTTTCGGTGTTTGGTAGCACTTTTAAGTGTAACAGGCCTACTCAACTTCATGTCTGAGTGCATTAACGCTATGATACGTGGAGTTTTGTTCACTGGCGTCTTAGTAGCGTGCTACTATGATACGTTGGTAATATTTTTAAGTTAACAACAATACAAACTTTGTTAACAAAGACGATAGGGATCATGTGGGTGTGTTGTGAGGGGGCGCCATACGTATGATGCTTCTTGCGGTATTGCGTCTTGTGATGGATCTGCGGGTGTGCTGTGCCTGATTCGACGCACTCTTGTGGTTCTGGTCGATGGAGGTATGCGGGTGGTGATGTCTGCTGGGATGTATGGGGGACCTTGGGATGGTGTAAGCTGACGATAGTCGTATTGATGCTTGTTGCGTTCTGCAGCATTGCGTCTCTGCGATGGTTGTTTGGTGGGACGCTATTCTCAATGGCGCTCTCAGCGTCTTGGTTTGACTCACACCTAAGTAGCTTTGCCCAAGTCGGGTCCCTTCATTACGGGGCTGCAGACTATCTGACCTCCACGATGTTTTATATAACAACATAATAATATATCTCTGCAACTTTCCCACCTTTGGATGATTGAGGCAACTTGTTGGTGGGTGAGACAAACATGATCGAAAATGCATTTACTCAGTGACACAAAACCTTTCTGATAGCAAATTATTACTAACATCTTATAACTGTCATTTGACTATATCTGCCGTTGTATTGGTTGGTGGAGCATACGTGTCGACCTCATGCAGGTGGTAGCAGGCGGGAGGATCTGAGCTGACTCTCAAGGCTACGGCCGAAAGCCGCACAACGTGGGACCCCATTCCCTTGAGGTGAGCGGTAGACTCATAATATAATATAATATAATATAATATAATATAATATAATATAATATAATATAATATAATATAATATAATATAATATAATATAATATAATATAATATAATATAATATAATATAATATAATATAATATAATATAATATAATATAATATAATATAATATAATATACATGACTCTTTTAATTTGCGTAATAATTTTCATTAAATTACATCTCAATATTAAAAAAAGTACTATAAAAAACTACAACATTATATTAATTTAAAACACATTAATGGGGATATATAAATACCTTTTTTTCTGTGGGATGCAGAACGGGGTATTTATTAAAACCGACGTAAGTCGTGAAGGTGTCATAATATAATATAATATAATATAGTATAATATAATATAATATAATATAATATAATATAATATAATATAATATAATATAATATAATATAATATAATATAATATGCCCTCGCAAATCTAACTCCACGTCCGCGCATGACCATCTATGCCACGTGAGGGCCGGACATTGGACTTTTAATTAACTTAACCAATGACCAACGGAGCTCTAGATACCTTCAATGATGGAGAGACAATTACGTAGTACTATTATAGGGCCGCTGCCCGAGGGTGAGCGTCGGGGCACGTCTGGAGCTGACGCTGGACGTGACAGCGTACGGGCCGTCAGCGGCTCTCTGCTGAGCAGGCGGGCGAGAGTCGGGGAACCCGAAAATATTACAGCCGATCAACGGGAAGGGATGGGTATGGGTGATGCTTTGCAGAGTACGGACTTACCTACAAGCTCTGCCGGCTCATCTTCAATGACCACAAATAATACAGAACATGATGATAGAAGAAGAAAGTGGTCAACAGAAGAACTTCAAGAATTAATGTTTTGTTACTTTAAAGCAAGATCAATTGGACCAGGATACATAGGCAGGTTACAGAAACTTTTCACAGAAAGAAACCCGAATAACCCTAAAATTCATAAGTTTAACGGAAACACTTTATCAAATCAAGCACGAAGGATTATTAAGCAAAATGTACTATCACAAGAATTACTAAACAGAATACGAAAAGAAGCAGAAGGTATCACACCCGTAGATAACTCAAATTCAAACGACATTGTAGTACAAGATACACAACCTACATTCGCACACATTACGGAACAAAATTTACAACATACCATTGAACAAGCTGAAACAATAGATCAGATGACAAGTAATATAGTGGTAAATGATGATCAAGATCCATTAATCTTGAACTTCCTTCAAATATTAGCGGAAACTAATGAAACCAGACTTGAAGATCGAGTATTTCTACCTAAAGCTAAAATCAATAGGCGTTTCTTAGAAAATCTACACACATTAAATAATTATTTACCTAATCTTTTAATTACTAATAATAGTTTACGCGAGATAAATAATATAATATACGCCGCAGCTAAAACTCTTATATTAAACAACAATCAAAAACCTTATATCACTAATAATATTATAAAAACAAAATGTGATCCACCATGGAAAAAAAGAATACAAACTAAAATAGATATATTTAGGAAGGAACTAGGACAATTAATAGAAATTGAAAAGGGAATCAAAACACGCAGGATGATGAAAATAAAAGAAAAATTATACACCAAATACAGCATTCGGAATGATAATGATCGCAATAATATAACAGAAACTATTAGGCAAAAAGTTAAAGCTTTAGCAGGTAGAATAAAGAGATATGAAGACATTAACACTAGAAAAGCTCAGAATAGATTATTTAATGAAAACGAGCATAGATTCTACAGAAGTTTAGGGTGTAGTAACAACAAAGACATCAAAATACCGAGTAAAGGAGAAGTGGAGGTATTTTGGAACTCAATTTTATCAAACCAAACGCAGTACAATTTGAATGCTAATTGGATAAAAGAAGTAGAAATGCTGTCAAGGGAAATACACAGAGAAGATACACAAGAGATAACAGAAGACCAAGTAAAATTTGCTATCAGAAAACTGTTAAATTGGAAATCACCTGGAATGGATAAAATACAAAATTATTATTTGAAATACCTAACCAGTGTTCATAAATACATAGCTTCATTATTCACTAAGATAGTTTCAGGTACAGAAATAATGGAAGAATGGTTCGTTACGGGACAAGTTATATTAATACCCAAAAATGAAAACACCGAAAACCCAAAGAACTGGAGACCAATAGCATGTTTACCTAGTATGTACAAATTACTTACTTCCATATTGGCCAACGTGTTGTATAACCATTGCGATAAGAATAATATAATGGCGGTGGAGCAAAGGGGATGTCGCCGTGGTACCAGGGGATGTAAAGACCATCTAATGGTTAATAAAGCCATATTGGAGGATGCACATCAAGCTCAAAAAAACCTGAGTATGGCATGGATTGACTATCAAAAAGCCTTTGACAGTGTATCTCACGAATGGCTTCTTAAAGTGCTTGATGTCTATAAATGTCCATTAATAATTAAAAGATTCCTTCAGTTGGCTATGCCACTATGGAGGGTGATCATGACAGCCCGTGGATCACATGATTCGGTTACCACGGAACCGATTTATGTTAGGCGTGGAATTTTCCAGGGTGACTCCCTCTCACCATTGTTATTCTGCTTAGCAATTAACCCACTTTCCTGTATACTTAATAAATACAAACTGAAAGGATATAAACTCAAAGACAGTTTCTGGATCAATCACCTACTATACATGGATGACCTTAAAGTTTATGCAAACAATAAGAGTAATTTGAAAGTACTGTTGGATAGTGTGGAAGTATTTACAAGCGACATAGGAATGCGATTTGGACTAGACAAATGCAAAACAATACACCTGAGTTCTGGGTATAGAAGCAATGCAACAGGAGAAGGTCATATTCTTTTAAGCGGTGAAACTTTTGAGCAACTTGCAATAGGAGATAAATATAAATATTTAGGAATACATGAATCAGGAAAGATAGAACACAGCATCATAAGAGATCAAATAACTAAAGAATATTTTAAAAGAATCAAGAAACTACTGAACACCCACCTTAACTCACGATATTTGATAAAAGGTATTAATACATACGCAGTCCCGGTTTTACTTTACTCATTTGGCATAATAAATTATAAAAATAACGATCTTAAGAAAATAGATATAAAAACAAGGAAATTACTAGCAATTAAAAAGGTACATCAACAAAAAGCAGAAATAGAAAGGCTATACTTACCTGTAACACAAGGAGGAAAAGGTCTGATAAATATAGAGTACATGTATAAAGCACAGATAGTAAAATATAAACAATATCTGAAAACAGAAAGCGATTATCTCATTAAAATAATAATGCAACACGACATACATAGAGATAAATATTCAATTATAAATGAAGCACAAGAGATAGAAAGAGAATTACACTTAACACAAGAAAATACATATACAGATAAAGAGATTAAGATGGCAATAGTTAAAAGACACAATGAACTGTGGCGAACAAAGCCCTTACATGGACAATTTCCTAAAAAAGTTTTAGATCAGGCCAATATAGACATAGAACTTTCATATCAATGGCTTAAAAGGCAACAGGTTTCTCCTAGTACAGAGTCATCAATATTTGCAATACAAGACCAGGCCATTAATACGCGGCAACATCAACGCGACATATTAAATGAGCCAGTAGATGGAAAATGTCGTCTGTGTTCCTGTAAAGATGAAACCACACAACACATAATATCCGGATGTGACAAACTAGTAGGGACATACTACGTAAAGCGACATGATAACCTTGTTCAGTATGTCTATTGGTGTCTGGCTAAAAAGAACAAAATAGAAGTTTCTAACCTCTGGTGGCAAGAAACCCTCATCCGACCACAAATTAAGGAAAATGAGTTTGCTAAAATCATGTGGGAAATGCCCGTCCAAACTGATATTACTGTAACACATAACAGACCTGATTTGATATATGTTGATAAAACAAGTAATAAAACATTCTTAATAGATATAACTGTACCATCAGACTACAATATAGGACCTAAGGAAATTGAAAAATTAAGCAAATACCACCTGCTAAAAACTGAAGTTAGTCGTTTGTGGAATACACAAGCAACTGTCATTCCCATAGTAATAGGAGCAACGGGAGTGGTAGCTAAAAGTATTAGGAAATACATAGATAAATTAGATAGCCATATTAACATTAGTATCCTTCAAAAACAAGCAGCTATTCACACGTCAACTATACTCACTAAAGTGCTAGGGGATACCGTATTTATACATAATCAACCGGACCATCTACATATACAGATCACCCAACAGTCATCAAACACGCAGCAGTCACCAAGAACAACGGATACAACAAACACCACAAACACATCGAATATACAACGTTAACTAAACATCCAAGAGCAACACATGCAAACCATCCAACAATCATTAGGCATAACAGGCATACAATCATTAAATGCACCGAACTCATCTAACACATATAATCCGAATGTACAACAGTCACTAAATTCTCGACAAAAACGGGGACGAGAGAGAAAAAGAATGAGAAAAGACGAACAACTTACAGAAAGTACATCTTGAATGACTCTTTTAATTTGCGTAATAATTTTCATTAAATTACATCTCAATATTAAAAAAAAGTACTATAAAAAACTACAACATTATATTAATTTAAAACACATTAATGGGGATATGTAAATACCTTTTTTTCTGTGGGATGCAGAACGGGGTATTTATTAAAACCGACGTAAGTCGTGAAGGTGTCATAATATAATATAATATAATATAATATAATATAATATAATATAATATAATATAATATAATATAATATAATATAATATAATATAATATAATATAATATAATATAATATAATATAATATAATATAATATAATATAATATAATATAATATAATATAATATAATATAATATAATATAATATAATATAATATAATATAATATATAATATTCCACAGCTATCACACGACGCCATCTAGTCCCAAGCTAAGCAGAGCTTGTGTTATGGGTACTAGACAACTGATAAACATACTTATATATTTCTAAATACATAAATATTATAGATAAATTACACCCAGACACAGTACAAATGATCGTGCTCATTACACAAACATTTGTCCTGGGTGGGAATCGAACCCACGACCTCCGGCTTAGCAGTCAGGGTCACTAACCACTAGACCAACAGGCCTGTCAAATGACGCTGTAAATGAACTCATGACACGCTCTGCGGCTAGTAGTTGTGCTGATCATGCAATTGGTGGTGATGCCATACACTTACATCACGTCTGCAGGAGCGGCGGTCTGGCTGATGGTGGCGCTCACGGAGGGTTTACGGCCAGTGTGCCTATTTGCCTAAACGTATTTGACTAAACGATTCGTTCGTATTCTGTATGGCGTTTCCACGCATTGACTTGCGCGACTTCGGTCGATGTTTGTGCTTACGCACTAACAAGGGGCCAAGCCCTCTTTTACTGGTTCGCCAGTTATTATGCTTTGGACTACGGTCCAGTTCCCGAATTAGCGTTCCCTGCGGTGGGAGTGCATCAAAATGGTTGGCGCTCACCACGTACGGCGTGTGTGGACCCGTGTGCCTCCCCTACATTTTTTTAAGTAAATGTAGGAGAGCAAAGCCCTTGTATCGGGTATTTTGTATAAATATATTGTGAGCCTTTTCCAAGCGGGAAGGGATAATTATTAATAAATTAATAATGTGAACCTGATACAAGTGGAATAGGGGGACGTTTTATGTTCTTAACGTTTCTCGAGCCCTGTCTTCGTGAACGGGGTTCACTTAGTTTATAAGGCACTACCAACAGCTTTCATTCACTCTAGTG
This sequence comes from Parnassius smintheus behrii, assembly GCA_036936625.1. Taxonomy (NCBI): domain Eukaryota; kingdom Metazoa; phylum Arthropoda; class Insecta; order Lepidoptera; family Papilionidae; genus Parnassius; species Parnassius smintheus. Next base: position 4,357,490 of record JAUPFT010000023.1, read on the forward strand.
AATATTCATTCTTCCAAAAGACACCTAAAAGAACTAAGATACTAAACTAACACAACGTAAATAAGGGTCCTAACTAAGACGATCACTCCAAAAATATTACAAACGGCATATTAAACCTTTAGGAAGATCATTTAGAAAGGTCAAAACATATCTTATTTATCCTGGTCACATATATATAATTTTATGAAAAAGGGGTAAATTAATTATATATAATATATATTTACATAGAGAGGGGGGGAGCGTTACAATAGCATGCATTATCTGGTAACATAAGTTATTCAAAACAAGTGTTAAACCATTGCCAGAGATTTTGTAAGGAATTTTTTGAGCTGTATTTTAGTTATTAGCACACCTCAAATACACAGACACACACACACACACACACACACACACACACACACACACACACACACACACACACACACACACACACACACACACACACACACACACACACACACACACACACACACACAACCCACACACTTCCTATTCAATTTAAATCAGGCTTATTATTTTGATACTGCACTAATTAGTTAACACTTACGAAAAGTGGATTGCAGAGGCCCGTCTGGCTACGTTGAATGTATACGTCTGGCAATGAATGATAAAATGGATGAAGTATGCTATACGATGTATGATAGAGGAATAGATGTGTTATGTGTAAATGAGACGACAAGGAAGGGGAAGGATGTCACTACACATGGCATGTATACCGCATACTGGTCTGGTGTAGACGAGATCGAGCGGGCATGCCAGAGAGTAGGTCATCCTTTCTGAAAGAATGGGCCAATGTGTGAAAGAGTATGAATGTGTAAGCTCAAGACTGCTATGGATACGAATGAAAGTGGGCTTAAAGAAGTTGTTTGTGTTAGGGATCTACGCCCCAGACATGTCTAAGCCCACTTATATCCGAGAGCAGTTTTGGGAAATGGTAAGGATGGTGTTAATGAAGTGTAAGGGAAATGAAAATATTATTATGCTAGGAGATTTTAATGGAAGGGTTGGGTGAGGAGGCTTGGTTATGAAAGGATATTGGGAACGTTTGGTGATGAAAGTATAAATGAGAATGGTGAAAGTCTCCTCACCGTATGTATGGAAAAGAATCTTTTTGTGACGAACACTTGCTTTCGCCACAAGAGGATTCACATGTATACTTGGGAAAGAGGTGACGATAGAAGCATGATAGATTTAATAATTGTGGATGAAAGATTGAGGGGCGCAGTGGTGATCAGATCATTATTTGGTTTTATGCCGAATTAATGGTCTGTTCAGGCGTTGGCACCATCGATCATCTGTGTCTACCACTGCGTTACAGCGTATTAGAACAGAAAGATTACAAGATGAAGGTGAGAAAAACAAGTTCAAATGTAGACTGAAATAAAATATAAGTGGTTTGGATGAATTATGTATGAAGGAATTAGATTTGGAGAATGTATGGCAAAATGTAAAGAAAGGTTTAGTGGATGCAGCTACCGAAGTATGTGGTGTTAGTAAGAGAAAGAATGAAAGGAAAAATAATGTTGTTATGGTGGGATGATGAGGTACGTATGGAAGTTGAAGCAAAGAAGAGAGCATGGCTAGATTTAGAGTAGTAGAAGTAGAAATTCCGAAAGAAGAGGAAAGAGGTAGCGAGATAAGTAAAGGTGAAATAATGAAATCAATGAAAAGCATGAAAGCAGGTAAGGCTGCCGGATATGATAGAGTTTCACTCGAAATGCTAAGGGCTGGAGAGGAAGTGGTGGCAGGCCTGCTGCACACCTTGTTTAATTTATGCTGGGAACTGAAGCGGGTACTGGTAGACTGGTGCAAAGCGACAGTCCCAGTATATAAAGGAAAAGGGTCGCAGCAGGACTGTAAAAACTACCGTGGCATCAGCCTTCTTGGCATTGTGGGAAAACTGTATGTTAAAGTACTGATTGAAAGGGTCATGAAAGAAACTGATGGAAAAATTTGGGATGTGCAAGCGGGATTTAGAAAGGGAATGAGATGTACAGATCAAGTCTTTTCCATGCGCATGATCGCGGAGAAGTTTTTGGCCAAAAACCAAAAGGTTTTTTGTGCGTTCATGGACTTGGAAAAGACCTATGACAGAGTGAATAGGGATGTGCTATGGCAAACACTGAACTCATTTGGGTTGAGCGCTGGCTTGATACAGGCATTGGAGCCCCTTTATAGGGACTCTAGTGCTTGTGTTAGGATCAACGGGATCTACTCGGACTGGTTTGACATCCATAAAGGTTTCAGACAGGTGGCTGTTCAACCTATTTATGGACAGTTGTTTGCAAAATTTGAAAGTTGAAGATTGCGGATTAAGAATGGGTGAGTTAACCGTCAAATGTCTTTTGTACGCCGATGATCAAGTTATCCTTGCGTCGTCGGCGGCCGAGTTGTAAATGATGGTTACATTAATGAACAGATCATTAAAAGAAAGGGGTATGAAAGTGAACGCAAGTAAGACGAAGGTTATGGTTTTTGAAAGAGAAGAAAGTAAAACGATTTGTGAATTAAGAATAGAAGGGGAGTTGATCGAGCAAGTAGATGAGTTTGTATATTTGGGCTGCGTATTCAGCAGGGATGGAAGATATGATAAGGATATAGAACGACGAGTGAATGCGGGAAATAGAGTAAATGGCGTCCTGAACTCTATTGTGAAGAGTCAAAATGTGTCAAAAAAGGCACGTATGGCAGTTCACAGTGCTGTGTTGGTCCCTACTTTAACGTATGGTAGTGAAAGTTGGGTGTGGCAGAAGAAGCACGAGAGTAGAATCAACGCAGTAGAAATGCGATCGTTAAGGAGTATGTTAGGGCTGAATCTTAATGACAGGGTAAGAAATTGTGTAATAAGAGAAGAGTGTGGTTTGCAAGATGATGTTGTGACCAGGATTAAGAAAGGAATGCTTCGGTGGTTTGGTCATGTGGAAAGAATGAATGAGGAAAGAGTGAGAAATAAAATTTATGTTGCAGAAGTGAATGGCAGAGTCGGAAAGGGACGTCCTAGGCGAAAATTTATCGACCAAATTGGCGATTTATTGAAAACGGGCCAAATTAGGAGTACCCTTAACCGACGAGCATGTATGCGTAGGTGTATGGATGTGAAGGAGGCGAGAGAGGTGTGTCAGGATCGTGCCAAATGGAAGTCTGTAGTCTCTGCCTACCCCTCCGGGTGACAGGCGTGAGTGTTTATGTATTATGTATGTATGTACTTATGAAAAGCCTGATATTTTATAAAATTTTGCATTACGTATCTTTATACAAAACATTCCGATGAAAAATAGATAAAAAATATTATGTTAAGAAAATATTTCTAAACAACTTGACTTGGAAAGAAAAGGGCCCCGGGCAGAACACCTTGCCCAGAGGGAGATCTGCCGTTTTCTTTCCACGGCCACAATGGTAACCACCCGAACACGCAACCAACAACCTTCGGAAACTTCAAGCTTCATCGTCGTCATAAAATACCCCACCTATTCGCTCCCGAGCAGATACCGTCTGCAGTCTTCATATCCTGCAAGCCATCTAGCTTCACAAGGTTCATGGCAGCACTGGAATAATAATGCTTCCTGTTCCTTCAAGCTACTCTCTGTGCTACAGTGTTCGGCACGGCTCTGAGCCTTACTGCTCTCCTCTGCTTCACGGCACTCTCGCAGATTACTTGCCTTCTTCTCGACTCACCGCTGACTACAAGGCAATCCACTGGCACTTGCACATTCGTCGGCAACGAGGCTGCACTATCGACCTCCGGTCTGAGCAGGGGGGTGATGTGGCGGCGCTGTCGTCGTGCCGCAAGCGAAATACCGACGCCTAAATCAAATATATATAGTATAATATATAGAACATCTCCGAATTATCACATTGAGTGTTGGTCCCTGGCCACATACTTAATTATACTATTATCTTCACAGCCATAAGAGTTAATTCCTTTGGATAGTTACTGCTGTAGTAAACTATTTTTTGTTTTGAAATATTTTAATAAAACCGTGTCTACTTAAATCGGCAGTATTATATGTTAATACACACATAGAAATCAGTGTTGCTAAGTGGAGCAGAGTCATTTTCACTTTTTAGTTATTTTTCTTTTGAAATTCTTCACATGATTATTCACATATTATTCACATGAAATTCTTCATTTATTATTGGACTGGCTTAAATTATTACATACTGTTTCCTTAGTTGTTCTGTGGAAATGCGTGTTATCGTGACTATAAACAACTGAAGCATTTAATCAACTAAGTATTTATTTATTAATGTAATCTATACAGATCGTTTTAAGTAATTATCAAAAATGATGTTTTTTAATTCTTTTCTCTAAATCTGTCATTTATGTCATAATTATTTGAGATTGAGGTGTGCACTTTCGGATTTCTCAAATATTTTATTCATAATGAGAACAAACGATAGCCTCACATAATGTTAAGATGAGCCTTATATTAATGAACCTTAAACGTAAAGAGAAAAAAAATTTAATATAAAAACTTTACAATCCTTCCCGCTTGTACTTGGAGCAGCAGTCAGAAACCACATCGCGTCCTACTTGCCAGACCACGCGTCAAAGTGGCCGACCATCCGCTCTTGTCGGGTAATGTGCGCACTCTACTTCATTCGCTTCTCACTGTGTATGACAACTCATATTTTTTTTAAACATGTGAATGACAAACGAACATTTCATGCAGCCGATGAAAATCTGTCACTAACTATACAAAGAAAACTTATAAGTGTGTTGGTAAGGTCCCCTTGGAATAGAATTGAATATTTTTTATTCATTTGAGATTGTTACATAATACTTATCGAGTTTTTTAAATTTACCACTAGTTCGGGAAGTACCGCTGTGCTGGGAAGAATTAGCAAGAAACCCAGCGGAATCATATTTTGAGACAACATATACTTACTGTATACTTATAGTAACTGTTGCAAAGTAATAACTTTGCAACAGTTTTGTACAATTTTTTATATTAATTATAACTTATAACAGAATCAGCATAGTGGCGATTACCTTATTCTGAGGGGCTATTTTTATTCATGTATTTCTTAATATTATAATAGCCCTCATTGTAAAATACTTCTTTAATAAAACATTTAAACTTGTTAACTGACAATCTTTGAATATTTTCTGGGATTTTTTTTTGCATTATAGAAATTATACTGCTGCAGAACCTGTACAATTAATTGTATTACGCATCCCCCGCCTACGTGTGCTAAACATCGCAAGCATTTTGATTTGTAAAAATAATATGTATGTATTTATTTATCAAAGTAATGACAGACTCAAATCCTAAAGGGCACGTTTTAGTATTTTTTCGTATATTTTATAATTTCCACTGTCTCACAAAAATTGTAAGATTCTATTACCAAAAAATGAAAAAAATATCAGAAAAAGAATTCTTATAATTTCTTATGGAGAAAAATGCAACACTCGTTTTCCTAAGAAAAGTCTTGTTTGGCTACGTCATGTTTTTATCATATCAATTTAAAAAAAATCTAAAAGTTTTTTTTATATCATATTATTATTAATGAATCTGATTATGTACGCACATATTTATAAATGCCAAGACTTGTGACTCGTAAAATGTTTAGCATTATGATTTCTTAAATTTACGCGAACACTACACATTGAATAAAACTATTATTTACGGATTTTATCGCGTTTAATTACTTTTAATTTATTTTTATTATTATCCCGACGTTTCGGGTGCTTTACAGCGCCCATGGTCACGGGGGGGACTGAGATGTTTGACGTCCCAATGTCATAGTTAGTCCGGCTACCTTCAGTTTTTTAATATTAATTTTTGGTCCGATTTACGCAAAACGAGCTTATAGTATCATGAAGTCTTGCAGTGGTATGCTTGGGTTTGGGTTTAATTTTGTTAATTATAGGATCCCAAGCAGATGGTAGCACCCAACCATCTTCTCTATTGAAATTTGGATGTTTTTTAATTTCAATAGCCTCGCGTATCATCCTTGGTAGGAATCGGTGTTCTTTTGCGAGAATTTGTGGTTTATCAAATCTAATGTAATGGTGGGGACGATCTTGAACATGTTCGCAGACTGCAGACTTCCCAGAGCGTCGGTGCTTCACATCAGCTATATGTTCCTTCACGCGGGTTTTTATAGATCTCTTTGTTTGACCTATGTAAGAGAGACCACATTCACAATCTAGCTTATACACACCTGCATCTTGTAGAGGAATATTACATTTGATGGATGGTAAAAATTGACTAATCTTCTTCAGCGGCTTGTAGTATGTCTTAATGGACGCTCGCTTCAAGATGTAGCCAATCTTGTCCGTGACTCCTCTAACATATGGTAGTAGAGCAGGCGCGCGCTCGACTGTGGCCGGCTTCACTCGTTCACTGTGACGTAGGCGCGGGACCCGAAGCTTGTTGTCTTGCAATACTTGCTCGACGTGCTGAAGCTCCGCGGCCAGATGTTTTCTGTCACAGATCCCTCGTGCTCTCTGAAACAAAGATTTACCCACGGTAGCTAACTGTGAAGGATGATGGTGAGATTCACCATTTAGATATCGGTTGGTATGGGTCTTTTTCCTATACACAGTGTGACCAATAGTGTTATCAGGATTTCGGATGACTAAAACATCTAGGAAAGCTAAAGAATTATTTGCCTCTAACTCCATTGTGAATTGTATTTTAGAGTTTATGGAGTTAAGGTGGTCTAAAAATGCAGTTACTTTGTTAGATGGTAAAATTGTGAAGGTGTCGTCTACGTACCGCTTGTAGAACCTTGGATTTACAGGAGCAGTAAGAAGGGCTTTCTCCTCAAAGTCCTCCATGAATATGTCGGCGACTATGGGAGACACAGGTGAGCCCATCGCCACACCATCTACTTGCTTGTAGAACTCCTCCTTCCACAATAGATAGCCAGATGTGAGGCAATGTTCAAGTAGTATTGCATATTCTTGAGGCATGTTATTTTCTTCTAGCTTCCTAGTTACAATTGAGATGCAGTCCACAATAGGTAGGCATGTAAATAGTGACTGAACATCAAAACTGACCATAGTTTCATTGTTAGCGAGATGTAGGTCTTTTATCTCACTCACAAAATGGTATGAATCCTTTGTGTGTGCTCTGGTATGTCCTCTTAGTGGTGATAGTATTTTTGCTAAGTATTGTGCCAGCTTATAAGTTGGTGAATCGATCTGGCTCACTATGGGACGTAGTGGAGCGTTTGGTTTGTGTATCTTCGGTAACCCATACAACCTCGGTGGTTTGACACATGATGGTATTAGCGAATTCACGTCGAGATTTAATTTTTTCGGAGTATTTCTTAAAGAAATTTAATTTTTTCGGAGTATTTCTTAAAGAAATACTCCGAAAAATTAAATCTCGACGTGAATTCGCTAATACCATCATGTGTCAAACCACCGAGGTTGTATGGGTTACCGAAGATACACAAACCAAACGCTCCACTACGTCCCATAGTGAGCCAGATCGATTCACCAACTTATAAGCTGGCACAATACTTAGCAAAAATACTATCACCACTAAGAGGACATACCAGAGCACACACAAAGGATTCATACCATTTTGTGAGTGAGATAAAAGACCTACATCTCGCTAACAATGAAACTATGGTCAGTTTTGATGTTCAGTCACTATTTACATGCCTACCTATTGTGGACTGCATCTCATTGGTAACTAGGAAGCTAGAAGAAAATAACATGCCTCAAGAATATGCAATACTACTTGAACATTGCCTCACATCTGGCTATCTATTGTGGAAGGAGGAGTTCTACAAGCAAGTAGATGGTGTGGCGATGGGCTCACCTGTGTCTCCCATAGTCGCCGACATATTCATGGAGGACTTTGAGGAGAAAGCCCTTCTTACTGCTCCTGTAAATCCAAGGTTCTACAAGCGGTACGTAGACGACACCTTCACAATTTTACCATCTAACAAAGTAACTGCATTTTTAGACCACCTTAACTCCATAAACTCTAAAATACAATTCACAATGGAGTTAGAGGCAAATAATTCTTTAGCTTTCCTAGATGTTTTAGTCATCCGAAATCCTGATAACACTATTGGTCACACTGTGTATAGGAAAAAGACCCATACCAACCGATATCTAAATGGTGAATCTCACCATCATCCTTCACAGTTAGCTACCGTGGGTAAATCTTTGTTTCAGAGAGCACGAGGGATCTGTGACAGAAAACATCTGGCCGCGGAGCTTCAGCACGTCGAGCAAGTATTGCAAGACAACAAGCTTCGGGTCCCGCGCCTACGTCACAGTGAACGAGTGAAGCCGGCCACAGTCGAGCGCGCGCCTGCTCTACTACCATATGTTAGAGGAGTCACGGACAAGATTGGCTACATCTTGAAGCGAGCGTCCATTAAGACATACTACAAGCCGCTGAAGAAGATTAGTCAATTTTTACCATCCATCAAATGTAATATTCCTCTACAAGATGCAGGTGTGTATAAGCTAGATTGTGAATGTGGTCTCTCTTACATAGGTCAAACAAAGAGATCTATAAAAACCCGCGTGAAGGAACATATAGCTGATGTGAAGCACCGACGCTCTGGGAAGTCTGCAGTCTGCGAACATGTTCAAGATCGTCCCCACCATTACATTAGATTTGATAAACCACAAATTCTCGCAAAAGAACACCGATTCCTACCAAGGATGATACGCGAGGCTATTGAAATTAAAAAACATCCAAATTTCAATAGAGAAGATGGTTGGGTGCTACCATCTGCTTGGGATCCTATAATTAACAAAATTAAACCCAAACCCAAGCATACCACTGCAAGACTTCATGATACTATAAGCTCGTTTTGCGTAAATCGGACCAAAAATTAATATTAAAAAACTGAAGGTAGCCGGACTAACTATGACATTGGGACGTCAAACATCTCAGTCCCCCCCGTGACCATGGGCGCTGTAAAGCACCCGAAACGTCGGGATAATAATAAAAATAAATTAAAAGTAATTAAACGCGATAAAATCCGTAAATAATAGTTTTATTCAATGTTTAGCATTATTTTATTAATTGATTCGTACGTAGGTACATATTATTTCAATGATTGATTCATAACCTGTTTTATCTCTGATTTAATTTTCAGCAAGAATGCATTTCCTGAGCGCCTCTAATGAATTTACCACTTTTGGTCCTCCTGAGTTTCATGAAAATTATGTATAAATGTCTTTTTGTCCGTTCTCTTTTGGTCCGCTCTTTCCTACAATACAATATCTGTTTATACTGATGATTTAGACAAATGTATTTTCAACACTAGTCATAATCTTCATATATAAAATTTATAAGTTTTTGTAGAAAAATAAAATGTTCCTCCTTTTGAAAATTATTAATTTTCAAAGAAAGAAACACTGTAACACAGTGACTAAGTTATAAAATTAAAACGTTGACAGCGTAAATAAAAATATATTAATTTTATCCACGTATCTATCATACATATTGGCAAATCCTAGTAATCTAAAATCCAAAGAACATAAAGCGCCTACAGAAATTTTATAAAAATGTGGAAATATACGACATATTGCTCGCTCTGCACAGCAGGCACACGTCGCAATAAGCACGCCATTTTGAATTTCAAGTGTGCAAGCGAAGGCAATACATTGTCCCGCCGGAATGTACTTCATACTATAATTTTATATAAAATATATATTGCTCAATTTTATATTAAATTACAACGCTAACATCACATAATAAAGATAATATTCAAATTTCTGGCGAATTATGCTATACACGACGCCATTTCAGTTTCCGATCCGATCCCAGTCGCTCCTGAATGTAGGACATAAGCTGCACGACATTTTATAAAATAAGGTAAGTTTTGTATGGTCCATCCGGTCTTTGCCAATCACTTATATTTGTGAGTTTTAGCGAGAATATAGCTTCTCTTGTTATTATTTTGTCTGAATACTAAGTTTTATAAAGTTATAATTTTTTTTTTTTATGGAATGGGGTGACAAACGAGCACACAGTCCACCTGATGGTAAGTGGTTGCTGCGGCCCATAGACATCTACATCTATCCTCCATTAAAGATCAAAATGCAGATGCGTTGTCACCCGTGAGGACTGAGATGGAATGCCTCGTTTCCAGTAAAAAGGGTCTCCGGTTCTCTACACTCACCATACGAAATACAGCAGCATTAAGCTACTATTTCACGCTGGTATTCTGTGAGAGCGTGGTCCTTCCCCGGTCGAGCCGACCCATTCGTGCTACAACTATACTACTAATATAACTGCAGCATGGCTCTACCACGTACAAAAAATAACCAGATGAAACCGATCTAAACATAGCTATGATCGCTGTAGACGGAGATCTGACGTTTTATCGCGCGTGTGAAGATCGGATGAATTTTGTCCGATTTTTACCCATTTAAAAATATGAGTTCAAATCAAACAGTCATTTGTCAGTGCGTGTGTGTATGTGTTAGGTATTAAACTTTCATTTATCGTATATATTTCTTCGGAGATTGCTCAAGCGACTATGTGACTCAGTATTCCGCTATCTTTGTTGTGTAGTCCGCTTTTACCCCTTGACACATATTAGTAAATAGTTTAGATAGATAGATAGATAGAAAATTCTTTATTGCACTCAAACAATTGGTACAAAGGCGAACTTAATGCCGAAAAGGTATTCTCTGCCAGCTAACCTTTTGTAGTTGAGAGCTATGGGTAGAGCCGCGAGAGAAAGAAAAACTAACTTATTTATTCACACTATCAAAAAAGTATTATATAATATTATGATAAACATAGTCAATAAAATTAATTAAGTAATTTTAAATGATATGCCTCAAGCTTCCTTTTAAATGTATTTATTGAAGGAGCATCTTTTAAATCTCGTGGAAGGTTATTCCAAAGTGTAATTGATAATACCGTAAAGGAATCCGAGTAGTAAGCAGATTTATGCATCGGAATAGTTAGTAGTCATTTCAATTTTATTTATATATATATATATATATATATATATATATATATATATATATATATATATATATATATATATATATATATATACATATATATATATATATATATATATATATATATATATATATATCCTATACCTTTAAACGAGCAATTCTTGTATATATGTATATATATATATAATCGGGATCTCGGAAACGGCTCCAACGATTTTCATAAAATTTAGTGTCCAGGGAGTTTCGGGGATAATAAATCGATCTAGCTAAGATTTATTTTTAGAAAATGTCTTTTTGTCCGTGTTTTTAGGCAATTAAAAACTGCTACAATATAGTTAGAATAAGAAGGTAAATTTTGACAGTTTGGTAATGATTATAAATAGCTTATTGGTATAATGGGCGGTCACAAAATCGTAAAACCCCGGTTCGAGCCCAGACCGACCGACCGACTTTTTTATTTTTTTTTTTTTCAAGTTTCTTTCTTTTTTGAGAAAATATATTTTTTTCGAGCCCTTTTTTTAGTATTTTTTAAAAACACGAAAATTTAATTTAAAATAATTGCACTCATGATTTTTTATTCAAATAACCAGTTCCGTTTTTTCTGTTATGTCGCTAAGATCAAAAAATATTATTTATATTTCATCAGTATGTAATTTGTATCTAAATATAATTTCCAAAACACACGAATTAAAAAAATCGAGCGAAAAATACCGAGCAAAGCTCGGTCAACCAGGTACTATATATATATATATATATATATATATATATATATATATATATATATATATATATATATATATATATATATATATATATATATATATATATATATATATATATATATATAGATGTTAAAAAGTAATTAGCTAAGATCCGCGCTAAAAGATATGATGAGTTTTAATAAAGATATCAATAGTTACTTTGCAACCATCCGCTAATAGGCCTATGTTCAGCAGTGGACTTGTGAAGGGCTGTAATGAACCATCCGCTCAATTAAATGAAATGATGTGTCTTACCTAGTTTGAAGAGCACCCACTCTCAACAACACTACTCCCAACACCACTATACTAGGAAAGACACACCATCGACAATAATACGACAGTAATAGTATCATTTGAGAGTTTTAGGGAAATTAAATGTCCACCGCGCAGCCCCAATGCGTGTTGGCGAACTTCACATGTCTTCGAAATATTTTTTATTATTTTTCAGACATGCAGCTTTTCCCACGTTTTCCTTCACCGCCGAGTAGATGGTAAATAAGCACTTAAAATTGCAATTAACAATTTCATGGGTTCCGGTAGAGATCGAACCCGGGTTGCTCGCGTACTGTGAAATTTACAGCGAGCTCTTAGCCCCTGAGCTACCATGGCTCTTGTTTCTCTAGAACCCATTTTATTATTTAAAAAAAGACGAATTTATACCTACCCACAAACAAGCCTGAATTTTATTAGTAGATCGATGAGGAACGTATGGAAATGGATGGTTTAATATAGCACCTGCAAATATCGAACAATGGCCTGCGATAGCGCTGAATACAAGATAAAAGGGAGGTTATGAATAGCAGGATGCTGTGCACGCATCCGTTGAGGAAATAACCCCTTTTATACAGAAAATATAAATAAGTTCTAGGCTGGTATTTTGCATGGAAATACAATAAATGCAATAAGAAAATGGGTCATGCCTTACATAATAATTGTTATTTCATATTTTTATGTATAGAATTATAATAACTTGTTGAATTATAATAACTTACTACCTTGCCAGGCAGAGGTTGTTCTGCCTTATCGACGACGTGGCTTGCCTCAACGGAGACTAGCAGTAATCGTAGGACAGAATTATAGTGCCTAAGTGTATGCGCGCAAGCTCAGGTGCACCCTCTATTGCCTCACTCTCATAGTCCGATGGGACGGTAAACCGACACGATCGTAAAGAAATCAGATGCAGGGCCAACGGCTTTACGTGCTGTCTGAGGCACTGGGGTGAGATATCGCCAACTTACTGACTCCGGGCAGCTACTGAGAAGTTGTTGTCAAAAAAACTCAATAACTGATTTTTAAGCCCAACCTGGGATTTGAGCTCGGGACCTCATGGTCTGCTATCGCGTTTACAACCACTGAACCAAAGCCGCAGTCAACAATTAAAAACTATTGAAAAGGAACGTTTCAAACCACGCACAATTCACAGTTCATTCAGTCAATCTGTCATGAACATAGCGTAAAAACAAAAATAGTATATAATAATATTATGTACTCGTATGTTTTTACTTATTATGAGCGTAGCGTAAGGAACGAAGAGAACGTATGGAAAAAGAAACAAATTTAGGCTAAGCTAAGTCATCTTATAGATGGTAAAACCCAAGAGTAATTTTGCAAAGCGATGAATTCTTATAAGGGTGTTGCAATGCTAGCCGCCTTGAGAACGGTCCGGGAAAACGAAACACAAATTATTAACATTGTGTATTACTCTAAGATGTTAAATAACTTAATTTTTTATTTTTAAAGCTTTTAAATAACTAGTCACACGAGATAGAGCCATGCTACAGGTGTTATGGTACATTATAGACAGATCGACTGAACCCAGGAAAAACCATGCATTACTAACATTATATTGAAATCATAATGCTGATGTATTTTGTAGGGTGATTGACGATAACAGATTACTGGTGATGAGGCGTTCTACGAGTATCTTAGTCCTCTAATTCAAAATGTTACGAATATACACACGTATACATACACGCACGCATCATACGGACCACAGCATTCACTTGCCTTGAACTGTGTGCAAGTTTGCGCTGGGCACAGGCTTCCTCTCGTTTCTGAAAGGGTTTTACGGCAAGGAAATGAACGCCGCGCTGCCCCAATGCGTGCTGGCGAACTTCACGTGTCTTAAAAACATTTTTTTCCTTATTTCTTAGACATGCAGCTTTTCCCGCGATATTTTCCTTCACCGCCGAGTAGGTGGTAAATAAGCACTTAAAAATGCAATTAACAATTTCATTGGTGCCGGTGGGGATCGAACCCGGGTTGCTCGCATACTGTGTAATTTACAGCGAGCGCTTAGCCCCTGATCTATCGGCGCTCCCTTATTTCTATAAAAATAAAGTTAGTGAAATGAAACTACCACTTATTAATTACTTAAAAGTAAAATTTAAAGTTACAGCCTATATAGGTCCCACAGCTGGGCACAGGCCTCCCCTTATTTCTGAGAGGGTTTTTAGGGCAAGGAAGTGTCCGCCGCGCTACCCCAATGCGTGTTGGCGAACTTCACATGTCTTCGAAATATTTTTTTTCTTATTCCTCAGACATGCAGGTTTCCTCACGATGTTTTCCTTCACTGCCCAGCACGTGGTAAATCAGCACTTAAAATTGCAATTAACAATTTCATTGGTGCCGGCGGGGATAGAACCCGGGTTATTCGCGTTCTGTTATATTTACAGCGAGCGTTAACCATCTGAGCTACCACGGCTCTATTAATTAGTAACTACCAGTTATTAATTTCTCCTGCCATGTCACGATTTTCTTAATGAAATGAAAACTTTAATATACGGCATAAGTTATTAGCGTTCTTTTTGTCAAGCTTTAATACATTTCAGTGTACTTGTACCTTTAGAAATATAACTTGAAGTGGTTATCTTATAATAATATAATATTAAGAAGATTTATTATACGCATACATTTATTCATAAATAATAAAATATGTATTATAAAAAAATAAATAAAAAAATTAATATTATCATGCAATCCTTCTCCCCGAGGTGTAGTTTTTTTATAGGATAGGTTGACAAACGAGCACACAGTCCACCTGATGGTAAGTGGTTGCTGTGGCCCATAGACATCTACATCTATCCTCTATTACGAATCAAAATGCAAATGCGTTGTCAGCTGTGAGGACTGATATAGAATGCCTCGTTTCCAGTAAAAAGGGTCTCCGATTCTCTTCACTCACCATACGAAACACAGCGGCATTAAGCTACTATTTGACACTTGTATTCTGTGAGAGCGTGGTCCTTTCCCGGTCGAGCCGACCCATTCGTGCTACAACTGTACTACTAATATAACTGGAGCATGGCTCTACCACGCATGCAATAGTGCCAAGAACGCTGGATGCGTTTCCTTACTGATTGGATTTAGTTCAACTTTGACACAGAAAAAAACCAGTCCTCTTATAACAAACAGCCTGTCGTAGCGGATACAGATCCTTTTTTTTGCGCCCTGGCTCGGCCTGAGCTGCCAGGAGGCAGTTCAGGTCAGCCGAAAGCTTGTTGGGGGGGTCCGAGAGAGAGAGAGTTTCTCGGTCTGCGCACACTACAGCGAGTGTGAAGAGGGGCTGCATAGGCAGCTGTTTCACGAATGAGGCTATTTGAGTGGGACTCTGAGGCTTTGAAGAATCTCTCAGAGTGTGATTTGGGGAATACAGTTCCTTTGGGAACTTCACCGCACGTGGACTCCACGGACCGATAGTCTCTACACTACAGCAAATGGCACAAAAGTGTACACATCTCTCAGAGACGCAATACTAGCGCTACTTATTTAGTTCGGCTGGCTCCGATGCCGCCTCAGCTCTAAACGAGATACTTCTCGAGGCTGGCTGTCAAAGTGGTTTTACCTTCGTCCAAGGAACCAAAGTCATACCGTCGGGTTTGCTTTCAAGTCTGTAAATATTGGACAGGGCTCTAAAACCAAGGAA
The DNA here is from genome assembly GCA_036936625.1 of Parnassius smintheus behrii. Lineage (NCBI taxonomy): Eukaryota > Metazoa > Arthropoda > Insecta > Lepidoptera > Papilionidae > Parnassius > Parnassius smintheus. Next base: position 4,373,082 of record JAUPFT010000023.1, read on the forward strand.
ACGTTTTAAGAGACAAGGACTATATATAACATCACATTAGTATACATATCACATAAGTAATATAGGGAAATGGTGAAGAAAAATTATATTTAAAAAATCTCAAACATTCTATTCTTTTTATTTTTAAATTCAAAATGCGTTTTAATAATGCATTATTTTAACTGATTTTACTGCGCACACACACATTCGTAAGGGTCGATCGGTTGGCAAAAACGTTGGTGCCCATAAATCACCTTCAATTTGGGTTAATTTCAAATCAAAGTAGTAACCTTATTTACTTTGATTTGAAATTATCCCAAAATTTTCAAAAACTGCAATAACGGCATACAATTATTTATACTTTTTTAAATAATAAGGCTGACAAACGAGCACACACTCCACCTGATCGTAAGTGGATGCTGCGGCCCATAGATATCCACATTTATCCTTGATTAAGAATCAAAATGCGGGTGCGTTATCACTCCCGAGAACTAAGATGGAATGCCTCGCTTCCACCAGACCAAACACACAATGTCACCATACTAAAAACAACAGCACTCAGCTGTTACGTTAACGTTACGCTGGTATTCTGCGAGAGCGTGGTCCTTCCCCGGTTGGGCCGACCCATTCGTGCTACAACTATAATATCTGCAGCAAGACTCTACTACTCGCTATATTTGAATTTTTAACTTAAATATAAAATTTGGCTACTCTTCGAAAAATAACCCTGTGTAGTAAAATACTATGCCAGTACCACAGAAATCTTAATAATAAGACAATATAAACGAATTAGCGCTCGATTACTTCCAAAACCGATGTCGCCATATCTTAACACATACTCTTCAAGCAACAAATAGATATAAGACTCGCACACACTTGCAACACCGGTGAAGTGTATAAGGCACTATCTATTGTGAACCTTAATTTATAGTAAAATGCAATTTACTCCAATATATAATGTTACACCACTGCAAGCACCTTCGATGTGCGATGTAAACAACCCCGTATACAATACTAGGGGATTGACAAAAATTTTTGAAGGTGTCGATATTCTTCTTATATATTAAAATGGATTACAAGTAGCAAAGAAAACCATAGATATATATCATTCTATTAATATTTGACAGTAATGATACTTAAGAATGAATGGTACGTATTATTTAAAATCAAGCTATCTATTAACAGTCAGAATACTTAATTAATCGAGGTTATATCGTAGGTAAACTTATGAAATAATTAAGTTAGATTGATATGATTATAATAATAAGTTTAATAAATAAAGTGATAATATTTACATAGTCGTCAACTGTAATACTCCTATCCTTTATATTATGTTTGAAAATATAATTAATTACATTATGGGTACTAAACAATTATCAGTACCTTGCAATTAATATTGTCAGCAACTCTACAAAACGAGTTTATTGACCCGTAAAATGAAGAAATTATTTTAAAAACTGCCCTTTTATTACTTTTTGTATCGCATTATTCGCAAAATAATTTAAACGGATATCCATATACTGCTCCAAAACGCATTCAATCAACTGGACTATGTGGTTATCAAGAGGAGACTACTTATATACGCATACACATATCTGCATATATAACTGTACGAGGTCAGTCCCTTACGATCTCCGAAGCTTGAATCTTCAGTGAATCGTTTGATAGTGCGATAAACAAATTGTAGGGTTATTTTCAATTTTTGTAGAATATTGAAAATATCTTTTGCCGCGTAACCACAGCGGTGCAACGCGATAACCGCTACTTTATCTTCTTTCTTCGACCACTCCATATTTGAAAATGAACGAAAATTAATGTGTTTTTTTATTTTCGGCAAGCGCAAATGTAAAATTTTCAAAATTGGTGAAGTTCATCTAGCCAGTATTCAAAAATTTTAAATAATACGGTTTTGACAGAACTTATGACCCGACTGTATACATATATATATATATATATATATATATATATATATATATATATATATATATATGTATATATATATTATACGAAAATATATTTGTAGCAACGAAATGACTCATGGCTCTCGCAAGAAGGCTGTTCCTTGAATGTTTGTATTTTTACCATCTTGCCGTCCAAAATTTTATTTTCATTAATATAGTTTCTGCTTTCAAACATATAAGTAGTTAGGTATAACATCTGCACTTGGAATTATTAGGCCACCATTGTCTTTTAGTTTAATAAAGTCAACATAGTTTTGATTATTATCAGATCCCAATAAGGCTGAGTCACATGTATCAAATTTTTTTCAATAAATAATGAGCAACGAAATTCCGATATCGCAAAAGCACTATGTGTTCTAGGGACTAAGTATCTATCTACTTTATTTCTTTATTTTATGATTAAGATGGCAAACGAATGCATGGCTACGTAAATGTTTATTTATTTATTTGTGCATTTTATTGTATTAAAGGTACGAACGGCGGCCTTAATGCCATATGGCATTTTCTACCAGCCAACGGATAGGAGTTGATAGCGAATTGGTGTTGGGGATAGCCCTAAAATAGCTAAAGAAGCGTTCGTATTTTTAATAAAAGTCATTAATGAGTCATGGAAAATTCCCGTTGGTTATTTGGTGCACTATCGGTAGAACAAAAGTCAGCTTTAGTACTGCAGTGCTTGGAGCTGCTTCACTCATCAAGAATAGAAGTCATCTCCATGACTTTTGACGGTTATCCGGCTAATGTAGCTATGGCAAAGAAACTCGGTTGTTCCTTTGAGGTTCATAATATGGTGATAAATTTTAAACATCCCGTTACAGGGAAACCTGTTACTATTTTTCTAGACGCCTGTCATATGATTAAACTTGTTAGAAATTCATTTTAATCTAGTGGTAGTTTTAAAGATTATAATCGGAACCAAGTGAAATGGTCACCATTAGTTCAATTAAATAATTTGCAGGAAAAAGAACATCTTCATTTAGCGAATAAACTTACACGAGGTCACATATTTATTTAATCAAAAATGAAGGTAAGTTTAGCAACCCAGCTGATGGGCAACAGTGTTGAAGATGCCTTGAAATTTTGCTGCCAGTTAAATCACAAAGAATTTTCAGATGTTAGTGGTACAGTAACTTTATTTAAAAAAAAAACTGGAGAATTTATTAGATGTTCTCAATTCACGGAATATAAACCAGAATTATTTCAAAACACCTTTGTATTTTAGAAATAAAAAGATTTTTAATTTTTTAGGTGAAGTAGAAAATTATTTAAAAACTTATACTTTATGACAGGCAAGATGTAATAAAAACGAATAAAAAACGGGCTTTATAGGACTATTAACTTGTTTACATAGCTTAAAAGAAATATAATAATAATAAACATAAAACATAACTACTTTTGATCATATAAGAGCACATTTTAATTTGTTCATCAGCCATTCAAAAATTAATATACTTAACTGTAACCATGACCGTGACGCCACTTTGCAATTACAAACCAGAACCAAATTAGGAACAGTCAAAGCTATTTTGATGAATTGTTGTCAAATTATGATATCAATATCGGAATTTCAGCAAATTCTTTTATTTTTTACATTGTTTTTATGTTTTTTTGCGCCCGAAGCAAATATGGGCAACCCACCGGAAAGCGGGGGAGGGAGGCGGAGAATGCTCATAGCATGCGTGGTATGGTATGGTTACGTGGAGGCTTTTACCCACTAAACCCCACCTTTATGGATTGGCTTATCTGACGAGAGATTTCTAAGCCGTATACGAACGCGACCCTCCTTGGCAGAAAGGAGGGCGCAAGCGGTGAAAAGCCGCTTAGAAGTGTGCCTAACTAAGGCAGATTAAGGGATGTGTTTTTATGTTTTGACTACTGATAGTATTGAAACTTACATTTTCAGAGCATAACTTCCATATATACAATGTAGCAGTGACATTAAAATCATTTTCTTAAAAATGGACTGAACAGATTCGATTATTTCTGTAGGGAGCCAGCCCTGTGTACCCCTAATATTTATCCATTTTTCTTTAATATCAGGATCTTTAGGGAATCTAGAAATAAGTAATAATTAAATAAATGATAATCTTAATATATATAAATTCTTGTCACGTTTTTTGTCCGCTATGGACTCCTAAACTACTCAACCGATTTTAATCAAATATGCACACTGCGTGCAGTTTGGTCCAACTTGAGAGATAGGATAGTTTTTTTTTTCCCACGAGTGACCCACAATTGTTTTTGCTAATTTAAGGGTTTTTAATAGGAGATGACAAAGGATCTTCGAAAAGGGCAGAACAATGTCTGCCTGGCAAGCTAGTTAAATATTTAATGTTATATCGTGCGACCGATACCTGCAGCCGTATTATAAACATACGCAATGCACAAAGATATCTAATGTGTGAAACATAAGATTGCTTGGCGACTTTGCCAATGTCGCGTGCGTCGCGTATTATGGTAGAACAAAAGCAGCAATGGTAATTGTACAAAACCAAAAGTAAATGAAAGTTCACAAAGGCAAATATAGTAAAGTATTCATCTACATTCAAATTAGTTAAAACAATGATAATTAGTAAATAATCATCTTACTGATGAAATCAATCATCGTGTTGCCAGTGATGACTTACGGATCTGAGACGTGGTCCTTCACTGCTGGCCGTATGAGGACGCTCAAGGTCGCTCAGCGAGCTATGGAGAGGGCTATGCTCGGAGTTTCTCTCCGTGATAGACTCAGAAATGAGGATATCCGCAGTAAAACCAGAGTGACCGACATAGCCCAACGGATTAGTAAGCTGAAGTGGCAATGGGCCGGCCATATAGCTCGAAGAACCGATAACCGATGGGGAAGAAAGGTTCTCGAGTGGCAGCCTCGTACCGGTAGGCGTAGTGTAGGGCGACACCCCACTAGATGGAGTGACGACCTGGTAAGATATGCAGGAAGTCGATGGATGCAGGTGGCTCAGGACCGTGCTTTGTGGCATTACTTTTCGGGAGGCCTATGTTCAGCAGTGGACTTGTGAAGGGCTGTAATGATGATGATGATGATGATGAAATGTTATGTCGTTATTAGTTGAATTACACGTCCGTGATGAGTTTTTGTTCCCCGTGCAGCTAAATCACAAAATGGAGAATGAATTCATCAACAGTCAACACAATATCAACATAGGGGCGACAAGGTCACGCGCTCCCGATTATAGTAGCTTACTATAGTAGGTCACGCGTTGATGCGACTTCTGTTACTTAATCTATAAAAATTTATTCTGTGCCAGTACGAAGATACGCGATGAAAACTATAATTTGTTATAACGCAAAAATTAACGTAACGTAAAGTAAAATCCGTCTTCAAAAACTAAATAGAGTAAAATAATTTCACAATCTGAAATCGGTTCTAGGACAGTAAATAGAAAAATTATAGCCTCCGCTTCAAATTGAGAAGTTTTTTTTAATTTTAGCTTTCGAAGTCTGCGTTTGCTTTATATAGTACCCAAAAGTAATATTTTTACCCTTTTGAGTGGACTGACGAATATTATAATCTCAATATCGTCTAAATTATACAATATCCATTTCTTATTAGCGATGCGGCCCGGCTTTGCTCGGATTATTTCTGGATCTTGACAACAGCGCCATCTACCGGGTCCAAATGTGAATAATCGAAACACACATAAAATTTCATCCCAAATCGATTGTATGGTTTCAGAGTCTATAACGGACATTTTTTTTGTTTAATATATGTAGATATATTTTACCGACCTTAGGTATGGAATTTTTTCTCCAAGTTTATATGGGATCACTCCTGAGGTTTTTAATGAAGAAAAAAGAAATAATATTAGTCTTGTAAAAATGTTTAACAACACGCGTCGATCGTGAGATGTAATGATTCTGATAATTATTCTATTTTATTCTGATGATCATGATCAGGACATTAGGATTAAATGATTAAATTATTGTATTAACTATATCGTATTAACTAAATCGACCGTCCACAAGTTGGTGAAAATTACATTAAAAAATTCCGTTACATAGATAAATACACGCTAAGTTAATAAAGGCATATTAAAAAAATCACCGATATCGTTTAACAATTGATGAAGATATCGCGCACCTAACATAAACAAAAAAAACATACGGTTGAATTTTACACCGCTCTCCTTTTTTGAAGTCGGTTAAGGATGGCATATACATCATATGTATTTTCGTGGTAGAGACATGCATCTGTTATATTAGTAAGTAGTATATTTGTAGCAACAATGGGCCGGCTCGACTGGGGAAGGACCACGCTCTCACAGAATACCAGCGTGAAATAGTGGCTTAATGCTGCTGTGTTTGGTATGTTGAGTGTAGAGAACCGGAGACCATTATTACTGGAAACGAGGCATTCCATCTTAGTCCTCAGAGATGACAACGCATCTTCATTTTGATTCGTAATCGAGGATAGATGTAGATGTCTATGGGCCACAGCAACCACTTACCATCAGGTGAAATGTGTGCTCGTTTGTCCCACTATCCCATTAAAAAAAGTTTTTCACTATCCGACAAAATCAACTAGATGTACGTGGCTTTGTTGCGACCAGTAACAAAGTGCTTTTAACTGCACGCTTCTGTGAAAACTAGTTTGGATCGCAATTTCAGTTAAAACTAACTTTTATTCGGGAAACAGTTCGGACTGTAACAAACTTTTATATTGAGCTATGAAGCTGTAAAAGCCAAAAGGGTAACAGCATTAACATCATCAAAAACCAGTCACCAGCCAGTCAAGTTGCAAGCTATATTATGGTTGTAGCTTGAATAGGTCGTCTCGACCGTGGTAGAACCACGCTCTCACAGAATACCATCGTGAAATAACAGCTGTGTTTCGTATGGTGAGAGTAAAGAACCGGAGACCCTTTTTACTGGAAACGAGGCATTCCATCTTATCCTCAGAGCTGACAACGCATCTGCATTTTAATTCCTAATTAAAGATAAATGTAGATGTCTATGGGCCACAGCATCCACTTACCATCAGGTGGACTGTGAGCTCGCTTGTCATCTTTATTGATTCGTTGATTAAATCTACTTTTACAGATATTATCGCGTTTAATTTGAATTATTTTTAATTCCCGACGTTTCGGGCGCTTTCCAGCACCCATGATCACGTGGGACTGAGGTGACTGACGTCCCGATGTCAATGTTAAACCGGAGTATCTAAATTAAACGCAATAAAATCCGTAATAGTAGATTTAATCAATGTGGAGCGTCCGCGTAAATATGTATAAGAAATCATTATATATACAGTTGCAAGAGTGGACAGTGATGTGTTATAGCAAACGCTGAACTCATTTAGGTTGAGCGTTGGGTTGATACAGGCATGAAAGTCTCTGTATAGGAACTCGAGTGCTTGCGTTAGGATCAACGGGGCTTACTCGGACGGGTTTGGCATACATAAAGGTGTCAGACAGGGCTGTGTAGCTTCCCCGTGGCTGTTCAACCTATTTATGGACAATTGTTTGGAATTTTCGAAAGTTGAAAAATGCGGATTGGTTAATTCACCCAGAATTAACCTTCAAATGCCTTTTATACGCCGATGATCAAGTCATACTTGCGTCGTCGGCGGCCGAGTTGCAAATGATGGTTACATTAACGAACAGGATCATTCATTATAAGAAAGGGATTTTTTATAGGTGACAAACGAGCACACAGTCCGCCTGATGGTAAGTGGTTGCTGTGACCCATAAACATCTACATCTATTCTCGATTTCGAATCAAAATGCAGATGCGTTGTCACCCGTGAGGACTAAGATGGAATGCCTCGTTTCCAGTAAAAAGGGTCACCGGTTCTCTACACTCACCATACGAAACACAGCAGCATTAAGCTACTATTTGACGCTGGTATTCTGTGAGAACGTGGTCCTTCCCCGGTCGAGCCGACCCGTTCGTGCTACAACTATACTACTAATATAACTGCAGCATGGCTCGTAGTAGGAATGAATGTGAATACAAGTAAGACGAATGTTACGGTTTTTGAAAGAGAAGAAAGTGAAACGATATGTGAAATAAGAATAGAAGGGGAGATGGTCGAGCAAGTAGATGAATTTGTATATTTGGGATGTGTATTCAGCAGGAATCGGAGATATGAAAGGGATATTGAACGACGAGTGAATGCAGGAAATAGGAAAAAAAGAATAAATGGGGCTATACACTCTATTGTAAAAAGTCAGAATGTGTCGAAAAAGGCACGTATGACAATTCACAATGCTGTTTTAGTCCCTACTTTAACATATAGTAGTGAAAGTTGGGTGTGGCAGAAGAAGCACGATGTGTATGTTAGGGGTAAATCTGAATGACAGGGTGAGAAATTGTGTGATAAGAGAGGAGTGTAGTTTGCAAGACGATGTTGTGACCAGGATTATGAAAGGAATGGTTCGGTGGTTTGGTCATGTAGAAAGAATGAATGAGGAAAGACTGACAAATTAAATATATGTTGCAGAAGTGAATGGAAGAGTCGGAAAAGGACGTCCTAGGCGGAAGTTTGTCGACCAAATTGGCGATATATTAAAAATGTGCCAAATTAAGAGTACCCTTAACCGACGAGCATGTATGCGTAGGTAGGGCGGCACTGACAATTTCGGAAATCAAGGAAGTGACACAACATTACTATTTTTTGCTTTTCAAAGTATTCTCCGCGAAATTTGACACATTTTTCCATACGATGGAACCAATCATTGAAACAACCATTCCATTCGGAAGTTGGCGTCTCCAAAATGGCCGTTTTGTAGGCGTCCATAGCTACTTCCGGTGATGAAAATCTCTGTCCACGCAATTTATTCTTTATTTTAGGGAAAGTACAGAAATCATTATTAATAATAATAATAATATTCCACAACTATCACACAACGCCATCTAGTCCCAAGCTAAGCAGAGCTTGTGTTATGGGTACTAGACAACTGATAAACATACTTATATATTTCGAAATACATAAATATTATAGATAAATTACACCCAGACACAGAACAAATGATCGTGCTCATCACACAAACATTTGTCCTGGGTGGGAATCGAACCCACGACCTCCGGCATAGCAGTCAGGGTCACTAGCTACCAGACCAACAGGCCTGTCAATCATTAGGGCTTAGGTCGGGGCTGTACGGCGGATGGTCTAATAATTCTATGTATTCCTGCTCTAAAAACTCTTTTGTTCTGTGTGCAGTGTGAGAACTCGCATTGTCGTGATAGAGGATGATGCGGCGGCTGCAGTTCTCTTCACGGAGTTCAGAAACGACCTGTGGCAAACAAATGCTAGCATACCATTCTGCATTAATCGTTCTTTGTCCCTCAAGATAATAGTCGTAACATGGTCGGTTTTGGAGACAAACGTGGCCACCATATTTTTTGCAACACTCCGTGAACGAACAATTTTTGTTGGCTTTAACTCATTTTCGAACACCCAAACTCTTGACTTGTTTTTTGTTTCGGGTTCGTACGCGTATCTCCAGGATTCGTCACCTGATACGATGTTGTATACAGCATTAGAGGATCCTGCGTGGAATCTTTCGAGAGTTCTGATGCACCAAGTAACGCGAGCCGCTTTTTGCTCTTCACAGAGTGAATGCGGTATCCATCGAGAAAACAACTTTTTTACACCTAATTGTTCATGCAAGATTATTTGTATTTGACTCATGCCAATGTCTAAAGTTGCCTGAATTTCGGGGTATGTTACATGTCGATCTTCCTCAATCAGCTTACGCACAGCATCAACGTTTTCTTGGGTGACTGCAGTTTTGGGACGACTTTGTCGGGGATCATCACTGAGCTTGACACGTCCACGTTGAAATTCAGCAAACCAGCGATAAATTGTGGCTTTGGATGGGGATTCATCAGTAAATCCAGAAATCGTCCGGTCAACACACTGTTTTTGTGTTAAACCACTTCGAAAGTCATAATAAATCATCGCTCTTGAATTTTCTCGGGTCAATTCCATTTTCTCAACGACTAAACAAGTTCGAGAAAACCTTGTGACAAGACCGAGAATCTTTTTTAAATAAATAAATGGTATTCGATTTTTAAAACCAAGGAGTTTTCAATTAAAAAAGACGTGTGGCACTCAGGGACTGCCGTGGTAAAGCTATTGCATAGCATTTTTTATCAACTTATGCAATTATAATTAATTATTTATTTTATTTATGCAGTTAAGTCTGATATTAAATCAAGTTACACTTTTTGAGCGTGGTGACCGATAAGAAAACAATTTTTTTTTCTCTTATTGTATAAATGAGAAGTTAATATTGTTTAAAATATTTTTAATATCTTACAATACATGTAGGTTATTCAGGAATTTTTATCATTCAGTTAGCAGCTAGTGTACACGCATACGACTAGTCGCACGCACACAAACACCGTGCCGAAGTCTGCCGAGTGCCGAAGTCTGCCGAACTGAAACGACGTTAGACGATGCACGGCTTTCAACGCCACACCTCCGTGCCCGTCGGAGTGGGGAGCGTGAGGTTTTTTCGTTACGGAATTTCTGGATTCGGTCCCCGCGCTCAAGGCCCGCGATAGAAGCTATGCAATAGCTTAAAATATCTAGGATTCCCCAGCCGTGATACATTACAGATTGATTATATTATCATTTATTTTACTATTGTAAATAAGTACTAATTGTAGATATTGACAGGTTTAATAGAAGTTCATTTTCTTATATTGTGACTTATAACCTAATATGACCTTGGGAAGAAACTCATTTTAATATAAGGTTTTACTGCAATAACTGCCAATGGGTTGTTAATTTCTACAATAGACCGTGGCGAATTGTTGCTGACATGAACAACTCCGAAAATATAATTTATTTACTTGATCGTGTTGAGTTTTTGTGCCCACTGTTATGACTTTAAAAGCTTATATGCATTAGACCAGCAAGAGACGAAGTGACATGCTTCTGTTGCATAATAATGTAACTGATCGTATATAGAATATCATTGCGTTGAAGACTCATCTTCAAACACTTCACAAATTGATAGACAAAAATATGTACCTGCATAATAAATCTGCCCATGCTGCTAGCTTTTTTGAGTTTGTATTTGTATCAGTATTTTTATTTTCAATTACTGATACACGCTCCCTTACCAAATCCATCAATAAATGCTATGGAAAGAAAAAGGATACTATTATAACAACACAGTTAACTAACATTTGTGCACTAATCACCTATGAGAAAATTACTTTAGTCACATCATCACACAACCTTATCTTCCTCCAGCCAATTTTCACTTCTTTGCCGCCTTTTACATGTAACGTTTTCCATTATTTTTATTGAGTTATATATGAATATAAAACAAATAAATTTCTTGAATCGATTTAACGAAAACACAGGTTTATTGAACGTTTATGAATAGAGAGTTTTATAATAGGTTTAATAGTACTATTGAGCATTTTAACTAATCACTGTTATAACGCCATTTTAGTGGATTTTTATGAATAAGACTGTTACAATAGCTGTTGGTTATTCAGGAATATTTATCATTGACACTATAGGTTTGTGATAACTGAAATAAGAAACATAAGTTTGCGACTTAATATCCTCTAAATACCTAGAAAATACCGCGTCAATGGTGGTCCCATATTTTGTTGTGGACTCTTGTTCCAAATCTCCGTAATCATTACTGCTTGATAGAATGTTATATGCTTCTTGCGGATTGTGGCAGGAGTTTAAATAGGGTGAATCGCGTAACTGATTTCTCAAGTCACAACTCTCAATTTGAAGTTGCAAAACACTTATGAGCGAGTGGAATAGACAATTACCATCGCCAGGAATTCCTGTGTTTCTGTGTAGAATAACTTCGGGAGTAATGCATTCAATACGCTGTTCATAAATATGAAGTTGTTGGCTGTGAAATTGATTTTCTTGTAGCGTTACATTTTCTATATTTTCAACAGCGCTACATAGCACGATATTCTCGTCATTACTGCACAATCGTCTTTTTCTGTAAAAAAATGATGAAATCGTTAAATTAAATAATATTGAACCATATATTACAATTTGTTTTTAAATAAATAAATAAAAAATATTATTATTAAATCAAATTACATATCCATGTAAGATTTTTCTGCATTATGTTGACGAAATTTCCTTTGACATTCAGTATTTGATTTTGGTACTGTTTTTTTTTCTTCATTTTTCTTCAAACCTTTCTGACGCTAAGAATATGCCCTTTGACGTGCATTAGTTTTTTTTTCTTTTTAGCTCTTTACGCTTTTCTTCTCTATAAAACGAAAATATCTAGGTATAAATAATAGATATAAATAATTTGTATAAATAGTGTAATGACACACCAAAACAAAACTTAACTAGATTCATTTTTGTGAAAGGCTATTTTTGTTAAATTATGATATTATGTTTGGTTTTGCAGTTATTTGAATTACAATTTAATTTTTCACACACGTTTTCTAAGCTTCTAAGCGTTTTATCATTTCTAGAACGAAACATTTTATAAAACACCAAATTGACTATTTTCCACCGTATGGCCTCCATACACTAAAATACGAATAAAACAATAGCGAAAAATGTCATTAAATCAATGATCATTAATGCGTGTGTTATACACAAGGAATTAAAATATAAATATATTCATGGTTATATGGACGTCAAATATCGTGCAGTATTAAACTTTACCGATAATCTGACGTCATACGACGTAATTCAAATAACTGCAAAACCAAACATAATATCTTAATTTAACAAAAATAGCCTTTCACAAAAATGAATCTAGTTAAGTATAGAGTAATTTTGTACAGATTAGGTAAATAGTTCGCACTCTTCCTTAAGATAGTGATCATAAAAAGTAAACTCGCAGTGAGAGCACAAAAACTCAACACGATCAAGTAAATAAATTATATTTTCGGAGTTATTCATGTCAGCAACAATACGCCACGGTCTATTGTAGAAATTAACAACCCATTGGCAGTCATTTCAGTAAAACCTTATATTAAAATGAGTTTCTTCCCAAGGTCATATTAGGTTATTAGTCACAATATAAGAAAATGAACTTCTATTAAACCTGTCAATATCTACAATTAGTACTTATTTACAATAGTAAAATAAATGATAATATAGTCAATCTGTAATGTATCAAGGCTGGGGAATCCTAGATATTTTTTCGTATTTAGTAAACGAATAACTAGTTGATAAATTAATCATGATATATACTCACCGGCACGGAAACTTGGCCAAGCGGTTATCTCGCGATAGCAAAAGCTTTAAGTGTTTCTGATGAATGTTTGTTATGCAAGTATGTCAAAAAATGTTTACCCTCAAGTTCAAGAGGGTAATTCATTATGTTTAAGTGCACCATGACGAATTCTTTAATTTTTAGTTGAATCGGGTCATTTGAGCGACTAAGTTCACATTTTAAATTTGTGTGTTGTGAAAAGTTTACTGTAAGGTTATTCAATTATTGTGATCTTGTGTCTTAATTAAATAACTAAAGGTGCTTTAAAGCCAATAAAAATGCCGTTAACACCAGCACAAGTTGCACAAGCAGTAGCATTAATTGACCAAGGGCTGACACAGCGTGAAGTTGCTATTGTGCTTAACGTACCACGGTCCTCAATGCAGTATTCACTGAAACGATACCAGGAGACAGGCCGCTACACCCGCAGACCAGGCAGTGGGGGCGTAAGGTGCACATCGGCCCGGGACGATCGTTTTATTGTTATAGAGATTTTGAGAAACCGCTACCTGACCGCTGTTGAGATACGCCAGCGGCTCCAAATCGCAAGAGGCGTTAATGTTAGTGAGCGTACGGTGAGAAGACGAATGGAGGAAGTGAATTTAAAAGCTCGTAGACCAGCACGAGGTCCAGAACTTCTCAGACAGCACCGAGTAGCCCGACTTCAGTTCGCAAGAGAACATGTCAATTGGACCCACCAGCAATGGGCTAGAGTGTTGTTCACAGATGAGTGTCGAATAGCTTTACGTGCTCCAGACGGTCGAGAACGAGTGTGGAGAAAAAGAGGAGAGAGGTTTCTACCCATTACCACCACCCAAACTGTGAGTTTCCATGGAGGCTCAATAATGGTATGGGGAGGTGTAAGTTCCGACGCACGTACAGAGTTGGTCATCGTCGATAATCGGCTTACAGCTACTCGATACATCGAGGAAGTTCTTCAGGAGCACGTAATGCCTTATTCGGGATTCATTGGACACGACCAATTCCTCCTCATGCACGATAATGCACGCCCGCACGTCGCACATTGTGTAGAGGAATATCTGTAAGAGGTTGGAATACAAAAATTACAGTGGCCAGCTCGTAGCCCGGACTTAAATCCAATTGAGCATGTATGGGGTATGCTCAAAAGAAAGATAAAGTCCAGCTCCAAACCGCCACAAACTCTAAATGAGCTCCGAAATGCAGCGCTGGCCGCTTGGAACAGCATACCGCAAGTTGATGTCAGAAACATCATTCAAAGCATGCCAGATCGAATGCAAGCGGTTATCAGGGCTAGAGGAGGAAACACCCGATATTAAAACTGATAGACAATAAAGAAACAGACTTAATTTTTAACTTTGTAGTGTTTTTAAAGTGACAATGGAAAGATGTTAATTTTAGTGAAAACATGTTATCTTGAAAAGAAAAATTTCGGTGAAGTAAACATTAAATTTCTATGTTCTAAAACCATTAGAGACACTTATTGAATGCATCTACCCTTAATTTACTGTTAAAAAAACGTTTCAGTGCAAATAATCAGCAAATTCACGAGTGGCCAAGTTTCCGTGCCGGTGAGGTATCTTTTTTTTTTCGCCGGAGACTAAAATGATATTGCTTTTTTTCGTAACTGCAGATTCTGTGGATTTATTTCATTATTTTGAACAATATACGAAACTTAAGTGACTAAAATTAAATCTAATCTGAACCAGAATCATAAAAACTGTATTATTCGGGCTAAACGAATCTAATAAAGATCTGTTATTTTTGTCTCCTGCGAAAAAAACAGACTATAGGAATCTATCGAATACCTACATAAACAAAATATCACCTATAAATAAAATATTACGAAGCGGAATAACTAATAAGAGTGGCAACGTCGCACTATACAAAGGAATTGCGTTAAGACGACACCTCGAAAGGGCTATCGCCGGACTGATCCGAGTGAATGCATAATTTCTATAAAAACTTGAAAAAACGCCCTCATAAGGTCTAAAATAGCGTAGCGCCCGCGACGATTAAAAGTACTTAGAAATTCTCAGAAACTTTAAAATATTTTTGTAAAAATTATTGATTTGAGTAATCAAAATAATGAGCAAGTAAATTATGAATATTAATGTTATGAATATATTTGAGTGATTTCGAAGCATATAGATTAAATAATTTCGTTGTAATTTCAACTATAGTGGTTTTTTAGAGGTGTTTTCGCAAATAATTATGATCGAGTCAAAATTATACTATCGTGTTTTTGAGCAATCAAATTTAAGATAAAGACATGAATTTACCTATATCAAAATTTCACTTCCCTTAGTGGTGTCATAGTCCTATCAATTATTTTATTATTATAATAGTACATGATATTCCCTTTATCTATATCTACAAATAAATAAAATTGAAGTGTCTGTTTGTAATGTTAAAATAACAGCTTTTTATTAAATGCATATGAAAGTACTAGTAACAAAAACACAATTTTTAAAGTTTTTGTCTGTCTGTCGGTCTATCTGTCTGTCTGTCTGTTTGTTCCAGCTAATCTATAATAATAAATAACTAGTACTCAATATAGATAAATGTATACTTATTTTTATTTATTTATTATTTTAATAAATAAATAAAAATAAGTATTAATAATTTCTAGACACATCTCAACAGATATTTCGTTAATAAATTGCTATCAATACTGAAACATTCTTTTATATTTAGCATCCATTTAACACAAAAAAGACTGATAAGAATACTTTTTAAACAACATATAATCAATAAACGATAATCGCGTATAGTGAATTTCGAGGTAAATTATTATATGTAAACGTTTTTGAATCGTCGTAATGATACATATTTCCTAAAGAAAATATCTCCACAATTAATTTGATGTAAAATAACATTAGAAATAACGTATAAATACGGAGAAATTATCAAATTTTTGATCGAGTTCCTAACCAGTACACAAACGAAAATGGCGAATAGTCATTTTCACATTTTTTTAGAAATAACGTATAAAAACAGAAAAATGATCAAATTTTTGATCGAGTTCCTAACCAGTACACAAACAAAAATGGCGAAATGTCATTTTCACATTTTTTTTCTATATAGTTATTTGTTACAGAGTACACAGATAAAATTCACTCTCATAGATGACAAATTTCAAACACCACAATCTCTAATTTTTTACTCTGCTATTGTTACGGCCTCTAGTTACCCGGGCAAAGGTCGTAGAACCCGGGCCCACCAGGGGTTCAACTCGACGAGTAACAGGAGGTCGGCCTAAATAGCTTGTGGAATATGAGACAATAGCGGTTAAAAAGGAACCAAACAAGACTTACCTATTTCGTTGACGTAGGGTCAAACCTAGGAAGATTCAGGTGTAAGTATATGTGTGTGATAGTGTTATGCTCAGTACGTGTTATATTATGTAACCTGACTTCCCGCTGGTTGCCGAACAGCAGATCCCAAGGCTTCACCTCTATTCCAGTATGGGATCCATCGAAGGGGCAAGCCGTCATAGAAACTTCAGAGTCTAGGAAATTACGCTCGTTTATCACTCATTAATTATAGTTAAGTCAATTGTCATTAGGTTAATCCAATCAAATTCAACCAGATTTAACCGAACCCGCGTTATAACGAACTCACTATTTGTGAAAAATACTGTATCACCGGACCGCGTCGCAAAAAACTCAGGTTCGCGCAGTACATACGTCAGGGCGGCCGTACGGCTATCATATTAACAAGACGCGCAACTACTCAGTTCCACGCTCCACGGCAAGATTTGTCACTTATTATTTATTGTCCCATTAATTGTCTTTAAATTCAAATGGCACGCTCTATTATAATCAATAAACGATAATCGCGTATAGTGAATTTCGTGGTAAATTATTATATGTAAACGTTTTTGAATCGTCGTAATGAAACATATTTCCTAAAGAAAATATCTTCACAATTAATTTGATGTAAAATAACACTAGAAATAACGTATAAAAACCAAAAAATTATAAAATTTTTATCGAGTTCCTAACCAGTACACAAACAAAAATGGCGAAATATCATTTTCGGATTTTTTCCTATATTCTATATAGTTATTTGTTACAGAGTACACAGATAAAATTCACTCTCACAGATGACAAATTTCTAACACCACAATCTCTAATTTTTTACTCTGCTATCTTTAGCGCTGTACACGAACGGAACGATGTCATTGAGAGCCGTGGTAGCTCGCATGGTTAGCGCTCGTTATAGGTATCACAGTACGGGAGCAACCCGGATTCGATCCCCACTGGCACCAATGAAATTGTTGCGTGCTGATTTACCTATCAGTTGGAAAGTCTGTTTTTCTGGGCCGTTTTGTTTTGTTACACTGACATCTCGCAAGTCACCTAGGGACCTAGGAGGTTGTCGGTTGCTTATTTTTTATTTTTCTTTAAAATTTTTGTCGGTAAAATAACATATTTATAAAAGTAAAAAAAAGTAAAGTTACAGCCTATATACGCCCCACTGCTGGGCACAGGCCTCCTCTAATTTCTGAGAGGGTTTTAAGGCAAGGAAATGTCCGCCACGCTGCCTCAATGCGTGTTGACGAACTTCACATTTTTTCGAAATATATATTTTTTAATTTCTCAGACATGCGCTACCAGCATGCGACGACGCGGCCCGCGCCTTGCCGCCACTTGCGTTTGCCGCGTTTTGTCTCGTCACAGAGAGGCGAAATCACAGTAATATAGGTATTTTATAAACAGCACCTGTCTAATATTATGAAATATGTAGATAAAACTTAAAACTTACCTTGATAAATGTATACCCTTTTGTTTGTAATATTTTTTAGACCTCTCTTCAATCGTTTCTGCTTATTCCCCATGTTTTACAAACTAAACTTAAACATTAATAAAACTGTACAATTAATATAACTATAAAACACTACTATTAAACAAGAATCAGATAAAACCTACTCCACTATTAACAAAATTAAATTTTTGCAGTAATATTTTACGATTTTATTTCGTAGTGCTGAGCTCTCGCAACGCGGCGTGCGTCCACCTAGCAACACGATGCGCCCCGCACTGAATTCGTGGACGAATGGAGGTGATATAGACGCAGTATTTAATCGGGACGCATTTTTAATTTATTATCATAAAAATAATACATATTTCTAAAAAGTAACCAAACCAAATTATTTTATTTTGTATTGCAAAGCAGTAGATATTTTTTTATATTCCTTTGATAAACAATGAAGGAGTAAAGTGGTTTCATCTCAACGATTTGTAGGTGATTTGGGTATTTTTTATTTATTATGTGACACCGATAGAAAAATTATGGCTAAACCAAATAACGTATCAGATCATGTAGATTACTAGCTATTTTTTTCATATGTAATTTCTCTGTAAGTGTCGACAAAAAGTTGGTTCATCTGCACGCTTTTTTCAAGCTTTTTGCGAGAGAGCAGCCTTAATAATAAATGCACTTTGTTCATTCATATTCAAAATTTCAAAACTCTTCGACAAAGACAACAAAGACTGAGGAAAAGAAACGACGTTAGACCATCGTTAGACAATGCACGGCCTTCAAGCCACACCTCCGTGCCCATCGGAGAGCGTGAGGTTTTTTTCGTTACGAAATTTCTATCGCGGGCCTTGAGTGCGGGAAAATCCAGAAATTTCGAAATAAAAAATACCCAAATCACCTACAAATCGTTGAGATGAAACCACTTTACTCCTTCATTGTTTATCAAAGGAATATAAAAAAATATCTACTGCTTTGCAATACAAAATAAAATAATTTGGTTTGGTTACTTTTTAGAAATATGTATTATTTTTATGATAATAAATTAAAAATGCGTCCCGATTAAATACTGCGTCTATATCACCTCCATTCGTCCACGAATTCAGTGCGGGGCGCATCGTGTTGCTAGGTGGACGCACGCCGCGTTGCGAGAGCTCAGCACTACGAAATAAAATCGTAAAATATTACTGCAAAAATTTAATTTTGTTAATAGTGGAGTAGGTTTTATCTGATTCTTGTTTAATAGTAGTGTTTTATAGTTATATTAATTGTACAGTTTTATTAATGTTTAAGTTTAGTTTGTAAAACATGGGGAATAAGCAGAAACGATTGAAGAGAGGTCTAAAAAATATTACAAACAAAAGGGTATACATTTATCAAGGTAAGTTTTAAGTTTTATCTACATATTTCATAATATTAGACAGGTGCTGTTTATAAAATACCTATATTACTGTGATTTCGCCTCTCTGTGACGAGACAAAACGCGGCAAACGCAAGTGGCGGCAAGGCGCGGGCCGCGTCGTCGCATGCTGGTAGCGCATGTCTGAGAAATTAAAAAATATATATTTCGAAAAAATGTGAAGTTCGTCAACACGCATTGAGGCAGCGTGGCGGACATTTCCTTGCCTTAAAACCCTCTCAGAAATTAGAGGAGGCCTGTGCCCAGCAGTGGGACGTATATAGGCTGTAACTTTACTTTTTTTACTTTTGTAAATATGTTATTTTACCGACGAAAATTTTAAAGAAAAATAAAAAATAAGCAACCGACAACCTCCTAGGTCCCCAGGTGACTTGCGAGATGTCAGTGTAACAAAACAAAACGGCCCAGAAAAACAGACTTTCCAACTGATAGGTAAATCAGCACGCAACAATTTCATTGATGCCAGTGGGGATCGAACCCGGGTTGCTCCCGTACTGTGATACCTATAACGAGCGCTAACCATGTGAGCTACCACGGCTCTCAACGACATCGTTCCGTTCGTGTACAGCGCTGAAGATAGCAGAGTAAAAAATAAGAGATTGTGGTGTTTGAAATTTGTCATCTGTGAGAGTGAATTTTATCTGTGTACTCTGTAACAAATAACTATATAGAATATAGAAAAAAATCTGAAAATGATATTTCGCCATTTTTGTTTGTGTACTGGTTAGGAACTCGATCAAAAATTTGATAATTTTTCTGTTTTTATACGTTATTTCTAATGTTATTTTACATCAAATTAATTGTGGAGATATTTTCTTTAGGAAATATGTTTCATTACGACGATTCAAAAACGTTTACATATAATAATTTACTTCGAAATTCACTATACGCAATTATCGTTTATTGATTATATGTTGTTTAAAAAGTATTCTTATCAGTTTTTTTTGTGTTAAATGGATGCTAAATATAAAAGAATGTTTCAGTATTGATAGCAATTTATTAACGAAATATCTGTTGAGATGTGTCTAGAAATTATTAATACTTATTTTTATTTATTTATTAAAATAATAAATAAATAAAAATAAGCATACATTTATCTATATTGAGTACTAGTTATTCCCCGCGATCTCACCCGCGTGGAATATGGATTTCATAGGTTTTAATTTTTTTGCGCGGAACCCTAACTCTTTTTCTAAAACAAAAGTAATCCAAGTTATTCCTTATATCATCAGCTATCTGCCACTGAAAGTCCCGTCAAAATAGATCCAGCTGTTTCGGAGATTAGCTGGAACAAACAGACAGACAGACAGATAGACCGACAGACAGACAAAAACTTTAAAAATTGTGTTTTTGTTACTAGTACTTTCATATGCATTTAATAAAAAGCTGTTATTTTAACATTACAAACAGACACTTCAATTTTATTTATTTGTAGATATAGATAAAGGAAATATCATGTACTATTATAATAATAAAATAATTGATAGGACTATGACACCACTAAGGGAAGTGAAATTTTGATATAGGTAAATTCATGTCTTTATCTTAAATTTGATTGCTCAAAAACACGATAGTATAATTTTGACTCGATCATAATTATTTGCGAAAACACCTCTAAAAAACCACTATAGTTGAAATTACAACGAAATTATTTAATCTATATGCTTCGAAATCACTCAAATATATTCATAACATTAATATTCATAATTTACTTGCTCATTATTTTGATTACTCAAATCAATAATTTTTACAAAAATATTTTAAAGTTTCTGAGAATTTCTAAGCGCTTTTAATCGTCGCGGGCGCTACGCTATTTTAGACCTTATGAGGGCGTTTTTTCAAGTTTTTATAGAAATTATGCATTTACTCGGATCAGTCCGGCGATAGCCCTTTCGAGGTGTCGTCTTAACGCAATTCCTTTGTATAGTGCGACGTTGCCACTCTTATTAGTTATTCCGCTTCGTAATATTTTATTTATAGGTGATATTTTGTTTATGTAGGTATTCGATAGATTCCTATAGTCTGTTTTTTTCGCAGGAGACAAAAATAACAGATCTTTATTAGATTCGTTTAGCCCGAATAATACAGTTTTTATGATTCTGGTTCAGATTAGATTTAATTTTAGTCACTTAAGTTTCGTATATTGTTCAAAATAATGAAATAAATCCACAGAATCTGCAGTTACGAAAAAAAGCAATATCATTTTAGTCTCCGGCGAAAAAAAAAGATATATATCATGATTAATTTATCAACTAGTTATTCGTTTACTAAATACGAAAAAATATCTAGGATTCCCCAGCCGTGATACATTACAGATTGACTGTATTATCATTTATTTTACTATTGTAAATAAGTACTAATTGTAGATATTGACAGGTTTAATAGAAGTTCATTTTCTTATATTGTGACTAATAACCTAATATGACCTTGGGAAGAAACTCATTTTAATATAAGGTTTTACTGAAATGACTGCCAATGGGTTGTTAATTTCTACAATATCATCATCATCATTACAGCCCTTCACAAGTCCACTGCTGAACATAGGCCTCCCCCAAGTAATGCCACAAAGCACGGTCCTGAGCCACCTGCATCCATCGACTTCCTGCATATCTTACCAGGTCGTCACTCCATCTAGTGGGGGGTCGCCCTACACTACGCCTACCGGTACGAGGCTGCCACTCGAGAACCTTTCTTCCCCATCGGTTATCGGTTCTTCGAGCTATATGGCCGGCCCATTGCCACTTCAGTTTACTAATCCGTTGGGCTATGTCGGTCACTCTGGTTTTACTGCGGATATCCTCATTTCTGAGTCTATCACGCAGAGAAACTCCGAGCATAGCCCTCTCCATAGCTCGCTGAGCGACCTTGAGCGTCCTCATACGGCCAGCAGTGAAGGACCACGTCTCAGATCCGTAAGTCATCACTGGCAATACGCACTGGTTGTACAATCTAGTTTTTAGAGATTGAGGTATACCTGACGAGAAGATATGTCGTAATTTCCCGAACGCTGCCCAGCCGAGTTGAAACCGTCGATTGACCTCTCGGTCGAAGTTGGACTTACCTAGTCGGACTATTTGTCCCAGGTAAACGTACCCGTCAACAATTTCGAGCATAGTGCTCCCAACAACTACCGGCATAGGTGTGACATGGACATTAAACATGATCTTTGTTTTGTCCATGTTCATCTTAAGACCTATCCGTTGGGAGGCACTATTGAGGTCATTGAGCACAGTGCTTAAGTCCTCCAGCGATTCTGCCATAAGAACTATATCGTCGGCAAATCGAAGGTGAGTGATGTACTCGCCATTGATGTTAATACCGTATCCTTTCCAGTCCAGTAGCTTGAAAACGTCTTCCAAAGCAGCGGTGAAGAGTTTCGGGGATATAACGTCACCTTGTCTTACACCTCCCTGCAGTTGGATAGGTTTCGAGCTCTGGTTCTGTACTCGGATAGCCATCGTAGCCCTACTGTACAAACACTTCAGCACTTCGATATACCGACAGTCAACTTGGCACCGCTGAAGGGACTGCAGCACCGCCCAAATTTCGACGGAATCAAAGGCTTTCTCATAGTCCACATACGCCAGGCAAAGTGGCAAATTGTACTCTTCAGTCTTCTGTACAATCTGCCGCAGGGTATATATGTGGTCTATGGTACTGAAGCCTTTTCGGAAACCGGCTTGTTCGGGAGGCTGGAAGTCGTCGAGTCTGCGTGCGAGACGATTCGTAATGACTCTCGAAAACAGCACGTAGACGCGGCTCAGAAGGGAAATCGGTCTGTAGTTCTTCAAGAGAGCGTTGTCGCCTTTCTTAAAGAACAAGACCACCGCGCTTCTGCTCCACGCCTCTGGAGTAGTGCCACCATGGAGGACGGAATTGAAGATCTTCTGAAGGACTTCAAGTACCGGTGTTCCACCCTTTTTCAGAAGCTCCGCTGTAATTCCATCCTCACCTGGGGCCCTGCCGTTTTTAAGGTGCTGGAGAGCCATTCTAATCTCGCTTAGACTGACGTCCGGGATATCATCGGAATAGTGTCGGATAAGACTTGCTCTTGGATCGTTACTCACACTTGCGTGTGGCTCCAACGATGATGTGTACAGCTGCCCATAGAACCTCTCAATCTCACTCAAAATCTCAGGTGTCCCGGAAACGATGCTGCCACACTCAGTCTTCAGCTTTGACAGTTGGCTCTTACGGGCAGACAGATCTCTGGCAAAGACTTTGGAGCCCTGGTTCCGCTCGATCGCTTCTTTAATACGAGCAGTATTAAAGTTGCGTAAGTCTCGCCGCATGCATTTGGAGATCTGTCTGTTCAGTTGCCTGTATGCTGTCAAATCTGTTGACGATTGCAGCCTCATTTCCCGTCTAACAGCCATGAAATTAAGAGTGTGATCGGAGAGTTTTTGTGTTCTTCTGCGGCGGGTCTTGCAGAACTTAGCTCCGACCGCATGGACAGTTTCCACGAGCTTGTCGTTCATATCGTCCACTGCATTGCAATCTTCTAGGCACTGGAAGCGGTTACGTAACTCGAGCTGAAAGGTTTCGGGATTCTGGATTAGAGCACGAGGGGGACGGAGCGTTGACTTCATTAGACGAGACCTCTCCAACTTAACGTTTAGGTTCAGTGTGCCTCTAACCATTCGGTGATCGCTGCCAGTTTTCACCCTTGCGATCACTGAGACATCACTGAACAGTTGGCGTCTGGTCGTCATAATGAAGTCAATCTCATTTTTTGTCGAACCGTCGGGGCTCGACCAGGTCCACTTCCTGTGGGGCCACTTCTGGAAGAAAGAGTTCATCATAAAGAGTCCCTCTTTCTCCATAAAGTCGGCCAGCTGCTGGCCCCTTCGGTTCCGTTGCCCCACTCCAAATTTCCCTAACTTCAGCTCACCGCTTTCTCTTGTGCCTAGTTTTGCGTTGAAGTCTCCCATCAACACCGTGTAGTGGGTTTTGGAGGAATGCATGGCTTTGGAAATATCCTCATACATTTCCTCCACCTCCTCATCGGGATGTGCCGAGGTTGGTGCGTAAACCTGTATGACCTTCAGCGAATACCGTTTGGTGATTCTGAGTATCAGGTACGCGACCCTCGTCGACACACTCCCAATCTTTACAACGTTGTTGACGAGAGACTTGTGGACGATAAATCCGACACCTCCTTGGGACAGATGGTCGCCCTCCCGGTGATAGAACAAGTTGCCGGATTCGAGAATCGCCGTGTCCTCCCCCTCTCTTCGGACCTCGGATAATCCTATAATACTCCAGCGCAACTTGTCTATCTCTTCTTCCAGCTCCAGGATCTTCTCGTCAGTCCTCAGTGTGCGTGCGTTAAATGTTGCCAGGTCGAGTCGTCGTAGGTGGCAACCGAACCTCCACCGGAGATTCTTAGCACCCCCTGCCCCGCCGTTACCATGGTCGCCACCGTAGCCAGGAATAGCGGGGCCGCCGGGGACTGGGGGCCGTCTGTTTGTGTTATTGTTCATGGGGGATATATTGCCATAGTTGCCACGCTTGGCGAGCGGGTTGGCAACCGCAGTTTTTTTTTGTGTAATTGTTGTTATCAGGAAGATGCTGCTGCCCATCTCCTGCCTGTTTCCCTCTGTCGCCTTTTACGACACCCACGGGAAGATATGGGGTAGTGGATATTCTTAACCGCCACTACACGGCAACTAGATTCATTTTTGTGAAAGGCTATTTTTGTTAAATTAAGATATTATGTTTGGTTTTGCAGTTATTTGAATTACGTCGTATGACGTCAGATTATCGGTAAAGTTTAATACTGCACGATATTTGACGTCCATATAACCATGAATATATTTATATTTTAATTCCTTGTGTATAACACACGCATTAATGATCATTGATTTAATGACATTTTTCGCTATTGTTTTATTCGTATTTTAGTGTATGGAGGCCATACGGTGGAAAATAGTCAATTTGGTGTTTTATAAAATGTTTCGTTCTAGAAATGATAAAACGCTTAGAAGCTTAGAAAACGTGTGTGAAAAATTAAATTGTAACTCAAATAACTGCAAAACCAAACATAATATCATAATTTAACAAAAATAGCCTTTCACAAAAATGAATCTAGTTAAGTTTTGTTTTGGTGTGTCATTACACTATTTATACAAATTATTTATATCTATTATTTATACCTAGATATTTTCGTTTTATAGAGAAGAAAAGCGTAAAGAGCTAAAAAGAAAAAAAACTAATGCACGTCAAAGGGCATATTATTAGCTTCAGAAAGGTTTGAAGAAAAATGAAGAAAAAAAAACAGTACCAAAATCAAATACTGAATGTCAAAGGAAATTTCGTCAACATAATGCAGAAAAATCTTACATGGATATGTAATTTGATTTAATAATAATATTTTTTATTTATTTATTTAAAAACAAATTGTAATATATGGTTCAATATTATTTAATTTAACGATTTCATCATTTTTTTACAGAAAAAGACGATTGTGCAGTAATGACGAGAATATCGTGCTATGTGGCGCTGTTGAAAATATAGAAAATGTAACGCTACAAGAAAATCAATTTCATAGCCAACAACTTCATATTTATGAACAGCGTATTGAATGCATTACTCCCGAAGTTATTCTACACAGAAACACAGGAATTCCTGGCGATGGTAATTGTCTATTCCACTCGCTCATAAGTGTTTTGCAACTTCAAATTGAGAGTTGTGACTTGAGAAATCAGTTACGCGATTCACCCTATTTAAACTCCTGCCACAATCCGCAAGAAGCATATAACATTCTATCAAGCAGTAATGATTACGGAGATTTGGATTGTTTGTACTTATTCTCAAAAATGTACAATCAAAATATTTGTGTACATTATTGTTTTTCAACATAACTACAACGAATGAAGACACTATCTTTTGTCATTTTAAAGCGAATGATGCACAAAACTGGATTCATCTTCATCTTCGTGAACAACATTTCACACCTTTTTATGAAGTATCAGATTTATTGGAGACAGTACAAGACGCTACCCAAAATGAAGCCCATGTTGATGCCAATATTGAACTATTGCGTGATAATTATGATGAAGATCCTACCGAAGATAACCATAACAATCATGAAAATGAAATTGAGATTGATAGAGAAGATCGAATTGGTGAAAATACTATGGATTTTATTGATGATGGTACTATTCCAGTTTATACAAATTATCGTAAACACAGTACAAGTCATATTGATTTTTATAAAGAATTTACGAGTAATTCATTCGGTCATTCTTGTATTATTTGCGACAGACTATGGTGGAAAGGAGACTTGAAAAAGTCGACCAGTAAACATGAAAGTATTTTGAAAACAATACTGCAGGTAATTTTATTTTTTTTTAATTATTCACTTTATATTTTTCTTTCTATATCTTGATAATACAAATTTGATTTTTTTTAGAATTACATACCTGGTGAAATTGCTCAAGTCTGCTCTACGTGTTATACATCTTTGGGAAAAGAAAAAATTCCTCTCATGTCAACCTACAATGGTTTTGCATATCCGAAAATTCCATCACATTTACCAACGTTAAACCTTATCGAGCAACGGTTGATTTCCCCGAGAATACCGTTCATGCAGATTCGTAGACTGAGACACGTTAATGGTCAGTACGGTATTTATGGCCAGATAATTAATGTACCTGTTGAAGTTAATAGAATGGTGAAACAATTGCCAAGAAACATTGAAGATGACCATTGCTTTTATGTGCATTTGAAAAAGAAGTTGATTCACAAAACTAGTTATGTCCACGGGCTTATAAATAAGAGCCATATTAAAGAGTGGTTGTCGTATTTAGTGTCTGCGCCTCTTTATATTTATCATGACATTAAAATCGATGATTCTTTTTTTTCCGGCAATGAACGTACTTCGCAATTGACTATGGATGAAATAAGTGAACATGTGCCAATTGAAGACAATTTAGTTGCGCAGCAACAAACTCTTTTGTGGAATGATGATTATTTTTTGAGTATAGCACCCGGTGAATATAACAGGTCAATCAGTATTTTAATGGATGAACATGCGGAATAACTATCTTTTCCGACAATCTACGGCGGTCAGTTTCGAACATACAGAGATGGTGTTTTTGTTACTCCATTCATGCAAGCTACCAGCGAACTTCCGCGTACTGATAGGCGTGCTACTGGCACACAACACCTTTTATACATCGCTGCTAAATTCATGAGGTTGAGAGTTAGTAAATGTGTCAACGTTGCGTTTAAGCATGTTGGACAAGGTACTTCAATTACGAAAGAGACCATTCAATCTGAAGAATATATAAATAATTGTTTAGAAACAAATCTCGCATTTCTTCGCTGCATACCAAATTCTGCTTGGTTTTGGTCAGATCGCAAAAAAGATGTTTTTGCAATGATTAGGCAATTAGGGCCACCAACTGCTTTTATGACTCTCAGCGCCAATGAAACTGGCTGGGAAAATATGTTGAAATTATTGTACAAATTGAAAAACGAGGGAAAGGAACTTTCAGATGAGTTTTTAGCAGAAATGAGTTATGTGCATAAAGCTCAACTTGTGAATGAAGATGCCGTAACTTGTGCTATCTATTTTAATAAAATGGTAAATTGTCTGTTAAAAATTTTGCAATCAAAGAAAAGAAGTCCATTCGGAAAATATAGAGTATTACATTATTTCAAAAGAATAGAATTTCAACATCGTGGTAGCCCACATGCTCATATTCTTCTTTGGTTGGACAATGTTCCTGAAGATTTATTAAGTAATGATCCCGAAGTAATTAAATTAATCGACGAATTAGTTTCTGTGTCAGCGTCAGAGGCGTCTGGAATTATAAAACTAGTAACACACAAACACATATTCACGTGTTATAAAAAAATGGATCCTAATAAAAAACAAGAATGTTGATTTGGTGCACCATTTATGCCTACAAAAGAACTATTAATTTGATACCTATGAAAAACACTGATCCAGATTACTCAGAAGCACTTTTCAAAGAATATAAGGAACGATTTAAATTTATAAAAAATAATCTCGAAAATATTGACTATACGGATTTTGATGAATTTTACTTGCATAATGGTATTATTTCTGATGATCATTACTACAATATTATTCGTGCTGGTATCAGTAGACCAAAATTATTCTATAAAAGGACACCAGCAGAAAAATGGCACAACACTTTCAATCCATTCGTATTACATCATTTGAAATCCAACATGGATTTTCAGATTATACTAGATGAATATGCTTGTGCAACATATGTTGTTGAATATGTCAATAAGCATAATAGAGGGATTAGTAATTTGCAAAGACAAATAATTGACATAATGGACGAGCATCCAGAATTCGACATTGTCGATATCACGAAAAAAATGAGTATTGACATACTTCAGTCTGTTGAAATGCTGGCAAAAGAAGCTGCTTGGTATTTATTAAGAGAACCTATGGCTAAGTCATCGGTGGTGTCAGTCTACATTCCAACGGTATTTCCTACTGA
This sequence comes from Parnassius smintheus behrii, assembly GCA_036936625.1. NCBI lineage: Eukaryota > Metazoa > Arthropoda > Insecta > Lepidoptera > Papilionidae > Parnassius > Parnassius smintheus. The sequence continues at coordinate 4,401,868 of JAUPFT010000023.1, forward strand.
ACGCGCAAGAATTAGAAAATCTATTAAGGTGCTTGAAGCTTTAGATGATGATTGTACGAACATTTGGAAAGAGAATTGGCTTGATAAATATGAGAAAAGACCTGAAGAACTCCGCGATGTTACGTTAGCACAATTTTTTGCAAAATATTACCTAAATACAAAGGGGACTTACACTAAAAGAGATACTGCAAGAATAATAAGATACAGGAACTACGATATGGCTGACAATTACAACGATTATAGGCGTGAGATGGTTCTGTTGCATGTTCCTTTTCAAAGTGAAGAAAATGATATTATTGCTGAAAATAAGTTCATTCAAATATACGAGGACAACAAAGATACGATATTGGAACGTAGGAAAGAATTTGAATCAAATTTGGACATAGAGAAAACTTTAGAAATTTGTAGACAGTTGTGCCGAGAAAACGATGAAGAACAAGAAGACGAAGAATTATTAAGAGCGGTTGATATATTGCATGTAAGAGATCCTTATGACTTATTGCTACGTGATCCAAACTCAACTGCTAATGTTGATTTACAAAATGCATCTCTGCATAAACTTGGCGCTGTAGCTAAAAAAAAAGAGAAAATTTAATGGATTATCAACAATTCTATAATTTAATGCGGATGGCCAATGATCAACAATGAGATATTCTTATGACTATAATTCATCATTTACAAACTTCAATTCAAGAACCATTTCAAATTTTTTTTACGGGACCAGCAGGTACGGGAAAATCATTCGTTATCAAACTGATTATGGAAATTTACAATAGGTTCACTGATAATGATGGTTACTGCAATGCCTATATTACATGTGCTTCAACCGGCAAAGCTGCCGTGGCTATTGACGGTACAACTGTTCATACAGCGCTCAAAATTTCTCTTTCAAAACTTTTGCTTCTGTCATCAGAAACGATGCAATTATATAGATCTCTCTTCAGATATGTCAGAGTACTGATCATTGATGAAATTAGCATGGTTAGTGCAGAACTTCTACATAAAATTAATAATCGTCTAAAACAAATAACAGGCAAAAACACAAACAAAATTAAAAGAAAGGGGAATGAAAGTGAACGTATGTAAGACGAAAGTGATGGTTTTTGAAAGAGAAGAAAGCAAAACGGTATGTGAAATAAGAATAGAAGGAGAGTTAATTGAGCAAGTGGATGAGTTTGTGTATTTGGGATGTGTATTTAGCAGGGATGGTAGATATGATAGGGATATAGAACGATGAGTAAATGCAGGGAATAGAGTGAATGGGGCACTACACTCTATTATGAAGAACCAGAATGTGTCAAAACAGGCACGTATGGTAATTCATAATGCTGTGTTAGTCCCTACTTTAATGTATGGTAGTGAAAGCTGGGTGTGGCAGAAGAAGCACGAAAGTAGAATAAATGCTGTAGAAATGCGGTCTTTAAGGAATATGCTAGGGTTGAATCTGAATGACAGGGTGAGAAATTGCGTGATAAGAGATAAATGTGGTATGCAAGATGATGTTGTGACCAGGATTAAGAAAGGAATGCTTCGGTGGTTTGGTCATGTGGAAAGAATGAATGAGGAAAGAGTGACAAAGCAAATTTATATGGCGGATGTGAACGGCCGAGTCGGGAAGGGACGCCCTAGGAAAAAGTTTATCGACCAAATTGGCGATATTTTGAAAATGGGCCACGTTAGAAGTACCCTTAACCGACGAGCATGTATGCGTAGATATATGGATGTAAAAGAGGCGAAAGAGGTACGTCAGGATCGTGCCAAATGGAAGTCCGTAGTCTCTGCCTACCCCTCTGGGTGACAGGCGTGAGTGTTTATAAAAGGCAAAAACACAGATTTCGGAAGTATAGATGTTATTTTGATCGGAGATTTACGGCAATTGCCACCAGTAAGATCGACACCAATTTACAAGACAATCAGAACGAGCATGATTGGACCGCATTTATGGAGAAAATTAAAATTTTATCAACTCACCACAGTAATGAGACAAGCTAATGTTGCATTTTCACAAGTTTTGACAAAAATAGGTAATGGAGATGTACTAGATGAGCATGAGTTTCAACTTATTGAATCGAGATTTTTCAAAAAAGAGGATGTTGCTACATTATGTCCTGATGGAGTTCGTTTATTTTTTAAAAATGAAGATGTTGCCGCCTATAACAATTTGATTTTGAGCCAATGTGAAAACAAAGTTCTTTCAACGTCCATAGACGTCATTATTGGCGCTAAAAGTGTTGAGCAAGAAGCTAATTTTAGACTTAAATTACATAAAAAAATCTGTTATTGATACTGGAGGACTACCTTATCACATTACTTTTGTCGTTGGAAAGCATTATGCTATTACAACTAACATCGACGTTACTGATGGTTTGTGCAATGGTGCTGTTGGGAAATTGGTACATCTAGAATTTGATGAAAGTAACACATTAATAAGAGTTTGGCTGGAATTTTGTGGTTCAGATAAAGTGGGTAGGAAAAAAAGGCAAAAAGCAGCCGCTCTGGCAGTGCAAAACAGAGTTGGCAATCTCGCTGTTCCCATTGAATTACGAACAGCAAATATTTCATTAACATCGGATAGAAAATGTATAGCCAAACGCAAACATTTTCCATTAACTTCAGCTCTTGCTTTAACTATACATAAGTCGCAAGGTGGAACTTTTGACGAAATGGTATATGAGTATAGTAAAGCACATTCTCAGGAACTCGTTTATGTTGCGCTCTTTCGGGTGACTAATATTGAAAAATTGTATATCACGACAAAAAACGATAATTCTACATTCAAGTTTTATCATAATCGAAAGCAAGCTGCATCGACTGCATCTTTGTTGCAAGAATTCAAAAGACTGTCTTTAAATAGTGTTCAGACGGTAGCTCAAAGTGTATTAGATTTCATTAGTAATGGAAATGGCATTTCAATAATGACTTTCAACTGCCAAAGTCTAGTCATAAATACGATTTACAAGATTCAGTTACGAGACAAACAAATGTGTTACTTCTTACTGAAACTTGCATGACGCATGATAATCCGATTGAAATACCTAATTTTAATTGTATTGTTCAGTTCAAACGAGATACTGTTCCAAAAGGTGGTGTAGCTATTTACCAAAATAAAAATGATATTACTAATATTATGACTCCGAATATTGAAATAAATATTGCACACCTTAGCGATGTTAATGTTAGGCGCTCAGTTATTGGAGATATTTGTGCGTGCCTATGCAAACTTATAAATGGCCTACAAATAGTTATGGTTGCAATTTATATTTCTCCGAATCCAGAATTGGACGAGGTAGAGCAATTTATTCATCGCACTTTACTGGAGTACACTGAAGAAGGGTCGAAAATACTTGGTACAAATGGTAATAAAATTCCACTTATCTTGGCTGGCGATTTTAACACTGACTTCGCTGATAGAAAATCAGAGCGGATGACAACTTTTCTATCAAAAACATTGAATTTGAAAATGAATAATAATCCACAAGAGTCCACAACAAAATATGGGACCACCATTGACGCGGTATTTTCTAGGTATTTAGAGGATATTAAGCCGCAAACTTATGTTTCTTATTTCAGTTATCACAAACCTATAGTGTCGATGATAAATATTCCTGAATAACCAACAGCTACTGTAACAGTCTTATTCATAAAAATCCACTAAAATGGCGTTATAACAGTGATTAGTTAAAATGCTCAATAGTACTATTAAACCTATTATAAAATTCTCTATTCATAAACGTTCAATAAACCTGTGTTTTCGTTAAATCGATTCAAGAAATTGATTTGTTTTATATTCATATATAACTCAATAAAAATAATGGAAAACGTTACATGTAAAAAGCGGCAAAGAAGTGAAAATTGGCTGGAGGAAGATAAGGTTAGTTTGTGACTAAAGTAATTTTCTCATAGGTGATTAGTGCACAAATGTTAGTTAACTGTGTTGTTATAATAGTATCCTTTTTCTTTCCATAGCATTTATTGATGGATTTGGTAAGGGAGCGTGTATCAGTAATTGAAAATAAAAATACTTATACAAATACAAACTCAAAAAAGCTAGCAGCATGGGCAGATTTATTATGCAGGTACATATTTTTGTCTATCAATTTGTGAAGTGTTTGAAGATGAGTCTTCAACGCAATGATATTCTATATACGATCAGTTACATTATTATGCAACAGAAGCATGTCACTTCGTCTCTTGCTGGTCTAATGCATATAAGCTTTTAAAGTCATAACAGTGAGCACAAAAACTCAACACGATCAAGTAAATAAATTATATTTTCGGAGTTATTCATGTCAGCAACAATACGCCACGGTCTATTGTAGAAATTAACAACCCATTGGCAGTCATTGCAGTAAAACCTTATATTAAAATGAGTTTCTTCCCAAGGTCATATTAGGTTATAAGTCACAATATAAGAAAATGAACTTCTATTAAACCTGTCAATATCTACAATTAGTACTTATTTACAATAGTAAAATAAATGATAATATAGTCAATCTGTAATGTATCACGGCTGGGGAATCCTAGATATTTTAAGCTATTGCATAGCTTCTATCGCAGGCCTTGACCGCGGGGACCGAATCCAGAAATTCCGTAACGAAAAAACCTCACGCTCCCCACTCCGACGGGCACGGAGGTGTGGCGTTGAAAGCCGTGCATCGTCTAACGTCGTTTCAGTTCGGCAGACTTCGGCACTCGGCAGACTTCGGCACGGTGTTTGTGTGCGTGCGACTAGTCGTATGCGTGTACACTAGCTGCTAACTGAATGATAAAAATTCCTGAATAACCTACATGTATTGTAAGATATTAAAAATATTTTAAACAATATTAACTTCTCATTTATACAATAAGAGAAAAAAAAATGTTTTCTTATCGGTCACCACGCTCAAAAAGTGTAACTTGATTTAATATCAAAGACTTAACTGCATAAATAAAATAAGTAATTAATTATAATTGCATAAGTTGATAAAAAATGATATGCAATAGCTTTACCGCGGCAGTCCCCGAGTGCCACACGTCTTTTTTATGATTCTGTTACTAAAAAGTATTACATATATTGAAATGCTGCATTAGTAGTTTTATATTTATCAGTTATCTACTCTCCTCAAAATATATTAATAACTACGCAATCGCGCGTACACTAATAAAATTATCCGAGCAAATAACGACGTTTCGGTACTGCTTTAATATTAGACGTTGAAATTTTGTGTATCCTCCCTGTGAGACAATCTATGGGGGAGGCTTATGTTCAGTAGTGGACTTTAATAGGCTGCAACGATAACGGTAACGATGCAGCCGTTCTGAAGTGATGACATTCACTTGATTTTTATTTATACAAATATAGTACGTGAGGGCAATATAGTCATCCGATCAATTCGGTCACTTTCTTATAACTCAAATACTACATACAGCCTTGTTTGCATAGATGTCTCTGTAATACGATAGCTTTTCATCAGTCAATCAAATAGTAAAGGTTCAAAAGGGCGATGCTTTATCGACGCTATTTTAACAGTCGACATTAAAGTAAATGTTTTTTAATTCGGTTTTAGTATGGTGTAGTATAGTTAGTTATCTTTAAGTTGATTTTAATACTATTTTTAAAACTAATATAATAATAATAATATTTTTATTTTCAGATGTCAAAGATCCATATATTGTTAGTACGCCCATTATATTGTCCAAGTTTTTTTAATTATATTAGTTTTTGAAAACAGCTTTGTATTTTTGTCTCTGTGTCCTCCTGTTGGTATAAGTTTTATAGGTCTGCAAAGCTCAAGGTGACCATATTATCCTAACGTACCTCATCTTAATATATATAAATTACGTGTCACGTTGTTTGTCCGCGATGGACTCCTAAACTACTCAAACGATTTTAATTAAATTCTCACACCGTGTGCAGTGTGGTTCAACTTGAGAGATAGGATAGTTTTTTTTGCCCATGAGTGTCCACAATTTTTTTTTGCGAATTTAAGGATTTTTATTTATATTTAAGGATTTTTATTTTTGCCGTGTAGTAGCGGTTGAGAATATCCACTACCCCATATCTTCCCGTAGGTGTCGTAAGAGGCGACAGCGGGAGACAGGCAGGAGATGGGCAGCAGCATCTTCCTGATAACAGCAATGATATAATAAAAAACTGCGGTTGCCAACCCGCTCGCCAAGCGTGGCAACTATGGCAAATATCCCCCCATGAGTAACGAGACAAACAAACGGCCCCCAGTCCCCGGCGGCCCCGCTATTCCTGGCTACGGTGGCGACCATGGTAACGGCGGGGCGGGGGGTGCTAAGAATCTCCGGTGGAGGTTCGGTTGCCACCTATGACGACTCAACCTGGCAACATATAACGCACGCACCCTGAGGACTGACGAGAAGATACTGGAGTTGGAAGAAGAGGTAGACAAGTTGCGCTGGCATATTATCGGGTTATCCGAGGTCCGAAGAGAGGGGGAGGACACGGCGATTCTCGAATCCGGCAACTTGTTCTATCACCGGGAGGGCGACCATCTGTCCCAAGGAGGTGTCGGATTTATCGTCCACAAGTCTCTCGTCAACAACGTTGTAAAGATTGGGAGTGTGTCGACGAGGGTCGCGTACCTGATACTCAGAATCACCAAACGGTATTCGCTGAAGGTCATACAGGTTTACGCACCAACCTCGGCACATCCCGATGAGGAGGTGGAGGAAATGTATGAGGATATTTCCAGAGCCATGCATTCCTCCAAAACCCACTACACGGTGTTGATGGGAGACTTCAACGCAAAACTATGCACAAGAGAAAGCGGTGAGCTGAAGGTAGGGAAATTTGGAGTAGGGCAACGGAACCGAAGGGGCCAGCAGCTGGCCGACTTTATGGAGAAAGAGGGACTCTTTATGATGAACTCTTTCTTCCAGTAGCGGCCCCACAGGAAGTGGACCTGGTCGAGCCCCGACGGTTCGACAAAAAATAAGATTGACTTCATTATGACGACCAGACGCCAACTGTTCAGTGATGTCTCAGTGATCGCAAGGGTGAAAACTGGCAGCGATCACAGAATGGTTAGAGGCACACTGAACCTAAACGTTAAGTTGGGGAGGTCTCGTCTAATGAAGTCAACGTTCCGTCCCCCTCGTGCTCTAATCCAGAATCCCGAAACCTTTCAGCTCGAGTTACGTAACCGCTTCCAGTGCCTAGAAGATTGCAATGCAGTGGACGATATGAACGACAAGCTTGTGGAAACTGTCCATGCGGTCGGAGCTAAGTTTTGCAAGACCGGCCGCAGAAGAATACAAAAGCTCTCCGATCACACTCTTAATCTCATGGCTGTTAGACGGGAGAAGAGGCTGCAATCGTCAACAGATTTGACAGCATACAGGCAACTGAACAGACAGATCTCCAAATGCATGCGGCGAGACTTACGCAAATTTAATACTGCTCGTATTGAAGAAGCGATTGAGTGGAACCAGGGCTCCAAAGTCTTTGCCAGAGATCTGTCTGCCAGTAAGAGCCAACTGTCGAAGCTGAAGACTGAGTGTGGCAGCATCGTTTCCGGGACACCTGAGATTCTGAGTGAGATTGAGAGGTTCTATGGGCAGCTGTACACATCATCGTTGGAGCCACACGCAAGTGTGAGTAACGATCCAAGAGCGGATCTTATCCGACACTATTCCTATGATATCCCGGACGTCAGTCTGAGCGAAATTAGAATAGCTCTCCAGCACCTTAAAAACGGCAAGTCCCCGGGCGAGGATGGAATTACAGCGGAGCTTCTGAAAGCGGGTGGAACACCGGTACTTGAAGTCCTTCAGAGGCTCTTTAATTCCGTCCTCCATGATGGCACTACTCCGGAGGCGTGGAGTAGAAGTGCGGTGGTCTTGTTCTTCAAGAAAGGTGACAACGCCCTCTTGAAGAACTACAGACCGATATCCCTTCTGAGCCGCGTCTACGTGCTGTTTTCGAGAGTCATCACGAATCGTCTCGCACGCAGACTCGACGACATCCAGCATCCCGAACAAGCCGGATTCCGAAAAGGCTTTAGCACCATAGACCATATACATACCCTTCGGCAAATTGTACAGAAGTCCGAAGAGTACAATCTGCCACTTTGCCTGGCGTATGTGGATTATGAGAAAGCCTTTGATTCCGTAGAAATTTGGGCGGTGCTACAGTCTCTTCAGCGGTGCCAAGTTGACTGTCGGTATATCGAGGTGCTGAAGTGTTTGTACAGTAGGGCTACGATGGCTATCCGAGTACAGAACCAGAGTACGAAACCTATCCAACTGCAGAGAGGTGTAAGACAGGGTGACGTTATTTCCCCGAAACTCTTCACCGCTGCATTGGAAGATGTTTTCAAGCTACTGGACTGGAAAAGATACGGTATTAACATCAATGATGAGTACATCACTCACCTTCGATTTGCCGACGATATAGTCCTTATGGCAGAATCACTGGAGGACTTATGCACTATGCTCAATGACCTCAATAGTGCCTCCCAACGGATAGGTCTTAAGATGAACATGGACAAAACAAAGATCATGTTTAATGTCCATATCACACCTATGCCGGTAGTTGTTGGGAGCACTAAGCTCGAAGTGGTTGACGAGTACGTTTACCTGGGATTAGTCCGGCTAGGTAAGTTCAACTTCGACCGAGAGGTCAATCGACGGATTCAACTCGGCTGGGCAGTGTTCGGGAAATTACAACGCATCTTCTCGTCAGGTATACCTCAAAACCTGAAAACTAAGTTGTACAACCAGTACGTGTTAACAGTGATGACATATGGAACTGAGACTTGGTCCTTCACTGCTGGCCGTATGAGGACGCTCCAAGTCGCTCAGCGAGCTATGGAGAGGGCTTTACTCGGAGTTTCTCTGCGTGATAAACTTAGAAATGAGGATATCCGCAGTAGAACCAGAGTGACCGACATAGCCCAACGGATTAGTAAGCTGAAGTGGCAATGGGCCGGCCATATAGCTCGAAGAACCGACAACCGTTGGGGAAAAAAGGTTCTCGAGTGGCAGCCTCGTACCGGTAGACGAAGTGTGGGGCGACCCCCCACTAGATGGAGTGACGACCTGGTAAGACATGCAGGAAGTCGATGGATGCAGGTGGCTCAGGACCGTGCTTTGTGGCATACCTTGGGGGAGGCCTATGTTCAGCAGTGGACTTGTAAAGGGCTGTAATGATGATGATGATGAAGGATTTTTATAGGGCATGACAATGGGTCGTCGAAAAGGGCAGCACAACGCCTGTCTGGCAAGCTGGTGTATTATATTATAACAAAGAGCTCTGTTTCAGAAGTGACGGAAGGCGTAACGATACGGGTTTTCGGACATCAAGTGCGAGCGTGCACACAGCCGCTCGAGTTGCCTCTGGATAAGGGCTGGACTGAATACCAGTGCTATTACTGAATCCGGTCCGTTTCGCAGATTCCTGCTGTAGTACAGTGTATTTTTTAAATGATTTTTCTTGAATTTATAATTACTTCTTGTGTTGCGTGCTTAAACTGGAATAAAATGCATTTATTTTTTCTTTGCATGCTTTCTATAAGTCAGCGCAGATATTTTTAAATCCCGTTCTCTTTGTTTTCAGTTCTTTACGATTCTTCCTTATAATATAGTGGTTATTTAAAAGAAAGATTCCAGTGGCTTGGTTACAACTATTCTCTCAATCACCGTTCTTCGCCGCTTCTTCTACGACCAAAGAGGCTCATTTTAAAACCGTAGTAGATTATCTAACGTGGTAGAGCCATGCTGCAGCTATATTAGTAGTATAGTTGTAGCACGAACGGGTCGTTGAGCAGGGAAGGACTACGTTCTCACTGAATACCAGCGTAAAATAGTAGCTTAATGCTGCTGTGTTTCGTATGCTGAGTGTAGAGAACCGGAGACCCTTTTTGCTGGAAAAGAGGCATTCCTTTAGTCCTTACGGGTGACAACACATCTGCATTTTTATTCGTATTTGAGGATAGGTGTACATGTCTATGGGCTATAGCAACCACTTACCATCAGATGGACTATGTACTCGCTTATCGCCTTTCTTAAAAGAAAAATAATAGCAAAAAGTGTTTACTTGCTGCAAATTGGCATTTATGCATATTTTATACATTTTAACATTTATACATTTATTTATGCATATTATGCCAATAATTCAAATATTAAAAGTTACTTATTTTACAGATTTTATCGCGTATTTCTTAATTCCTATTTTATAAATATTTTATTAATTCCCATCGTCACGTGTGCGCCACGTGTGCTTTACAGCACCCGTGGCCATAGGTGACACAGGCGAACTGTCCATTTGCCAAGATTTAAAAAGTTAAAATTAATCGTAATAAAATCCATAAAATTAGTTTCAGTTAATGTGTTGTATTTGCGTAAATATAAGAAATAATTATGACAAATATTAATTAACAACGTAAGGGAACTTTTTGAGCTGCCGTATTTTTTATTATGTGCGAGCAGATATGCAGGACTAGGGTAAGAGGCCAGTATAACCGCGACCTAGAAGATCTATTTTGATCACTGCTATGACTATAGTTCACTGCTAAGCCCTATGTCTTCAATGAATAAAAGAAGTTGCTTAACTGTGAGCAATTTCTTCGTCTGGGCGGAGTACATAATTTACCCAAATGAGCGTTGCGTTTGCGCATTAAGGGTCCGTAATCAGGATGAGCAGAAGCGTTTCTTCCGTTAGGAAACAGAACCAGCACTTCCTTGTGTTGCTTAGTTCCATGTTGGACATTTCAATTCATCATTCACCTTTCTTTCAAAGCGTGACAATTAAGAAATAAAGAAACTTAGATACTTTTACTAAAGATTAATTTTAAAAATAACTAAACAAGTATTTAAAGTTAATTGCAGCAACAAAAAGACCACCGACTCAGCATAATGCTATATATTTTATAGGATAGTGGGACAAACGAGCACACAGTCCACCTGATGGTAAGTGTTAGCTGTGGCCCATAGACATCTACATCTATCCTCGATTACGGACCAAAATGATGCGTTGTCACCCGTGAGGACTAAGATGGAATGCCTCGTTTCCAGTAAAAAGGGTATCCGGTTCTCCACACTTACCATACGAAACACAGCAGCATTAAGCTACTATTTTACGCTGGTATTTCTGTGAGAGCGTGGTCCTTCCCCGGTCGAGCCGACCCATTCGTGCTACAACTACACCACTAATATAACTGCAGCATGGCTCTACCATGTACATATAAAGCATATACGTCTAAAATATACATATAGTAACAGAGTTAACATAAGCGCTGATATTCTGTCGGAAACACAAAGTCGATTCTCAAGCAATCGTTGAACATAAATTAGTACAGTATATACCCCGGACTTACGCGATAGGTATAGGATAGGGACCAAGCGATATCCGTATAAGTTGAATTCGCGTAAGTCGAGGTTCAATTTTGCATATAAATACGTATAAAGTTTGTGAAATCGGGACCAGAGTCTATAAAATTTAGAGGAAACACGTTTACTAAAATTTTAGATAATAAAAAAAATACTATGAATAAAACAATATAAACCGAAGTTATTTTGATGTCGAAGGCTTCATATATTCTAATAATGTCGCCCGACAAGTTAAGTTTTTCTTTTCTCTCGTAAATTAATGTGTTGTGTTTTGGTCAACAGGACAATTTTTAAGTCTTACTTGATTATAACACCATAATTGTAACATTGTGTCCATCTGAGCAATAATACTGTGATGTTTACGAATTATGCTTGAATTCAAAAATTGAGAGCATTTTACAGCTCCCGTGTTTTTTTCTTTACTTTTTATAACCGTTCGGACTGTTGATTCCGGTAGGTAAAATTTCTTTGCCCATTGATAAATTTTTATTTTCGATTCAAAGTCTTTGATAATATTTAGTTTACACTCCAAAGAAAGTGTTTTTCGTGTTTTCTTGTTAGGTTCAAAATACTCGTGTTTTGATCTTTTGGATGTTATAATTAAAGATAAATCAATAATGTACACCACATACGTACAATAATTCCACGAGGAACACGTCCGAGCTTGTCGTAAACCAAATGTGTATTGCGTACGTAAAACAATTTCACGCGTAACACGTTGCACACTTGCAAATGAAAAACCCAAAAACCCAGGTGTGGTCCAATTGTGAATCTAAGCCATACAACTCAAACGCACACAAAAAATTTCATCAAATCGTTAGCGACGTTTTCGAGTTTTAGCGAGACTAACGGACAGCTATTGATTTTTATACGAGTTTTTTAGACGGTATTAATAAGAATTTTTATAGGATAGGGGACAAACGAGCATACGGCTCACCTGATGTTAAGTGACTACCGCCGCCCTGTAACACCAGGGAAATTGTAGGTGCGTTGCCGGCCTTTTAGAAAGGAGTAAGCTCTTTTCTTGAAGGTTCCTAAGTCGCATCGGTCCGGAAAAATCGCCGGTAGTAAACTATTCCACAGAGAGGTCGTACGCGGAAGAAAATTCCTAGTTATTTGACAGATCTAATATCTAATAAATGTATTAGGGTAAAGGTAATGTATTCTACATTAAAAAGGAAAAATAGTTTAATGTTTCATTTCATTATCCTGTTGTTCACTGCATGTTGTTCATGTTGTTCCCTGTCATCACGCGAACTTTTTGACCTCCCTTCGAATATAGAGATAATCAATAAGTGCTTAAGCAAATTTAACATTAAATCTAATAGTTAAATGTATTTAAATTACACATATTAAACTAGCTACTTTCCTACACTTTATGACTTGGTAATGCTAAGTCTAATAGTCTATTCAACTAACTGAAAGTCTATGCATGAAAACATTTGGTTTGAATTAAGGCAATTCCTTTCTACAGCAGGTAAGGTCCATGTGCAGCAGTAATCTTTGACAGTCTTTTAAAGAAGAGAAAAAAAAGAAAAAAGGACTTATTGGTTCACAAACCTGGATGTGTGGTATCTGTACGTGACAATAAATCGAAGGACCCTGTAGAGGCGGTGTAAGAATATATACTACCCTATATCATCCCGCGGATGTCGCAAGGGATGACAGAGGGAAACTAATCAGGCGATGGCAGCAGCGTCTTCCTAATAACGACTGAAAATAACAAACAGCGGTTGCCAACCCGCTTGCCCCGCATGGCAACTATGGCAAATATCACCCCTATGAGGCAACAATGGGGGAGGTCTATGTTCAGCAGTGGACTTCAATAGGCTATAAGAGTAACGGTTCAAAAATTTTGGTTCCTATCGCATAGGCGTTAGTGGAGTACAGTAGGATTACGACAAGTGAGGAGTGCCTTTGTTTCAGCTGCTTCGCTCCTGATCAGGTGAATTTCGTGTGGCTCTATAAAAATTTCCTCCATGGCTGATAACTGCAGCAGACGGTGTTCAACGGTTGCCGATGTTGTTAAATCAGCCAAGCAAACATCACTATAATCAAGAAAAAATTGCAGACCAAAATTATAAGGCCACCAATTTAGTAATAATTATGTCCTCCTCCTTGCCTCGTTAGTCTAGTGCTTGTAGTAGTGCGACTGCTGATCATGAGGACCTGGGTTCGAATGCCGGGTTGAGCCAAAAAATCAATTACTGAGTTTTACTGTCAAGAAATTCTCAGTAGCTCGGCAGACGCCCGGAGTCAGGAAGTTGGCGGTGTCTCAGTTCCGTACCTCGGAAAGCACGTAAAGCCATCGGTCCTGCGCCTGATCTCTCTCTGTTGGTGTCGGTTCACCGCCCCATTGGATTATAAGAGTGAAGGAATAGAGAGTGCACCTGTGCTTGTGCGTACACTCGGGAGCTATAATCCTGTCTTGCGCCGTTGGCTAGTCTCCGTTGAGGCAGGCTGGCGTGACCGAAATTCTGTCTGGAGACATTATTATGTCCTCCAGACAGAATTTTAGTCTCGGTGTCCACCTCAACTGAAACTAGTTATCTTCACAGGACAGGATTATAGTGTACGAGTGTGCGCAAACACAGGTGCTTTTTCTCTTCCCACAATCTCATAGTCCGATGTAATTGCAATCTGACACGACTAGAGAGTAATCAGGCGCATGTCCAAAGGCTTTACTTGCATTTCGAGGAACGAGGGGTAAAACACTGCCAATTTCCTGACTTTCTGCTACTGATAATTTTCTGACAGAAAACCGCAATAATTGATTGTTGGTCGCCCCGGGACCAATGACGTATTATATATAGACATGTTATGAACGAACATCGCGGCACTTAAAAACGGCGATGAAATGACACATTTTTGTCTTTAACTTTTGGGGTATAATTTGTACATCGTCTGAAAACACACGACGGCATGTTTTCTTTATATTTTGCACAGGTTTACACACACGAATCACGATATAATAAATTAAAAACGTTAATACATCATTGCCCGGGACACTATAATCAGCGGCGCGCTTAAAACCACTAGAACAACGAGGCCACCTGATGTATACTTAGCCTAAATTCGCCTAATGTGTTCAAAGCCTAAGCTTTAAAATATAGTTCTACCTTAGTAACGGAATCAATTTGTTGTGGTAAAGCCACGCTGCAGCTATATCATGGCCGTAGCAAGAATGAATCGGCTCCACCCGGGGTGGACCATACGCTCTCACATAATACAACCGGATACCCTTTTTTCTAGAAACATTACACCATCGTTGTCCAAAGGGGTGACAACGCATCTGCGTTTTGATTCCTAATCGAAGATAAATTTAGATGTCTACTGGCCGCAGCATTCACTTACCGTCAGGTGGACTGTGGGCTCGTTTGTCACCCCGATTCTATAAAAAAATCATAATGCTATCTTATAAAAATAATAAAATATTACCACTGACCACCGAGATCCTTAACACTGAGAATATTGTGTTTGTATTTAATACCACCAATGTAGATTCTTAGTAAAGAAATAAAGACCTTTCAACTGATCAGAGCCAACAGTTCAATTTAACAACTTCTAATTTGACAACTTCTAATTTCTACAAACTACTTCTTTCTACAAACTATTAATTTCTACGAACTACAAATTTTTGTACGCGGTAAAGCAATGCAGGGTATTACAGTGAAAAACTATGCTCGCATAGAACACCAACATGAAATAGCAGCATAATGGTGTGTTTCGTACGGAGAGTGACGAGAATCGTTGAACCTTTTTACTGATAGACTTTCTAAGTGCTCAGAGGTGACAACACATCTGTATTTTGATTCTTAATCGAGGACAGATGTAGTCTATGGTCCACAGCATCAACACTTATTACGGAAAAGGACTCAAACGAGCATACGGCTCAACTGATTGTAAGTGATCACTGTCGCCCATGAATATCTGCAACACGAGGGGAATCGCAGACGCGTGGGCGACTGTTTTGATAGGAGTAGTCTCTTTTCTTAAGGATCCCTAATTCATATTGCTCCGGAAAAACCACTGGTGACAGTAAATTCCACAGCGTCGTTGGATGAGGCAGAAAATCCTGCATAATTCACACTAGTGTATGTATCAGACCGTCAGCTATCAAGATGATGAGGATGGAATTCTGTCGAAATCTGTAGCAGTGTACAATGGTGGAATTCAGCAGCTGTAATTAATAAAAATAGACATGAATAAAAATAGTATGAAGTTCACCGTTAGAAATAAAATTTCGTTATATATAATAAATTTTTATTTAGGCAGGAAAAGACCTCGTTGACCACTGTGTTATCGATATTCGAATTCGTGTATTTGACATATAAACGCCGTTGGCACAGAGTTATGACTGCTCATCACATTCTAATACAATTGAGGCTTTAATTGTTGCCCATATATAACAATATACTTCAAGTCATTTTCAAGCCCACACAGATAAACAAGATGACATTTAAGGTTATCTTTTGCAATAAAGCTACTTTCTTGTAACCCTTGCATCAGATGATCAGCGACAGATCCGCGTTGCTGATGCTCCCCACTGACACTGACACAAGAAAGTAAAAGCACGAAGCAAATCGTCAAACGTCTCACTGCGCGTCTTGAAAGTGAGCGCGCGCCACGCGTCCCTCCTAATTTCCCTCCAAAAACTTGACGTTTCGTTTTTTTTCTCCCGTCAACGACGTTTCGGTTATCCGTCCAAAATCCGCTCTCGTGTTGGTTGGCTTTTCTTAACAAACTTTTTAATTTTTTAAGCCGTGCGTTGAACTTAATTAATGCAGTGCACAGTCATCGGTCGTTTCATAAGTGTTACCATGTTATTGTACTCGCAGTGAAAGTGTTGTGACGCAAGCGTTACATTAGAACTGAGCTATTATGGCGGATATCGTCCGTTTCGGGAAGTGCCTTACCGTTTTCGGTAAGTCCACTTCTTCCTTATTTATACACTTCAAATATAATATCATGATCATGAGTATTACTTTTAGAAAAGTGTATTGAAAAGGAGAGGTAACGAAATCATATTTACAAATTTGTTTTAATTTTAACGTTGGTCGGACACAACACTATTTTATTACAACCCTTAACGCTAAGAATTTTCGTTGAATATTCAGCAGTATTTTTATTATTTGAAACCAACATCTTGAAGTGATCTCAAACGAATCATCGTAAGCTTTTGTTGTTTAAATGTAATAAGGTTACAAAATGATTGAAAAATTTTTGATGCTAAATTGAAAGAAATTATGTTTTATTCCTTTATTTTCAAAACTTTAATATACATTTGTAATTACATTATTTTATTTAATTCAAAACTCAGTGGTTCAAAGTCAAGAAACGCATTTTGATATTGGTACGTACAAGCACAACCACAGTGCCCCATTCTGCTTTTTCATAAAGATATATTTTAACAACCACAAAAAGCAATAAATGATATCATATAATACAACATTCATTCATTTATTACAGTTATCAAAGACCACTGCCTAACATAGGCCCCATTAGATGGCCACGTAAGGACGATGTTTATCATAGCTGCCAAGCTTGGCAGGCGGTGGTCAACCGCAGTTTTTTTTCTCCAGTTGTGATGAGGAAGACGTTGCTACCTATTTCTTGGTTTGTATCCCCGTGTCGCCTCTTACGACACCCACGGTACGATCTGGGGTAGAGGATATATTTACACCGCCTATTATTATACCTTACATATTATAGAACCATATTAAGTTTTCTGTTTGTTTTCTTTGTTCTGGTGCTAGTTGCTACCTGTTGAACTTACTGGAGCTTAATTCAAACCCCAGAATAAATGGAAGAGCTATTTCTAAGCATATTACATCACAACTTACAATTCATCGCTGTTGTTACGTTTTTGCAACGTAACCTTTGACACGACAGGAACTGAAAAAAAAAACTAGAATTTATTATTTTTATAATAAACGTCAACGAGGTTTCTTATACATGAAATTGACACACACATAATGAAAAAAAAGGAATATACTCCAAATTCGGGCCAACAAAATCCTTTCTGCCCGCGGGTGACACAGACATATATATATATGTCAACACGGAGGTCATCATTCGTCCTTTTAACGCACGGATGCTATCGAAGATAAGCTAAAGTGTAGTGTTAGACACGGTAAGAGTCACAATACAACCAGCCTTTCTTCTGTAATGAACGCGCCGTACGTGGTATGACTACCTATAGTTCATAAACGTGATTGCTGTTCATGAGGTCTTATGCTTGAATTCCGGGCTGGGCCAAAATCATTTATTGGATTTTTCTATCAAGGAACTCTCACCGCCGTGCCTCAGAAAGCACGTTCTCTCTCCGGTCAAACTATTCCAGTGTCGTAGTCCGTCGTTCATTCTAGTCTCCCTTGTAACTGGGTGCCGTGACCGATATTCGTTCTGAAAGACAATATCATCACATATTACGTCTTGCGACTTACTTCAATCTAATGTCTATGGTATTTAGTTTCGGTATACTTAAATTAATTATTCAATCGCAGTAGGTTGCTAGGTCATGTAAAGTCTAAATGTAAATAAACCATAACTTGAATAAGCGTTCTACATGTTAGCAAAATGACTGTATCTTTGAGAGCTGCGGCGTATTATGGCTATACAGCACGTAATTCAATTCAACCGGGAAAGGCTTGCACAATTTTTTTTACGTAAGAGGGCACAAACATGCATACGTATCACTCATCGTAAGTGTCGACCACTTATGAATTACTGGAACACTAGGAGAATTGTAGGTGCGTTGTCGGCCTTTTAAAAAGGAGTAGGATTATTTCTTGAAGGTCCCTAAATCGTATCAGTACTCATCGAAATAATACTAGTTTTTACGGAATTTATCGCGTATATTTAACTTTTTAAATACCCGACGTTTCGAGCGCTTTACAGCACCAGCATCGTATCGGTACTTCTTCTTTTACATCAGGCCGAAAATATCCACTGGAAGGCTTTTTTGTAATAGAGTAACGGTAACAAACGAGTGCGCAGTCCAACTGATAGTATAAGTGGATGCTGTCGCCCATAAACATCTACATTTATCCCCGATTAAGTATTAATATGCAGATGCGTTATCACCCCTGAGGACTAAGTTGGAATGCCTCATTTCTCTACACTGGTTCTCTACACTCACCATACGAACACAGCCTCATTAAGCTGCTATTTTACACTGGCATTCTGTGAGAGCGTGACCTTTCCCCGATCGAGCTGACCCGTTCGCGCTACAACCATAATATAGCTGGCCACGTGGCTCTACCACGCAAAAACATGGGATATGTGCCCATCTCGCTGTATGGAAGAATTTTCTTAATGCTTTCCCTTGATAGGCGTATTGATAGTCGCAGTGCTCGACGTTCCTCATCTTGCAGGCTTTCCTCTGTTAACGATCTGGATTTGACCAACATTTTAGTGATGGTGTAAGATGGTTATACCGCAATCTATTCAAAACCATAAAATCTTTCTAACATTTTCTACAACCGACTCTCATGTCATAGTTACGCTAAATTCCGTGTAGTGGCGGAGTAAGAATATCCACTACCGCATATCATTCCGCGGGTGTCGGTCCACGCGGCAGAAGGGAACAAACCAGGATATGGGTAGCATGTTCTTCCTAATAACAACTAAAAATAAAAGACTGCGGTTGCGAACCCACTTGCCGAGCGTGGCAACTTTAGCAAATATCCCCCTATGTGGCAATCTATGGAGAGGCCTGTGTGTGCCCAGCATTGGACTTTAAAAGGCTGTAACGATAACGGATACGCTAAATTCCCTGTACACCCTGTAAAAAATTTTTAAGTACAAAGTATCATTACATCGTAACTGCTGTTAAAATTATGGGTTCAACGAATATTATAGTAATAATATCCGGTTTTGCGTCGAATTACACAGGCCCTCAGGTCAAGGAACCAGCGAGCAAAAGATTTTAAGGAAATTTATGCATCAATAATTTTAAAGGGCTTTTTAAGTTCATTCGATACTGTAATGTACTTATTATATTTAGCGCCAAAAATCTTGTTTTACAGTTTTTTTATAGTAATGAAAGTTAATGTAATAAAAGATGAATTCTAGTTTAATAAAAAATAAAGATAAAGAAAAATTATTTATTTCTATAAATTTAAGGAATCTAAATAAAAGTAGATTCATTTAAATGTCCTGTGTCGCAAAACTCTTTCAGGTAGAATTTATTCTTAATAAATGCAAGACTATCACTATTTAAACTTTCTTTACAAATATAACTAAATAAAGACAATATACTCTAAACGCAGCGGGCAGTAAAAATCTTCACCACGTGGTTATACAATATATTATGCCAAAGCGGAGGCGTTTCGTCCGCAATTATAATAATTGGTCATGGATTGTGTTCATCTGGTAATCTGGTATATTTTGTTTAGCAAATATTAATTATGAAAGTTTACATAGTCGAGAAATTAACAATATTTCCGCGATTCATCATTTATAGCGCTGATGCGATAAGATCGGAAATAGGCTAGGCCACTACAGTCAGACACGGTGAGAGTTATTTTTTATAGATGATGGGCAAAGGAGCATGCGGTTCACTTGATGGTAAGTGACTACCACCACCCGTGAACAACTGCAAAACTAAGAGAATTCCAGGTTCCTTGCCGACCACCGTAAAAATCTCACTAAAAGTCACAATAGAACCAATGTTTCTTGTATAATTAACGCGTTAAAAATGTCTCATTGAAATATAATGTACTTACGTACGCAGTATGTGTATATTGACTGCCTTATCGGTACCAAGTTCGTGTCGAGCCAGTCGATCGTAAAGTCCTGTGTCACAAAACTTTCGAGTAGAATTTTTTCTTGATAAATGTAACATTATCATTGTTTAAATTTTAAACTTTGTTCTAAATTTAAAAATCATGCCGTCATTTAAATAAATCTTGGAAGGATTACATTAGTTTAATTTAAAAAAATTAAATTAAATAATTAATTGTTTTAACCTTTTTTTCTTTGTTGTATTTAAATTGAAAATTGAACCCTCAAAAACGATCATATTATTTTTATATTTTTTATGAAATCGTAGGGCAACAATTTGCCTAGAAGCTCTCCTCAGTATTGTCGTACCTATTTACTTTTGATAGTCTTACAGACTACCAAAGGTCTATAGCTGAACATAAGGACTCTCCCGCATCAACCGCCTTACAGGAGTGATATTTGCCATAGTTGCCAAGCTCGGCAAGCAGGTTGACAACAAAAGTTTTTAACTATTGCAACGCATCTGTTGCCTTTGTAATTACAAGTTGGTCTGCCATAGGCTGCAGTAGCCACTTACTGTCAAGTGGACTGAAAGTCGTTTGTCAATTTAATTTAATAACAAAATCCAGTAGAACACCGAACGATTAGCTACTTTGCGTCAACGTCTACGTCTTTAATAAGATGCAGGTCACCAATAAGTCTATTACCATGCCATTTCTTTTACTCTAAAGCTGCAAGGTTAGGCATTTTAGCACCAGCCTTTATATGGCGGCAATTCTCCATTAACGACTGGACTTGCACTATATATAGGTAAACAGCTGTCCCGGCATAAAGTAGCAACGCTCTTTTAGTTTCATCATATGTAGGTTTGGAAGTGCAGTCCTCGACAATGTTACGGAGAGACCGTTTACTCCTAGAAGTCCTTTACCCAACTGATCACGACATAGGTTAAAAGCGTGCCTAAAAGGCTAGTACCTGTCAAAGGTGTGTTTCCTGCCTGGAAGCTCGGCAATAGGATGTACATAGTACAAAACATAAGGCCTAGAGACTTGAAATTCGGTAGAAATATTCCTTTTGCTGATTAGAAGTTAGGTAAAAACGAATTTTACGAAATTTAACCCGCAAGCAGGGTTGCGGGGGTATTAATTTAAAAAAATCACATTTCAATCAAACTATAGCTCTTATAGGTATAGAACTTTAGAAAGCCAGAATATTCTTTTTGTGTTTTTTTTTATATAGGATAGAGTGACAAACGCGCACACAGTCCACCTAATGGTAAGTGGTTGCTGTGCCCCATAGACATCTACATCTATCCTCGATTACGAATCAAAATTCAGATCGTTTCCTGTAAAAGGGGTCTCCGGTTCACTACACTCACCATACGAAACACAGCAGCATTAAGCTACTATTTCACGCTGGTATTCCGTGAGAGCGCAGTCCTTCCCCGGTCGAGCCAACCCATTATTGGTACAACTATACTACTAATGTACTAATGTACTGCCAGGTGGTGAAAGTAGCGACAGAGGGAAACTGAAACAGGATATGTGAAGCAGCGTCTTTAAACGTGGTAACTATGGCAAAATCCCTACTACGAGACAATCTATGGGTTAGCTATTATAATTATAAGCTATATGTTAAACGGTAATGAAATGGAGAAAAGTGTATTTTGAACCGACTGTGAACAACAAGTCATAAATAAAAAATGTTGTACAACCGTCGTCAATCCTATTCCTTTAAACGAGCAATTCTTGTATATATATATATATATATATATATATATATATATATATATATATATATATATATATATATATATATATATATATATATATAATCAGAATCTCGGAAACGGCTCCAACGATTTCCATAAAATTTAGTGTCCAGGGAGTTTCGGGGGCAATAAACCGATCTAGCTAGGATTTAATTTTAGAAAATATCTTTTTGTCCGTGTCCTCAGGCAATGAAAAACTGCTACAATATAAGAAGGAAAATTTTGACACTGTGTTAATGATCGTAATAGCTCAGATGGATATCAGGCGGGCGCGAAATCGTAATGCCTTGGTTCGCGTCCCGTATTCGGTATGACTTTTTTTCCTTTTTTTTCAAGTTCCCTTCTTTTGTGAGAAAATCTATTATTTCGAACCCGTTTTTTCACTATTTTTTAAAAATACGAAAATTTTAATTAAACTAATTGCACTCATGATTTTTTATTCAAATAACCAGTTCAGTTTTTTCTATTATGTCAATAAGATCAAAAAATATTATTCATCAGTATGTAATTTGTATCTAAATGTAATTTCCAAAAAAATCCGAGCTAAGCTCGGTCATCCGGGTAGTATAAATGAAAAAAGAACATCATAAATTAATGTAGTCGAAGTCAATTAAATACGCATTGTTAAAGATAACTCAAAACTACTAGTCAGATCTTGTTCAAATTTTTATGGAACTACATGAGAAGCATGAGCTTTCAAATAAAAAAAAGAACCATCAAAATCGGTTTACCTAGAAAACAGTTCTGATGCACAAATAAAAAATACAGTCGAATTGAGAACCTTCTCCCTTTTTTAATGTCGGTTGAAAAATCAATTCTCAATTGTCTTGAGACCACTTCACACAGAACTAGTCAACCAGTGAGCAATTTTCTTTCGAAATAAAACGGACGTTAGTGAAAGTGACGCCTACCTTTTGCCAAATGCGTTTAATTAGGTTTAACATTGCAAAAAAATTAAGTCACCGCTAAGAGAGCGTCACCGTTGCTTTTTTATTTATTTACTTTTATTTTGCAACCTGTTATTCTAGATATTTTTTCACTGTCGTTAGTAAAATTTTATTTATTACATTACCGAAATCGTTTTCCTGTTACTCTCTGGCGGCCTCTCCTCTCAGGGCTACTTAAGCCGAGAGAGCGAAAAATAGGATAAGATTTTTTTAATTCTATACAGATTATAAAAGTACAGTGAAAACTGGTTAAGTGGGTCCCGGAGATTTGAAAAACATCTGTTATTGATAATGAGGTGCCGACACTTTTGCATTGAAATACCTCTTGTACAGGGAATTTTCAAACCTTGTTAACTGAGATTAGATGTCATACATTTTTTCGTTGTTTACCGCTATAATTGGGACGTCGCAACTCAGTAACCCGTAAAAGTGAAACTATTTATCAGTTTTAGACAAGTTATGACGCTTGTTTACAATTATTTGAACTTAAGTTTAAAATTTGAATACTCCTTGAAAAATAATCTTTTATATAATCGGTAGACCTAATAACTTCAGGCGTTCTCTACCAGTTTACTTATGGAGTGGTGAGAATTTGGTGTGCGAAAAATTTACAAGGTTTTGAATAATAATTTTATTCAAAACCTTGTAAATTTTTCGCACACTGTGACAAAAATATTAATTAAGAACGAAACTGGTAGAAACTGGATGCGTGTAGCCAAAAATCAGTCTAAGTAGCACCTTGTGAGAGACCTGTACCCAGCAGTGTACTTCTGCAGTCTAATGATGATGATGATGAGATGAAGAAGAATTACACAATAAATTTTTCGGATACTTTTTAAATTAGATTTAATATATTATTTTTACCCGTGCGTCTTACTTTTTATTACTTAACTAGCAGACCCGGCCACGCGTTGCTGTGGCTAACGTCTTTGTTATATTACATTTTATTAAACTATTTAAGTGGAACGGTAGGAGAACATCAATCATGGGGACCACCATGCTTTTTTACATAGATGCCATTTGTAAAAAAATGGCGCACTCCACGGCTGATTTTCTACTACCGTTACCCTTAATACAATGAAATTGTTATTTACGAACGAAGACTGAAACTTTAAAGCTGGTATAAAATTCCGCTGGATTGGGATTTGAAGGAGAAGGACTTTGAACACGATTGATCAAAATTTTTGTACAATTGATATCAAGCAAAAATCATTACAATAGAATTAATTTTAAAATTTATAATTTTTTAATTCAAGTTTGTAACAAATGAATATATTACAAACTTTACAGTAAATAACATGTGACACTTAAACTTAAAAATGAGGTAGGTACGGCAGATAGTTTTAAATCTTATATATTATTTTGTTAATATTTATTATTTTGAATTACAAATACTTTTAATTTCAATTTAATTTAGCACTAATCTGTGAACAATATTTTTGGTTAACCTGGTTTTGGCTAAAACAAAAAGATTCGACGGTTTTCCTACTCGTGAACATGCTACATATAGTTGCCAATGAGAAAAATATGGATTTTCCAAATCCAAACCTCAAATAGATATTGTTTGGCCTTGAGATTTATTTATAGACATGGCAAAAGCTAAACGAATTGGAAACTGTAGCCTTCTGAAGGGTATCGTAGAATCTGACGGTATCATTGGAATACGTGGCAACAGAACCACTTCTCCTTTAAAATTTCCAGTTAAAATGGTGGCCTCAAGGATATTTCCGGTTATCCTTTTGATGACCAAACGCGTACTGTTGCATAATCGAGGTGGATTCAAATTACGCAGGACAATAATAGGTGAACCAATCTTTAGTCGAAGATTATGTGGTGGCATTCCAGGTATATCTAGTGAATTTAAAAATTCGATTGGAAAATTTACACTTTCATTTTCATTAACAACAGTATCGATCGATTTAAAAGACATCAGATCGCCAGGTAATAACTGTTGTATCTGGAAGTTAATTTCGTCAACATCAACATTTTTGGCTGCCAAAATAGCCCGATCACTGAGCCAGTTATGATTGAAGTAATTACTTTGTATATCTGGAAAAATACTCTGAATCAATTCATTTTTTCCCGGAAGAACAGTGCAGAAATTGTCTGGCAGTTTAATGCATTGCGTATTTGGTTGCAGTTCTATTTTACCGTTTCCAATATCTAGTAATTGTTCGGAAAATATTCGTGCAGATGAGTCATTTTGCAATCGTACGCGCATGTTTATGGTCAAGCAAAGTGTTTCTACTCTTCGCTTCGCCATAAGAATGATTGTTTCAAACATGCATTAATCTCACCCGCGAAAGTAGAGCGAGGTATAACCGGTAAGGTCTGTCGGAAATCACCAGACAAAAGTAAGATAGAACCACCGAAAAGTTTATCGTTGCCATTTAAATCTTGCATAGTTCTATGCAATGCTTTCAAGTGAATGTTTGTGAGCCATTGTGCACTCATCCTAAATTATCATTGAACTCTTCCGCAACACTGCAGCTATTCCACTATTTTTTATGTTACATATTGCGTTTGGTTTATTATGAATGTCCAATGGCAACTTCAATGTTGAATGTGCCGTTCGCCCACCATCTAGCAAAGTAGCCGCAATGCCTGACGATGCAACTGCCAATGCTATTTTCTTTTGTGATCGTACTTTGGCAAGAATCAGAGATATTAAAAATGTCTTACCGGTTCCACCAGGTGCGTCCAAGAAAAAAAAGCCGCCTTGTTCAGCAGCAACAGTCTGCATAATCCGATCATAAATAATTTTTTATTCTGCTGTCAGTAATGGCTCATTGTTCGCTATAAATGTTGCTAAATTACCGTGGTCATATTATTTTTCTCGCTGTAAATCGGTATTTTCTAAGTCGGTGGTTGGGCGATCAGGTGATAGAATACCATAATGATTTAGTCGTAAATTTGAAATTAAAACACATAAATTCTCGACCAATACTAACGCTTCATTATATATCTCTGGCGTATAATCTATGTTTTGGCATTGATCTCTTTGTCTAATTCGGAGCAATATGTCTTCTGTCATATAATTTTTATATTTTCCCACAAATTTTGTGCTTGCGATGGATAACATGTTGTTAAAATAATTGCAAACAGCTGACGAATGTTATTGGGCATTGGTGTCAACGCAGCATCAGCAAGCGATAAGTCCCAATGCTTATCGTCTTCTAGCAATTGCAGTTCACGACATGCATCTTGGTATGTATTGAATACTTGACCATTAACTGTTCCCAGAAATTCAAAAGACGTTGGTCCGCGAACATTCACCAATAACAAACGTAAATAGAAGCACTCACGTTGCTTTGGATGTACCGTGTAAAGTCGCCCCAATGTCTTAGCTTTGAATATGTCTGTAATGGAAGGATGTGGTTTTCCTTGTTTTCGTGGCTCCCATTTTTTACCGGATTTGTTCCATGTGAAATAACGTGGAACATCAGTATATATTAATGTCTTTGCGAATTGGCCAAAAATATCAGATTTTTGACACAATGTAAAAAATTCAGTTAGTGACGTTTTTGAAGCCTCAAGCGCTCTTTGGATAACATTTTCTTCAGTGACGTATACACGTTGACCGTTTTCAAGATGTATTGCTAGATGCTGTACAGGAGGGTCTCTTTCGTGTATGGGAAAGCTGAGAATATGCCAAATAGCTTCGTTGCTGCTAATGTATCTACCCATTTGGTACCGAGTTATTTCGTCATTTTTATTTATATTTTGTACTTCAAATATGGCTAAATCACTGCCTTTATTTACATACTTACAAATGTACTTTATTGATTTTACAGAATTGCAAAGCTCGACATTAATATGAGCTTCATAAGTTTTTGGGTGAGTATGGTACCACCCACTGATTATCAAGTTCTACTTGATTTATAGAATTCGGCAGTCGCATTGTGAATCTGTGGCCACCGTTCTCAGTATTTCTGCGGCGATACATTGGATTACCGTCAATATCCGTGATAGTTTCATTCGTATGCGGCTTTGGAAAATGTTTCTTACATTTTCCATTTTCCATGCATGGTGACGTCATGTTGAAAGCACCGCATGGCCCGTGTATCATATGTTTGGTAACAATATCAAATAATTCTTGATCAATTGATGGGTCTGGAATTTCGGCAGAAATTATTTGATCTATTTCTTCTGGACGGATTTTATCTTGAAGCAAAATTAAAATGTGGGCATGAGGCAAACCTCGCTTTTGCCACTCGATCGAATATTTAACAATGAAATCAATTAAGGATTTCAATTTTTGTTTGAACACACGTGCAGTTATATCATGACGATGAATTGCTTGTTGTCCTCGTAATAGTAAAGTTTGTATCTCGTCCAATTTGGATTACATGTGAATGTAATAAACAGATCTGGTCGGCCGTAATAACGTACGTAAGTCATCGCATCTTGTATGTATTCCTGCATATTCCGTGGACTGCTGATGTAGCCTGAAGGTAAAATGAAAGCATTACCGATGTCTTTGTGATTTAAATTTCCGTCGATGTTTCCAACAACAGCATCTCGTAAGTGAATATATTCTTCCGATCGTAATTTAGCCTGGTTGTACCGAATGAATCGCAAGCGTTCGCTTTCAACCTTAGCATACATATCAACAATGTATTGATGGAATAGCTGACGATATCGAAGGATATAGTTGTCCTGATATAGTCTTATCATCAATCGGTGTGCGTAGTAGTTCATTGAGCTAACGTTTTTATCTCTTTTAGCACCTAAAAACAATAAAAAATAAAATAAAATAAAAAATTAAAATAAGTACACACAGTAAGATATTAAATAGTTAATTGTCAAATTTACCGGTATTTGGATCACACTGTTTGATGTTAAGGTGATATTCATCTTGTCCTTGCCAAAATATTAATGGATATTGTAGTGCGTCATATGAACGGTGTAGATCCGAAATCGTACTGACAGTGTTGTCTCGCCGTGTAATTTTTATAGCTCTTTTGTCAACTGGATCACCAACCATAATAATAGCGACCTCATCAAAAGTTGGAGCGTTGAATCTGCCAGCATGTTCACCTAATGGTACTTTGTCGGCTTTTATGACGACTTAATAGTTGTCATTTTGCAGCCGTGGCGAAACTCTTTTAATCAATCGAATTAGTTCATTATGATCTTCTAAAAAAATTTCCAGCATAATCACAATTGCTCTTTCTTCTGCTTGTTCAATGAAATTATACTGGCATCGAGTTGTCACGCGCTCTTCACAATTGCCCATAAAATAAATTTGAAGAAATTTCGGATTACTACCAGGCATTGGCATCAACGACCCGATTTGATGGTACATCTGGCCTTGTATTTTAAATGTCGTTTCAAAATTACGTCCATCAGATGCGAAATCGCAAATTTTAGTTGCCCCAAAATGACGTCATTTGGAAGCAAGAATTAAATTTGCGTATCTTACGCAAAAATAATTTTGAATCATCTGAATCGCCAGCAAGAAGGGATAATAAAGGTTCCGGCGGAGTGGGAGGAGGTGACAGCACAACTTTTCCCGATGCGCAGCACATGCCGGGTGTTTCGTTCTGAAATTTCAATGCCTGACAATATTGACATACTTTATCCATTGTACCGATAGCGATTTTTGAATGCGCAGAGTAGTTAATATCTGGTGCATATTCGAAAGCAAGACGAACAAATGATGCTCGTGATAATGAGTGGCTGGGCCGCTGCCTCTGTCGTTCTTGCACTCGCAATGTTTTGCTCTCGTGCTGCTCTTGTTCTCATAATAGTCTGTCGCAGACGTTCGTCACGCTGTTCTTGATTTTCTTGTGCACGACTCTCTGCTGTCCTGATTCTTTGATCTGCATTTCTTGTTTTGAATTGTTCTGCCGACTGATGAGCACTTTCAACACGTTTGCTCTGCCCCTCGCGTTATTGAGATTAGATTTTTTCGGTGGCATATGACTGAAAATAATAATTTATACTTTTAAATTAAAAAAAAACTGAAAAACATGCTATTATAGCACATTGAAATAAGAATTGAAAATAATTTTTAAAAAAGTTTGAATAAAAAAAAATATTAATAAATCAATAACATGAGAAGCAAGCGGACAATAAATACCAACAATTTTTGTGACATTATTTGTCACACCAGATTCATTTAGATCTTGGAGCCTTAATACATCATGACCATCAAAATACAGTAAGTCTATGCACTGCAAATACAATAATGTAACTATGTGATAATACTTACATGTATAATATATTATTTTAATTAAAGAGTTTTGAACAACGAAGCACTAATAATTAAAAAGCAGGAATAATTTCACTATATTCTCTTCACTATAATATGCATTTAATTTATACTTCAGTAATCAAAATATTATTACTGTAATTTTGACAAAACATGTCATCGCCAACGTATTGCAAAAATGTAAATTGCTTTATTGAGACTTTTTTGTTTTTTAAAGGAACCGTTTCAAACGTAGCATTGACGCATGCGCAGTACGGGTACGTACTGCGCATGCGTCAATGCGCTTGAAAGCGCATGTATTGTGACTGACAAATTATATACAAATATAATTTGGAATAAAATAATATTGCGAATATGAATTGAAATGTAAGCTATCCTATCTCTCAAGTTGGACCAAACTGCACACGTTGTGCAAATTTGATCAAAATCGGTTAAGTAGTTTAGGAGTCCATCGCGGAGAAACAACGTGACACGTACTTTATATAATATATAAAGAAGAAGATATTGTACCTAATAGTTTTTATACGTGCTAGAGCCGCACTTGAGATGAAACCATAGAGATGCATGACTACGGAGCAAATTTTTTTTATAGGAGAGGAGGCAAACGAGCATACGGCCTACCTGATTGTAAGTGATAGTGAGTGACTACCGCCGCCCATAAACAACTGCAACACCAAGGGAAATGCAGGTGCGTTGCCTGCCTTTTAGAAAGGAGTAAGCTCTTTTCTTGAAGAAATGTTTCGAAATAACGACATGACGTGATTGACGGGAATCGGTGGTTTTAAAAAAGTAACGAAGTATTCCAATTTAGTATTTCGCTTTGTTTGCTATTGTGTAGTGTCGTTAGTTTTTTTAAGTTAATTTTTCGAAGTGTTCCTTATATTAATTATTGGCAAAGCTTGTTTGCTCTCCGTCCTCCGCCTAGTTTTGGTTTTATATGGCAGCAGCGCTTATGGTGACCATATTACCCTCACATATCTTACTATAAAACTACAAATATACTTCATAATACTATCTTAATATATATAAATTACGTGTTACGTTGTTTATCCGCGATGGACTCCTACACTAATTAACCGATTTCAATCAAATTTGCACATCGTGTGCAGTTTGGCCCAACTTGAGAGATAGGATAGTTTTTTTGCCCATGAGTGACCCACAATTTTTTTGTGAATTTATGGACTAGGACATGACAAATGGTCTCGAAAAGAAACAACGTCTGCCTGACGAGCTAGTAAATATATAATTGTAACTTTAATCTACAATGAGTTAAGATGAAAAGTGGCGTCGACATTGAAGTAACAATCCGTATCGGTGCTAGAGATCGTCTAATATAAAGCTGCACACGTCTTTCATGCATTTTGGGTAAAGTTTATCAGTTTTATCATTTATATATAAAAAATTGTCTGTCCGGTGTTTGTTCCGGTTCATCTCAGAAACGTCTGGACCGATTTCAAGGTGTAACGTATAAATAAATTTAAAAATAATTCCACTTTCGAATTTATAATGAGAAAAAATCTATTTAAACAAGCTCCATTAATTTTATAAGGCGATTTTAGTGATTTCTTCTACCCTCACCCCCCCCCCCCCCTGGTAAATTATCGGTTTTTCAAAATGCGTATTTTTTGTGTGAATTATACGAGTTCTTTAATCTGTGCTTAACTGCGTTGGGTTTATTTAAAAAAATAATTTACTTAATTATTTTTATATAATTTGTGAAGTTAGCATAACCGCGATAAATATTATTGTATAGGATTTAAACATATCTTACTTAATTTAACCGAATTATCTCGAAATTTTACAGAAAACAATTACGTGATATTTGACGAGTCTCTCTCTCTTCTCCAGGTTAAATTCGGCTCAAACCTAAATTCCCCAAAATACCTCACGAATTAATGGATGCCCCATGGAGGCGTTACTTGAGCCCGCATCCGGCATAATTTAATAGTCTATTATAGATTACTATTTCATGAGAACGTGGTACTTCCTCATTCGAACCGACCAAACTTATGCTGTTGCCATAAAACAGCTTCAAAGCGGCTCTCTTATAAACACCCAACAATATTTCATAAATAAAACGAAGTTTGCAGCGACGGTAGCCTAATGATGGGGTGCGGACTGCGAACTTCAACGGTCGTGGGTTCGGATCCGCCATTTGATTACTGTCGTGGACCACTCCTAACACAAGCATGTAAAGCTTACCAGGAGTGGGAACAGGGAATATTAGTAATGTGCTGTGTATTTTTTTCCAATGCATTGCTATTATTAAAAAAACGATTGTATTAACGATTCGATTATATATCTATTCTAACGGTTAAGATAGCCAAGCGTATTATAGTAGTTGTCTACTTGTTGGTCCAGTGGTTATAGTAGTGTGACTGCTAATCATGAGGTCCTGGGTTTGATCCCAGGTCGGGCCAAAAAATGAATTATTGAGTTTTCCGCTAAGAAATTCTCAGTAGCTGCCCAGAGTCAGGAAATTGGCGGTGTCTCACTCCTGTGCCTCGGAAAACACGTAAAGCCGTTGGTCCTGCGCCTGATCTCTCTCTGGTCGTTTCGGTTTACCGTCCCATCAGACTATGAGAGTGAGGGAATAGAGAGTGCACCTGTGCTTGCGCATACACTTGGGCACTATTTAATCCTGTCCTGCGCCGATGGCTAGTCTCCGTTGAGGCTGGCCGCCCTGAAATTCGGTCGGGAGAACATTATTGTAGTTGTAGTATCCCAATTAACGCATTATATTAGAGGTCTACCTAAATTATAGGTACCATAATTCTATAGAGACATTATAAATATTATAATAAGCTAAATTACTATATCCATACACTAAATAAAATTGAAAGAAAGAAAGAAAGAAAGAAAAATTTTATTTGGTACATACATTATAACAAAAAGAATAAAAATAAAACATTTTTTTTATATCTTATCAAAAATTGAAGTTTGTAATGTCAAAATAACAACTTTTACTAAATACATATGAAAGTGTATACGGTACTAATAACAAAAAACCTTTTTTAAATTTTCGTCTGTCTGTGTGTCTATCTATCTGTCTGTCTGTCTGTCTGATTTGATTTGATTGGTTTGTTCCGACCAAGTTCCGACTAATCTCCGAATTGGCTGGACGGATTTTGACGGGAATGTCACTGGCAGATAGCTGATGTTATAAGAAGTAACATAGGCTACTTTTAATTCAGGAAAAGAATTAGGGATCCGCACAAATAGTTCAAACCCACGAAATCCATTCGAAATAAATTCCTAGCGGACGAAGTCGCGGGAAACAACCAGTATTTTAATAAAGCCTAAGGCAAATATATAGAATGAAAAATTTTATCGTATTAATTTAAAAAAAAATCATACAAAAATTAGTTTTACTTAATTTATTTTTCTTTGTTATAATGCATGTGCCAAATAAACTTATTTCTTTTTTTATACACATACATTTCAACACATACTATTTTACTTGTAATTCTTTATACAGATTTAAATCTTTTACATAATATAAGGTAAAAGGCTCGAAAATACTTCTTCAATACGAAAAAAGTTGGTAACCCTACTGACGGTCCTCAGTTCTCAGTTAACCACATCATGACCTAGTTTAGGGACCATAAATTAAGATTTACATTATTTTAAAAACTAACTGCAAACAAGTTTCAAAACTGTTCTCAGAAATCACGTAACAGAAACTTGAGGATTAAGTTTCGAGGAAGTTTGTTTGACTCTGGTTCCATTCGTAAATCAATCCCAGATAATCAGTGATTACGTCATGATTTGCAGCTGAGAAACCGCATGGAAATCGGATCCGTGGTAAGCAACACACAAGTTGAAACGGGATTTTGTATTTTTCTCCTTCACCATAAAACAGCTGTGATCATCATCATCTTTCTTTTTTTAACTTTACCCCCACACTAAGTTTAACGATTACGTGGTAGAGCTGCGGCTATATTAATAGTATAGTTGTAATACGAATGGTTCGGCTTGACCGGGGAAGGACCACGCTCTCACGGAATACCAGCGTAAAATAGCAGCTTAACGCTGCTGTGTAGATAATGAATGATTGATGATAATGACACAAGCTTCGGGTCCCACGCCTACCGCACACCCGCACAGTGACCGAGTGAAGCCGGCCACAGCCGAGCGTGTGCCTGCTGTACTTACTATCATATTGTTGTGTGAATAAGTCAACTAGCGCCATCTAGTGTCAGGAAAGAGAGCGAGGGGAGCTCTGCAGAGAATGACATCACACTCTCAACCGACAGCGCCATCCGAAGAACTAAGTTTCTAGAAAATCTATACTCGCAAACTCGTCAGTTTGCGCGCATTTACCTGAAGATTCGGGATGTTTCTTTGCTAATTTAAATAAATAGGCGCTGCAAGATGCGATCGGGGCACAGAGTTGAACTCGGCGACATAAGCGAAGCTTCGGAGCGGAATTAAGTGAATTAGTGTGTTTAATTATTAGTGCTTTAATTTTAATTTGTGTAAAGTAAATTAAAGTGTTAATTTAGGTAATTTTATCGGCAATTTTTATTGTCACGAACCTCAAGCTCGTAACAATTGGTGTCAGAAGTGGGATAAAATAATGCCGATTTTACCTAAGGAGGAAGCGGAGGGTGTCCGTACCCGAAGTCAACGCCAGCAGGAGACGGACCAGAGGAGATTTGGTGGTGACACGCCGCAGATGTCTGAGGGCCAGCCGCCGGCCACGGAAACCGGTCCGTCAGCAGCTTCTACGTCTGTGGCACCTGACTTAGGTGCTCTGATGGTGATGCTGCAGGAGCAGGCTCGCCGACAGGAGGAGCAGGCTCGCCGACAGGAGGAGCAGGCCCGTCAGTTGAAAGAGCAGCTGCAGAACGGACAAGAGGAACAGGCCCGCCGGCAGAAGGAACAGGCCCGCCGGCAGGAGGAACAGGCCCGCCGGCAGGAGGAACAGGCCCGCCGGCAGGAGGAACAGGCCCGTCGGTTAGAAGAGCAACTACAACGCGATAAGGAAGAGCAGATGCTCCTCATGAAGGACCTTCACGCTATCTTCGGAAAAGAGATACGGGAGGTGAAGGATAAGGTTGCTCAACATGACAACCGCCTGTCGGAGGCCGAAACCCGAATCGACCAAGTAAACAATCTGGTTGACAACGTAATGGCTGACGTGAAAAAACGCTGGACGACCTCAAACTGGGGGATGGAACAACAGCTCCCGTAGTAGCTACTACACCTTCGCTACGTGGGTTCAAGGTGCCACCATTCGACGGGACTTCTTCCTGGTCAGCCTACAAAATCCAGTTCGAAGCTGTTATGAAGGCGAACGGCTGGAATAAAAATCAGGCCATGACTGCTCTCACACTAGGCCTGCGCGACCAGGCCCTAACAGTTCTGGAAGCTCTCGGTGAGGAAGTGACTTATGAGCAACTCCTCGAGGCATTGGAGGCGAGATAATGCGACGCTCACCTGGAGCACGTCTTTCGTACGCAGCTTAAGGATCGCGTACAGCGCATCAACGAAAACCTGCAGCAGTGGGCTCTAGAGGTGGAGAAGCTGGTGCGAAAAGCATACCGGTCTGTACCTGCGCTCATTGAAGGGAACCTGGTGCAGACATTCATCGACGGCATCCGTGACCTGGAAGTCAGAGCTGCTGTGAGGCTCGGGCACCACGAGACGCTTAAGGACGCCTTGGCCCATGCACTGGAGGTAGAAGCCGTGCGGCAGTATCATCGTTCCCATCGCGTCAGGGAGGTTGCAGCAGTTACAGTTCGCGACCACAACAGAGGATACAGCCCGTGCTATGGCTGTGGGGAAAAGGGCCATCTTCGATCCAGCTGCCCTAAGCGAACCCTAGAAAGGGAAGGTGAACGATCCCAGGAGGGTAGTGCGGCCAACAGCACCGCCCAGCAGCAGCAGGGAAACGAGTAAAAGCCAGAACTGCGGGGCGGGTGCTGGCTGATGTTAAAAGAGCCCCAAGGATCTCGATCTCACAAACCCATGATGGGAACAGTCTAATCATCAAGGGCGAGGTCAACGGAATGCCGTGTAAACTGACCATAGACACTGGAGCCTCTCGTACGGTTGTTAGTTCCCAACTTATAAGTCAGTTCCTTGGGGACTCCGCATACAACCGAGAGCGCATTAATTTGGTAACAGCCACCGGTCAGCGTATACCCGTCCGTGGAGAGAAGGAGATGGAGTTGAAGCTAGGCAACGTGATCTACCTGCATAATGTCATCGTGGCTGATATAATGGACGACTGCATCCTAGGCCTAGACTTTATGAGGAATAATTGTTGTGAGATCGACGTTAAGCAAGGTGTTTTGAAATGTGGACAGGAAGAACTTTTTATGGAAGGTGCGTTACCAGGGAACGTGTACAGCATTAAGAAGATTATTCTTCCGCCAAGATCGGAAACGATTGTTCCGGTTAGTCTTCCCCGAAACGCTGGGCAAGCTCACCGTTGTGTACTTGTGGAAAGGGTAAACAATGACCTTCCATGGAAAGTAGCTCGAACCTTGGTCAGGACCACTGACATCTCAGGAGTACGTGTGCTGAACCTTGGCGACCGGGAACAGATTATAGAAAAAGGCACACTGGTTGGTACTTGTGAGGAAGTGGATTGGTTACGACAGTGCCAATATATATCAAGTGGGACCCCAGCAAGGATTCAGAAACGAGAGTGACCACACTTTTGGAAGACTGTCGCAGTGTTCTGTCCCCGAACGAATTGGTCAAGGCGAAGAAGTTGTTACTCGAGTACGCCGATGTATTCTCATCAAACGATGCTGACATGGGAAAGACTGGTTTAGTTCAACACAAAATAAACACAGGTGAAGAATTGCCTATCCGTCAGCGGCCAAGAAGATTGCCGGTAGCACGTGAAAAGGAAGTGGAAACCATGATTGAAGGAATGGTGAAGGATGGTGTTATTGAACCTTCCTCTAGTCCATGGTGTTCACCAGTGGTGCTGGTGAAAAAGAAGGATGGCAGCATGCGGTTCTGTGTTGATTACCGCCGTCTGAACGACGTTACAAAGAAGGACAGCTATCCATTGCCAAGAATTGATGACACGCTGGACATGCTTACAGGAGTAAAATGGTTTAGCACGCTGGATCTAAAAAGTGGCTACTGGCAAGTTGAAATTGACCCTAAGGACAAGGAGAAAACTGCGTTCTCGACGGGAAAGGGTCTGTGGCAATTCAAAGTAATGCCGTTTGGGTTGTGCAATGCTCCAGCAACGTTTGAAAGGCTGATGGAACTTGTACTTACCGGACTAATTGGCGATGCCTGTCTGGTCTACTTGGATGACATCATCATCGTGGGCCGTACGTTTGAGGAACACCTTCAAAACCTGGAACGCGTGCTTATGAAGATTCAGAGTGCCAACCTCAAGTTGAGCCCGAAGAAATGTTCACTATTCCAACGGCAAGTTAACTTTTTGGGGTTTGTAGTATCGGAAGAAGGTATCCGCACAGATCCAGAGAAAATCGCCGCTGTCAAGGATTGGCCGGTTCCAAAAGACAAGACGCAGGTTAGAGCATTTTTGGGTTTGTGCTCCTATTACCGGCGATTTGTGAAGAACTTTGCAGATATAGCAAAACCTCTGCACAAGCTAACCGAGGAGAAGCGACATTTCTGCTGGGATGAAAGTTGCAATATCGCATTCCAGGAGCTCAAGGACCGTCTGTGCAAAACACCTATTTTGGGATACCCTGATGCAAGCAAAGAATTTATAGTTGACACAGACGCAAGTGATATAGGACTTGGCAGTGTGCTGTCTCAACGGAATGGTGACCAAGAGGTCGTGATAGCGTACTTCAGCAAGTCGTTGTCAAAACCGGAAAGGAACTATTGTGTCACAAGACGCGAATTGCTCGCTGTGGTAAAGTCGTTGCAGCATTTTAGCAAATATCTTCTGGGGCGAAAGTTTCACTTACGAACTGACTATGCTGCACTAAAATGGCTATTGCAGTTTAAAAACCCAGAAGGACAAGTTGCGAGGTGGATCGAACTACTGCAGGAATACGACTTTGAGATCGAACATCGCAGCGGGAAATCTCATGGCAACGCAGATGCATTGTCAAGAAGACCTTGTCCTGAGGATTGCAAACATTGTACTAGGCAAGAGAGTAAGGAAGTGGTATCCGTGAGGATGCTCAGGGCAGACCACCTCAGCAACGAGTGGAAGGACAGCTTACTACATGCACAGCAGGAAGATCCGGACATCAAGCCGATTCTGGAATGGATAAAGGCCAGTGCTCCCAAGCCTAAGTGGAGTGACGTCTCAGCGATGAGTTCGACCACTAAAAGCTATTGGGCCCAGTGGGACAGCTTGCTACTTCAGGATGGAGTTCTGTGTCGTAAATGGGAAAACGTTCGGGGAGACAGCTGTCATTTGCAAATGGTTGTCCCTAAAGCTAAAGTACCGGATGTTCTACAGCTGTACCATAATGATTGTTCAGGAGGCCATCTGGGAGTTAAACGAACTCTACTGAAGATCCGAGAACGGTTTTACTGGGTCCACTGTCGAAACGATGTCGAGGACTGGTGTCGCAAATGTACAAGTTGTGCGGCTGTAAAGGGACCTCAGACTCGTAGTAGAGGTGCATTGAAGTTGTACAATGTTGGTGCACCATGGGAGAGAATAGCCATTGACGTGGCGGGGCCGTTTCCAGAGAGTGAAAGCGGTAACAAGTATTTCATGGTTGTGATGGATTACTTCACTAAGTGGCCAGAAGTCTTCGCCATTCCAAATCAAGAAGCTTCAACAGTTGCAGATAAACTAGTTCATGAAGTCTTCTGTCGTTTTGGAGTACCTTTAGAGATTCACAGCGATCAAGGAAGGAATTTTGAGTCTCAAATATTCCAGGAAACTTGCCGAGTTATGGGTACTCATAAAACAAGAACGACTTCTTATCACCCGCAATCTGATGGAATGGTGGAACGATTTAATCAGACATTGGAGAGGTACCTAGCAAAAGTTGTAGACAATCGGCAACGAGATTGGGACAAGCACATACAACCGTTTTTGTTGTCATATCGAAGTTCTGTTCACGAAAGTACAGCAGTGACACCAGCTTTCGCAAACTTTGGAAGAGAATTACGGTTGCCTGCAGACCTGATCACCGGGATACCACCTGATGCCCCACGCAGTATAACCGATTATGCAAATGACTTGCGGAACAAAATGAATGGCATTTATGAGCACGCCAGACAATCGGGCCAGCAAATGTCTGAGAAAATGAAAACCCGGTACGACCGCAAAATTAACAATAAAGGGTTCAACGAAGGTTCATTAGTGTGGTTGCACAATCCAGTCCGCAGCAAAGGGAAATCTCCTAAGCTTCAAGCTAAATGGGACGGCCCGTACCGGATTGTAACCAGGATCAACGATGTGACCTACCGGATACAGAAAGGCGCAAGAGGGACTCCTAAGATCGTCCATGTGGATCGCTTGGCGCGTTATTATGGGACTGATAATGCTCGGGACGAGCATGTCTTAGGAGGGGGCAGTGTTGTGTGAATAAGTCAACTAGCGCCATCTAGTGTCAGGAACGAGAGCGAGGGGAGCTCTGCAGAGAATGACATCACACTCTCAACCGACAGCGCCATCCGAAGAACTAAGTTTCTAGAAAATCTATACTCGCAAACTCGTCAGTTTGCGCGCATTTACCTGAAGATTCGGGATGTTTCTTTGCTAATTTAAATAAATAGGCGCTGCAAGATGCGATCGGGGCACAGAGTTGAACTCGGCGACATAAGCGAAGCTTCGGAGCGGAATTAAGTGAATTAGTGTGTTTAATTATTAGTGCTTTAATTTTAATTTGTGTAAAGTAAATTAAAGTGTTAATTTAGGTAATTTTACCGGCAATTTTTATTGTCACGAACCTCAAGCTCTTATCAATGTGTAAGAGTGTCACAGGCAAGATTGGCTACGCTACATCCCGAAACGAGCTTCTATTAGAACATTCTACAAACCGCTGAAGAAGATTAGTCACTTCTTACCATCCTTCAAGTGTCATATTCCTCTACATAATGCAGGAGTATACAAGCTTGTTTGTGAATGTGGCTCTCTTATATGGGGCAAACAAAAATATCAATTGAAACCGCTTAAAATAACATATAGCTGACGTAAAGCATCAACGTTCCGGGAAGTCTGCAGTTTGTGATCATATCCTAGACCGCTCAACCATTGATGTCAACCATTAATGACAGGCCTGTTGGTCTAGTGGTTAGTGACCCTGACTGCTATGCCGGAGTGGTGGGTTCGATTCCCACCCAGGACAAATGTTTGTGTGATGAGCACGATCATTTGTTCTGTGTCTGGGTGTAATTTATCTATAATATTTATGTATTTAGAAATATATACGTATGTTTATCAGTTGTCTAGTACCCATAACACAAGCTCTGCTTAGCTTGGGACAAGATGGCGTTGTGTGATAGTTGTGGAATATTATTAGTATTATTATATTATTAATAAAACTAGATAGTGATAGATAGTGTAGATAATGAGTAGAAAACTGGACTTTTCTTATTGGAAAGGAGACATGCCATCTTAGTCCTCACGGGTGACAACGCATCTGCATTTTGACTCGTAATCGAGGATAGATTAAGATATCTATGGGCCGCAGTAACCACTTACTATCAGTTGGACTGTGCGTGCCCGTTTGTGACCCTTATCCTGTAAAAAAAAACATTAGGATGTTCTGTTGTGTGGTGTCAAGTTTACATTCATAAATTCCACAATGACATCCACACCCGAAACAATTATTTGTAAACCACGCCACAGAATAAATAATAGTAAATCATACGATTACTTACGATTTGAACCCGCTGCCCTCAGCGCAGCAACTCATTGCTAAACCACTACGCCACGGAACCGTCTCCATTACAGCCCTTCATTAGTTCACTGCTGAATATAGATATCAGTCATCTTGTTACTTTCTTCTTTATAAACTCGTTAAAATACCACTGCTGGAGATGGGAAGTCCCGTTGATACATCATCATCTATCCAACCACACCGGTGATTTGCCTCAATTAATGCTAATCATACCAATATGCTTTAATCGTAACGCTCGGCATTCTGTTTGAAGATTGCAGTAAAAAAATCCATATTTCCATCCGATTTGACTTTTCTGCCATAAAGGCCGCCGCCATTTTGGAATGAGGTGAAATATTTGCCAGATTTCATGGAGGGAAAGATATATTGTTAGGTTAATGTTTCTTCCAGAAATATTAGCTATATTTTATATTAATTTGATTAAGTGGGCGTCACGACGTGAAGCTGCGACGCTCCGGAAAGTCTGCAGTCTGTAAATATATTCAATTCGCACCATTACATCAGATTTAATACACCACAAATTCTAGCAAAAGAATACCGATTCCTACCAAGGATTCTACACGAAGCTATTGAAATTAAAAACATCCTAATTTCAATAGACAGGATGGATGGATTCCGCCATCTGCTTGGGATCCTATAAATGACAAAATAAAATCCAAACCCAAGCTTACTACTGTAAGACTTCAAGATACTGTAAGCTCGTTCTGTGTAGATCTAACGAAAAATTAATATAATGATTTCTTATATTTACGCGAACACTACACATTGATTAAAACTACTTTTACGGATTTTATCGCGTTTAATTATACTTTTAATTATTTTTATTTTTAATTCCCGACATTTCGAATTAAAAGTACAATTAAACGCGATAAAATCCGCAAAATTAATATTCAAAAAACTGAAGGTAGTCGGGCTAAATATGACATTGGGATGTCAAACATCTCAGTTCCTCCCACGACTATGAGTACTGTAAAGCACCCAAAACGTCACGAACTAAAAATAAGTTTATTAAACGCGGTAAAATCCGTAAAAATCATCATCATCATCAGCCTGCGGCAGTCTACTGCTGGACCTAGGTCTCTCCCAAGGCGCGCCACTTAGCCCGATCTTTCGCTTCACGCATCCAGTTGCTGCCAGCCGCCTTACGCAGATCGTCGCTCCATCTAGCCAGGAGGCGTCACACACTACGTTTACCTCAATGCGGTCTCCACTCTATGACACGCCTACTCCAACGATTATCACTTCTGCGACAAATGTGACCAGCCCATTGCCACTTTAGCTTGCAAATATGGAAGGCTACGTCGGTAACCTTGGTTCTCAGGCAGATTTCTTCGTTACGAATCTTATCCACCAGAGAAACTCCGAGCGTAGCTCTTTCCATCGCCCGCTGGGTGACTTTGAGTTTGTGGAGTAGTCGTACCGTATGTGTCCACGTTTCGGCACCATGTAAGAGTACTGGCAGGACTCACTGGTCGAAGACTTTCGTCTTCAAGCTTTGCGGTATGGGTGACGAGAAGACCTGACGAAGCTTCTCGAACGCTGCGCAGCCTAACTGATCCGCCTATCGGCTTCTTTCTCGAAGTTGTTTTTATCTATCTGCATTATCTGGTCGAGGTAGATGTACTCCTGAACAACTTTAAAAATTTCACCACCTGCGATAATCGGATCTGGTATGACATGACTGTTAAACATGACTTTCGTCTTGTTTAAATTCATACACAGACCGGCACGTTGGGAGGCTTCATTTAGGCTATTTAGCATGTCTTGCGATTTGCGATTCATTTTGCGATTGTCAGCGATTCTGCCATGACGACGATATCATCGGCAAAGCGTAAGTGTGAGATGTGTTCGCTGTTTATATTGACGCCGCGTCCATTTCAGTTTAGCGTCTTAAAAACATTTTCTAGTGCATTTGTGAACAGTTTCGGAGATATTGTATCCCCCTGTCTCAATCCACGATGCAACTGGATAGGTTTTCTACTTGGACAGACATCGAGCTTGTAGTGTTTAAATGTCTCAAGACATCTATGTATCGCCAGTTAATCCGGCACCGCTGCAAGGAATTTATAACAGCCCAAGTTTCGATGGAGTCAAAGGCTTTCTCATAGTCCACAAAGGCCAGACACGGAGGCCGATTGTACTCATTCGTCTTCTGTATAATTTGCCTTACTGTGTGAATGTGGTCTATGGTGCCACAGCCTCCTCGAAACCCAGCCATTAAAACTAGCCATAAAATAGTTATATTCAATGTGTAGTGTTCGCGTAATTATAAGAAATCACTAAATGATATAAAACATCATCATCATCATTAGTCTTTCACAAGTCCACTGCTGAACATAGCCCTCCCTTTAAGGTATGCCACAAAGCACGGTCCTGAGCCACCTGCGTCCATCGGCTTCCTGCATATCTTAGCAGGCTGTCACTCCACTTAGTGGGGGGTCGACTTACACTACGCCTACCGGTACGAGGCTGCCACTCGAGAACCTTTTTTCCCTTGTTGTCGGTTCTACGAGCTATATGCCACTGCCACTTCAGCTTACTAATCCGTTGGGTTATGTCGATCATTCTGGTTCTACTGCGGATATTCTCATTTCTAAGTTTATCACACAGAGAAACCCCGGGCATAGCCCTCTCCATAGCTCGCAGAGCGACCTTGACTTGCCTCATAATAAATTCCTTCCTATAAATTTCCTCCTTTAAATAAAAAAATACCTATTCTCATTTCAATTCTTGTTATTTTTTTTATTTAATTTATGAACGCGACTTTAAGGTGGCCCAGGAGCCGTCCCAGCCGCACCTCGACCTACTGTTACTGATATTACAGATTGGTGTAATGTTTTACTAGATGCAAATACTGTAATTTTTTATAGCATTGATTGACAAACGGGCACACAGCCCACCAGATGGTAAATGGATGCTGTGGCTCATAGATACGCACATTTATTTTCAATTAAGAATCAAAAGTCAAATGCGTTGTCGCCCCTGTGGGCTAAGTTGGAATGCCTCGATTCCAGTAAAAAGGGTCTCCGATTCTGACTATACCAAAACATCAGCATTACTCTGCTATTTTACGCTGGTATTCTGTGAGAGCGTGGTTCTGCCCCAGTCGAGCCGACCCATTCGTGTAACAACTATAATATAGCTGCAGCGTGACTCTACTACGTTATAATAATACCCACTTTCGCATGTCAATAAATTATAATGGTTTAGAGTCAACGTATAATAAATTAAACAACGAGTACTAAATATGCGTATAGAATAGTTAATTAGAAAGTTAATTGTAACTTAACCAGTCATCAAATAAATAATAACAAGCAAATTATGCTATATATTATCATTTTCTCGTAAAGTAAAATCAAGTACTACCAATAAATATTTAATGGTCGTAAGACTCGTTTTCAGACGAGGAATCCATCTGGTACCACTCACTTAACTATTTCTGCCACGAAGTTACTGTGGCAGCACTGCTTTGTTCCAATCTAAAAGGCCAAATAGAAAGCCAGTAGAATCATATTTTTAAGGCATCACATCTCAGCCCTCAGAGATGACAACGCATCTGTATCTGCCTTCCATGTTTGAAGCAGTACCGTCTTTACCATAAGGGCACATGGGGCCCGTGCCCTGGTATCATCACACGAAAGCGAATAAGTCCGAAGTCACGGGGGGGGGGGGGGGGGTACACGAAAGCGGGTATCGGCCTTATTCGCTTACGCTATACAATCTTTTTATTAAAAAATGTTAATATTAAAAAAATATTGCCCGACAAAAAATTATAGAATAAGGAGGGCGTTTAGTGACTTCCTAGCAACCCTGAGCAGTGACAAGCCACACATTGTCGAGTTAGCCAGAAAAAGTGGCATTGACAGATTTCCTATGTAGAAAATATGAAACTCAGCATTTCAACGCTATCTAAACGTTTTTGTCAGGCTGTACAGGCGCCTGTTATTGCCTGGATTTTCCTAATTTCCGTTAATCTATGTATTATAATCTATGAGATAAAAATATCATTTCGTACTGTTTCATAAAAATAATACTTCAAAAGGTTTAATGTCAAATGATTTATTTAATATTTTCTAGCACAAATATTAGATTTTATAGCGAATAATTATTACGATCCCTATTTTTAGACAAGTGAAGCCAAAATTTTAATGAAATAAATAAAAAGAATACACGTATTCATGTTGTTAGAATATTTAATTTTTTGGGAAGAAAACAAACATGTCAAATATGTTCCCGCTATGAAATCTGTCAAATATATTACATCATTGTAAAGTGGCGCCGCCCTGGTGGCAGAAAAAATCGTGGATGCCCTCATTAATGATTTTTACCAATTAATTATAATAAATATAAGATCATAGCCGAAAAATGTTTTGTCATTCACTTTTTTTTTACTTTTCAACAGGGCCTCATATTCTTGTGTGCCCAAGGGCCCCGGTATGGCCTAAGACGACGTTGGTTTGAAGTAGTCTTTAAGTGTCATAGCCTCCAGTAGCCACTTACTATCACATGGACAGAAGTATTTATACTAACGATATTTTTTTTAAAGGGCGTCAAACGAGCATACAGCCCATTTGATGTTAAGTCGTTGGTGTGGCCCATAGAAATCTACATTTATCCTCGATTAAGTATCAAAATGTAGATGCATTGTCACCCCTGACCACTGAGGGATAAAATAAATGCCCCGTTTCCAGTAAATCTCCAGTTCTCTACACTCACCATGCGAAACACAGCACGATATAGCAAGTTGCTATTTTACGTTTGTATTCTGTGGGACACAGCCCAATGGATTAGCAAGCTGAAGTGACCGGCCATATAGCTCGAAGAACCGACAATCGATGGGGAAAAAAGTTCTCGTTCTGGAGGATGTGCAGGAGGTCGATGGATGCAGGTGGCTCAGGACCGTGCTTTGTGGCATTCCTTAGGGCGCCTATGTTGAGAGTGGACTTGTGAAGGGCTGTAATGATGATGATGATGTTGTCCGTGGGAGCGTGGTTCTGCCCCGGTCGAGCCAACCAATTCGTGTTACAACCACTTAAGAAATTCCAACAAAGGAGCCTACAGATGATGCGTTATCACTTCTTCACTTATCACTGTCAACTAGGATATAATGTCCAACAGTTGTTT
Organism: Parnassius smintheus behrii; assembly: GCA_036936625.1. Classification (NCBI taxonomy): domain Eukaryota; kingdom Metazoa; phylum Arthropoda; class Insecta; order Lepidoptera; family Papilionidae; genus Parnassius; species Parnassius smintheus. The sequence goes on from JAUPFT010000023.1 coordinate 4,446,811, forward strand.
TTAACCTGTTACATGATAAACAATCGTATAATTAGAGGCGCAACATCTAATTTAAGAGGGCAGACAAAATGAGACAAACTCATCAAATCTCTTACACCGCCGTCACCAAATGTATCCCTGAGCTAAATTATAAACTTCTACATAATATAGTTTCGCCCTCTCATTCCCAGCGTTTGAATATAACATTACTCAGAACTGTGTTAGAATTGGCAATTAACTCACATATAAATGGATCTCCTGAATGCCAACTCCGTCGAAAACAACCTTTACAAATATTCACTATCCTATGCGCCTTCCTCCTTTAATAATCTCGTTAGTCGAGCTCCGTGAACATAGAGTCGGTTAATTGTAACTTTAACATGTCATATGCGCCGTTATCTTCCACAGTCTAGCACACACTTGACATTTGAATATTATAACGAACTGGAGGAGCAGTAGGTAAGTGAATTAGTTACTGAATGTATCTTCATTGCGTTTGCTTTCGCGAATGTTCAAGCTTTCCAATCAAGTGAGGCGTAGGTACGTGGATTTTAACACAAATGATTTACGATAAATTTGAATACCAAGTACACTTTTAAAATAATTAATAGAATCTGGCCTTTTTTGCGGAAATCCATTTCCATTTAGTATGTGAGGGTAAAATGGTCACCTTTAGCGTTGCCGCCCTATAAAACCAAAACTGGGAAGAAGACAGAGACAAAAACACAAAGTCGTGTACTACAACTAATATATTAAGAAAAAAATAGCAAATAAATTTTGGCTATAATTAGGAACACTTCGAAAAATCTACTTAAAAAACTAATTACACTACACCATACTAAAATCGACTAAAATATTTACTATAATGTTAAAAGTTAAAATGGCGTCGATAAAGCATCGATTGATGAAGAACAATCGTATCAAGGCTGTAGTTTTTGAGTTATGAGAAAGTAACCATATTAACTGGATGACACTTCGATCAATGGTAGTATTATTGATCCAAGGGATGGCCATATAACCCTCTCGTACTGTAGTGACAACGGTCCGCCACCGTAAAATCTACTTCACCTGAGGATGCCTTATGTTGAGGTAAAACAAGTGTCGTATTGTCGACGGTGTTGTATCTCTCCTAGTGTAGTGGTGATGGGAGTAATCGTGTTGAGATTAATGGTAAAGGGAATAGTGCATGCAATTGAAGGAGGATGGAAGATGTTGAAGGTGTGCCCATGTCCTGTTTCACTTAATAGATTTACCTTCACGTGACGATGATATTGTTATAAATAATGTAAAGTTTCGCATACCATGTTGAATAATGTCGATGTGCGATATATCGATATCGTGAAGTCTTCACTAAAACGAACGTTGCATCACAGTTGTATCGACCAATCAAGAAACAGACTCTTTATACATACATGTCATTAAACAAATTAATTAATACATTAATAATATAGTTTAACAAGATCCGAAAACAATAGTAAATGGAGTTTTAATCTTCGAGAAATGTTTTGTACCCTGCCCTTAACAAACAATACAAAAGCGGTCACGCATAGCACCCAGCGGTACGCACTTGCCCGTAACAATCAAGTGAACCTTGTCCGCAGCTTTCTCCTGGCGTTGCTTCGATACATGGTAATACTTAACCAGTGGACCGTAATACATATTTGTTGTTAGCAAATAACTCTGATGGGCCTGCGAAAACTGGAACGGTTTTTCCGGAAGGAAATAAAAGGATTTTTCTATTAACTGATGGCTCGGTGGTTACCTGTATTCTGTAAAAAAAAACCTTTTCTAAATAATATATATTTAATTTTAATAATATATAATGTTGAAAAAAGAATCATACCTATGATATGGCACTTGATTTGGGTTTAATATCAAGTCGCCTGAATTTGTGGAGTCTATCGCTGTGGAGGGGTCAAGGGGGTTTATCTCAAGTGCCCCCCTAATCACTTTTAGCTTTTTTTAATTAGATAGGGTGACAAACGAGCACACAGTCCACCTGATGGTAAGTGGCTGCGGCCCATAGACATCTACATCTATCCTCGGTTACGAATCAAAATGCAGATGTGTTGTCACCCGTGAGGACCAAGATGGAGTGCCCTCGTTTCCAGTAAAAAGGTTCTCCGGTTCTCTACACTCACTATACAAAACACAGCAGCATTAATCTACTATTTTACGCTGGTATTTTATAAGAGCGTGGTCCTTCCCCGGTCGAGCCGACCCATTCGTGGTACAACTATACTACTAATATAACTGCAGCATGGCTCTACCACTTATATCACACGTCACTGACGGAGCTGCGTCGAAATATTTAAATAGTTAAATTATTTCCTAATAATATTCATAAATCACTAATTAATACCTAAAATGGAACTTAAATTATACTAAATTCTTACGTTTTTTGGATTGGATCTGTCGAAATGTGTTAAATGGTGCCCTTGATTAAAAAACACAGAAACGGGCACCACAGTTCACACAGATTTTTGGAGAGCATAATATGACTGCCTAGCGTAACATGGGTAGTGGGTACACATACAAAAAAGCCAAACTTTCGGACCACGATAATCCATTTGTGGCTCCAGACGGGACTCGCACACAAAGGATTGAATCACAATGGAGAACCGTGAAGCGTTTTAAAAAAAGATAATTACAATAATGGTGATGCGATAATGAAGTACTTGTGGAAGCGGAACCTTATGAAATAAAACAAAGATCCATTTTGTGTGAATTGGTGGAAGTGATAAAATATGTTCACTTATTCATCACATCACATTCTCTGCCGTCGGTCACGTTTTAAATGCAATACTCCGTACAAAGTAGTCGACACGGCAGTCAAAGGCTTAAAGTAATTATAAAAGTTAACATTTCGGTATATTATTTAGTGCAAGAGCGAGCGAAGCAAGCTCGGGACTTGGGGCAGCCCGACTCGGACAGGTTAGGTTAGAAGGGGATGGCAGTTTTGAGTAAGCGAGTGAAGCGAGCGAACAGACCTTGATATCCCCTTCCTGGTTATTTTTTTATAAACCACCCAGAAATAGGAGTCCAGAAATAGATCTCCGTCGACTACACTTTAGTATTACTTCGGTGGAGGAGGGACACCCTCCCGCCTCCCTATTAAAGCGGTTTTTCTCAGAAATCATTCTATAAAAATTTTAATCTTTAAAATTCAATATAAAAAGACGCATCTTCGGCGGGTGAAAAAGGTGGGGGCCACATCTACCCCTCCCCCGTACCCCGCCCCCTCTATTAATTCGACTCAATACTAAACCTTTACCTGGCTCTTTATTATTTCATTTCATCTTGTTTCTTTAAAATATATAAATTAACTAGCGATCAGCCTCGGCTTCATACGCGTAATTTCTGGATCTTAACAACAGCGCCATCTACCGGGTCTAATTGTGAATATAAACTTTCCAGGTAACCACTCAAACATGCACAAAAAATTTCAACAATATCGGCCCAGCCGTACTGAAGATTTATATACGTAAAGATAATATTCAAGATTGTAACCGAACGATATTACCACATGAGTAATGAAACCGACTCGTTACATTGTGACATTACGTTGTATCGCCCATCTTATCTTTCATGTTTTCTTTTCACATATACTTAGGTATGTCTTGGATAACTGTAATTGTCTTTATTATATTATGTGACAAACGAGCACACAGTCCACCTGATGGTAAGTGGTTTCTGTGGCCAATAGACATCTACATCTATCCTCAATTAAGGATCAAAACGCAGATGCGTTGTCACCCCTGAGGACTAAAATGGAATGCCTCATTTCCAGTAATAAAGGGTCTCTGGATCTCTACACTCACCATACGAAACACAAAGTATTAAGCTGCTACTTTACCCTGGTATTCTGTGAGAGCATGGTTCTTTCCCGGTCGAGCCCACCCATTTGTGCTACAACTATAATATATGTAGCTGCAGCATATCTCTCTACCACCTTATAAATTGTACAAATTATTTATTTTATTACGGTGTCCATTATCCCTTATATTAAATAAATAAATAAATTTATTTTTGGCTTTACTGTATGACAGTAAAATTGGTGTGGTGACACACCAATCTGCAAATATACTAAGTGAGAAGAAACAGCACGCTAAAGAAAATAAGTAAAAAAAAGGAAATGGTTAAAATTGATATTGGTTGCCTGCATACCCACATAATATTTTTAATATCTTTTTTTAAAGAAAAAATCAAATTAAGCACTAAACCATAAAACTCTGTAAAACGTTGTTTTTTTTTAATGTTATATCATCATCCTATCAAGTTCAAGTTTTATTCCCCAGTCCCAACACGGTGTTCTCTAATATTACGAGTAAACAATCAAATGTTACCATTATGTACCACAATGTTTATAAAAAAACGTTTAACACCTATATTTAAATAAGCACTTTACTTTTCAATGACAAAAACAAACGGACGTACGAAGTTATTTTAGTTCACCTACATACAGTTTTGGTATTTTTTGAAAGTTGTGTAATGACAAAACCACAAAATGTATTTTGTGATGAAACGAAAACGTTGACTTTGTGAGAGGATGTTGCATAATGTAAATATTGCATTTCCGCAGAATCTTATTTTTTTTATTGTCTGAAATATGTGTATCTATCAGCGGACGAATTTGATGTTAGGGTATTTACTAGGTAACATTGAGTGTTTCAGCCTAGGAGTATGTCTGGGTCCTTTAATCTATTTCTGTCTTTAAGCAACAGTGCGCTTAACTTAAAAGTCTGGTACCTTGGCGACCGAGCGTTAGATAAAATAATATAATTGTATCAGGAATGACACCTTTGTAATTTAAAGTAAAACATTACTGAAATATTAAACCTCAAACTCATTGGAGCCGTTTATCTTAAAAAATATTATTGATTTTCGTTCCTTTTTATTTTTTTATTACTGCCGATCTTCCCTGGCTTCGCATGAGTGATTTCTGGTTCTGCGACAGCTGCGCCACCTACTGACTCTAATTATAAATCTAAACCATTCATGAATCTAGCCATTTTCAACACTAATGGAAAGCAATTGATTTTTATATACAGAGATTTTAAGTCAATATTAAAACAGACCAGTGAAATTAACTATTATAGTCTGGTCTGTCGGTTTACGCACAAGTTTTTTTTATAGGATAAGGGTGACAAATGAGCACACAGTCCACCTGATGGTAAGTAGTTGCTGTGGCCCATAGACATCTACATCTATCCTCGACTGCGAATCAAATAGTAGAAGCGTTGTCACTAAGATGGAATGCCTCGTTTCCAGTAAAAGGGTCTCCGCTTCTCTACACTAACCATACGAAAAACAGCGGCGTTAAGCTGCTATTTTACGCTGGCATTCTGTGAGAACGTGGTCCTTCCCCGCTTGAAATAACCCATTCGTGCTACAACTATACTATTAATACAGCTGCAGCATGGCTCTACCTCGAACGAGGTGTTGGGAGTAGTGGTACTGGGACTAGTGGGTGAGTTAGTGCATGCAATTGAGGGAGGGCGGGAGGTGCTCTTCAATCCAGGTAAGAATCATCATTGTATTTAGTCAGCGGAAGGTTGCGAAGTAATTTATGTTTTTATTCTACCACGAAAGTAAAATATGTGTTGTCTTTGTTGTACTTTGTCCATTATTCTCTAATATTTCTCTTATATTTCTCTAATGCACCATGCATTAGAGAAGCGATTCGCTTTCACATGGTTGCTTTGCAACCATCAGTACATTTCGAACATGTTCAAGGTAAGACAGTACCTCGGCAAAACCAATAGTCTCCTAAATACGGTATTGTACATTACGAGATAGAGCATTAAAGACCTTTTAGGTGAAACTTAGCCTTAGATTGCGTGTGTACGTCTGGTAATAAATTAAAAAAATACCCGCAAAAAAAGAGCTGATGATCTTGAACACTCTTGATTAAGTCACCTTTCAAAAACAACTAGATCAAAATCGGTTCGTTCGTATGAACGATGCCACAAACAGACACTCAAATATATAGGTACAGAGATACACAAGTTAAACTTATGACACCCCTCTATTTTCGTCGGAGATTAAAAACCATAGGCTGTATGTTTGGGGAAGTGTATTGGATTTTTTAAAACTTATTATAAACCAGTGCTTCACTACAATCCCACTCGGTGGTAATTGGTGATAGAGCTCTATATCAGGGATCACCAATTAGTTTAATTCCGATTACGTTTAAAAAAAAAATATAAATCTGTCGCTTTCCGTTTGCTAGATGATGACTAGCAACCAAGATTTAAAACGTCATTTAACAAATAAAACGAAAAGATTTTTTTTAAATAATGATATACATATAATATAAAAATAAAAATTAAGTAGTTACCCAATAAAAAGGCGAAAAATGGCATTTTTTAATGTGAACAATCTCAGAAGTCTGGAATTGAGATGGTTCAAATCATCGGTAAGACGAGATCGAAATTTATTTTTAATGAAATTCATCTTGGGAAACGCTGTCATCAATATATGTTGATACAAACATTATATAATATATAATGTTATTATATATTTCAAAACCATTTTTTTAGTTCTGGGTATTTATTACGTCACACAAAATTCATCCAAAATTCTTAGCAAAGAACTTGCGAATGTTTGTTTTGTATAGATTATTCCTTAATAATATGAAATTATATTACCCTGTAATAGTGCCCTAATTGACTACCACATATAATGCTGTGGGAGTAAGAAGCGACAGTGAGAACTGAAATAGGACGTGTACAATAATAATACACACAACTACAGACAGAATTTCGGTCGAGGCGGCCAGCCTCAACGGAGACTAGCCATCGGCGCAGGACAGGATTATAGTGCCCAAGTGTATGCGCAAGCACAAGTGCACTCTCTATTCCATCACTCTCATATTCCGATGGGACGGTAAACCGACACGACCGGAGAGAGATCAGGCGCAGGACCAACGGCTTTACGTGCCTTCCGAAGCACGGGGGTGATATACCACCAACTGCCTGACTCCGGGCAGCTATTGAGAATTTCTTGACGGAAAAATTTAATAATTAATTTTTTCACCCGCCCCGGGATTAGAACTCAGGACCTCATGATCAGTAGTCGCGCCACTACAACCACTAGACCAACGAGGTAGTCAAGTGAAGTCAATAATAATAATAATACTGCGATTACCAACCTACCATCTAGACGTGGCAACTATGGCAAAATCCCTTCTATAAGGCAATCTATAGTGAGCTTTTGAAGAGCTGTAATGAATGGATGAATTGCTTAATATATGACTCGTTATAATACGCACAGACGCGATGTCGAAATAGCCGAAGTTTGACATAACCGAGGTCCGGCCGACACAGGGAAGGCCCATTGCTTATTCATCATGCAGTGACCTAGTATTTAAATTTCGTTTGAAGCGCTGTCGAAACAATGTTTTTTTTATACAAGACACTTAGGATAATACTACCAGCCAGTATTATTCTTAGTGTCATGAAAGAGGTTGTTCTACCCGTCCGTTACTAACGAGACAAATTTCGCTCCGAATTAACAATGCACTTTTTACAGTATAACTATAAAAAAATATACTTGACGTAAATACGTGGTAGAGCCATGCAGCTGTATTATGGTTGTAGCACTAATGTGGAAGGACCACGCTCTCACGGAATACTTGCGTAATATAGCAACTTCACTCTGCCGTGTTCGTATGAGATGTAGAGAACTAGTGGACCCTTTTTACTAAAAACAAGGCATTCCATCGTAGTCTATATATTTGTTCAGTTGTTTTTAAATATTTCCGTGACTTCCTGATGATTTTGTTTCACAATCAATTTCTAAAAACATTTTTACTCACAATTAATTTCTAAAAATTTTAACTTTAACATTCCTTTAAATATTGATCTATACGAAAAATATTCTTCCACGACCTTGAATTTCTATCCAGTAAGGCAACCAGTTATTGCACATTTTACGCGAGCAAATCCAGGACTGACGCTCTTAACTCACTACTGTTAATACATTATAGATTATATTTTAAATAATCTATTTTGTACTAACGATAACTTCTTTTTCTGAATTTTAAAAAAACCGGCCAAGAGCGTGTCGGGCCACGCTCAGTGTAGGGTTCCGTAGTTTCCCGTCCGTCACCATAAGTGTTCCCACTTATGAGTTTAAAGGTGGGTGTCCATTATGTTCGCGCTCCAGCAGAGTTCCGCGCTCCTGCAACCGCTCCCGGTAGTAGGTACTGTTGTTTCCATCCAAGTTCAAAATGATTTTCCTAGAAAGTCCTTATAAAGTTCTATTTTTCAGAATTTTTACATATTTTCTAAACTTATGGTCCAAAAGTTAGAGGGGGGGGACACATTGTTTTTTACTTTTGGAGCAATTATTTCCGAAATTATTGACATTATCAAAAAATGATTTTAGTAAACCCCTATTCATTTTTAAATACCTTTCCAACAATATATCATACGTTAGGGTTGAAATTAAAAAAAATCACTTCCCACTTTACATATAGGGGGGCTACCCTAATAAAACATTTTTTTTCCAATATTTATTTTACCACTTTGTCGGCGTGATTGATACACATATTGGTACCAAATTTCAGCTTTGTAGAGCTAACGGTCACAGAGATTAAGCGAGGACGGACAGACGGACAGACAGACATGGCGAAACTATAAGGGTTCCTAGTTGACTACGGAACCCTAAAAACCTGTGGTACTTGGATACAACTGACTGTCGTACGTCGACCAGTATAGAAAAATGTCAACAAAATCGAATATTGTATTTTTATATTGTTAATATGCAGATAAACCAGCCCTTTATTCTTGTAAAAATAATAATTTTATTTAAAAATAAACAAGACAAATTTTGAGGAACGCAAAAAATGTGTATAAAACAAAATATCATGGATATTTGTGACAATTAAGTTTATTAATTTGGTTTGTGCTTGTTATTCGTTGATTTTAAATTGCAACCGTCGAAAAAACAAACGATCGTATAATAAAAATTAACCAAATAAAGCCAAAAAAGAGTAATTGTACAGGAAATAAATATTTTATACTTAACATTAATTGCTATGCAGACGATAGCACTGGTGATGCCTTATACACAGGCAGTGCAAATATTTCTCGGGAAAACGTCGCCGAGTACCTTAGTCAAGTCTTTGCTGAGCATAGTCTCGGATTGGGGGCGACTAAGTCTAATCCAGTTCAATCCCAAGAAGACACAAGCCGCTAAAAGAATCCCTTTTTTTATAGAAGAAGCGGCAAACGAGCATGCGGCTCACCTGATGTTAAGTGACTACCGCCGCCCATGATCAACCGCAACACATTTTAATCCTTCCATCATCTGGCTTCAGGCAAAATCTGGACTCATCTGTGAATAGAATTTGACTTCAAGCGTAGTGATTGCGAGCAAAATCAATTCGAGCTACTCGAAGGCATGTGGGAAGAAGGGGACCTCTGGCAGACAATTGTGAATACATTCCGGCCGATTGCAGTATTTTTCTAACAGTTTTTGCCCTTATTGTAACCCTTTAAATATTTTGGAGCTTACCTCAGTAAGTTAGGGTCCGGTTTCTAAGCAGGCTGGTAACGATGAACCAGTCATCTCTGGCCACAGCTTTCCGTTTACATATCTGTCATGCGCATCTCGTATATGTGAGGCGTTGTATGCCAATACCTCTTAATAACTCGGTGTACCACAGATTTCGGTACTCGTATTGTTTGGACCACATGTTTGTAGGTCTGCCCAGTTTCAATTAAAGTAATACCCTTAGCAACTTGAAAACCGTTCAGTTCTAGCATTTTCAGTTTATTTGCAGTAACAATTCACATTCAACACGATAAACAAGGCAGTCAAGGCAAAAATATAAACAAAACCTAAATTTAAACTCGAATACAATAGTTGGCAAAAATTTTCGCAGAATGAAAGAACGCAATATTACGCAATTACATAAAATCATCGATATTTAAGTAATACGCACCAGATATGGCATTCCGAACACTCACTATTATGGAGTGTAGAGGTAACACTCCATACTCACTATGTTCGACTGAACTGTACTGCAATCCGTACACCTGTTATTGTGGCTTCGATTTACATATAGTGCGGAGCGGCGCTAATAATAATTTTATATTAAATCAGCATATATGCAAAATAAAGGAAAATTAAAAAAATGTACTCGATTAACAATACAATCTAAATAAACAATTATTGGGTGCGTTTGACAGAAAAAAGCGCTAGCAAGCGCTTGTAAGCAAAATGGCGATCGTAAGCGGTAAGCGCTGTCAAATCGTAAGTAGCTATTTTCCTCCAGGACACGATGTTAGTTTTAACCGGGGAACCTAACCTAATTTAAATATATGTTTGTAAAGTATTTATATTAAAAACTTACCAATCACGAATTTTTAACATGTATATTATGTTTATTCATGTCATTATATTACTTAAAACTAATATTGCACACAACAACTTATTAACTCTACTTCAAAAATTAAATAAGCAAAATGGCGGATTGTGTCAGCGCTACTGAAGTAGCAATCGTGTCCTGGCCGAAAACTATTTCAGCGCTTGTAAGCGCTTGCTAGCGCTTTTTTCTGCCAAACGCACCCATTTACTATGACAATTTTCGCGCGTTTATATCAACTGGGCATGCGCGACTCTACTGTTTCCCGCGCATGTGCGGATACAGAGTAGTGCACATTTTTTTTGTTTGGAATAGCTTCTCTAGTACATAGTACGTATAACTCAATGGATAAAATATATAATTAAACAAATTAAAATTAAATAAAACATTCTAAAAATTTCTTTTTTTTATGACATTACTAATGTTTGTGCTTTTTTGCTGCGTTCCTTTAAGTTTGTCCATGAGTGTTATTAACATAGAAATATAAATTAAATCTATGATTATTAATAAGACGTGGTCCGACAACTGATTGGAAAGAAAAGTTATTTTGCGAAGCGTAGGGCGGACCTCCCACTAAAATAAATGATGACCTGGTAAAACTTACAGGAATCGATGGAAGCGGCGATATCAAGGCCGTATTTACTGGCATTACTTTCCGGAGGCCTATGTTCAGCAGTGGACTGGTGACAGGCAATAATGATGATGATGATGAAAGACGCAGTGAAACGTTCTGTACAATTAAATTTGCTTTAGATATTATTCGAACTTGGAACCAAAACAGTCTCTCTCGGTAACAAAAAAATCTGATACCATTACGTACTTGGTTTTAAACAAAAAAATATTAGTAAAGTGATAACGCAACGCCCACGCGCTCGACAAAGTTTATTTACGTCAAAAATCTTCCATTACGGTAATGACCAATGCGTGCGCACGCGCAGCGCATAATTGCTTACTACGATGACATTATTACTTTCACTCTCGTGTGGCTGATATAAGGCTGCCAGTAAACTTTAATCTTAAACTAACATTTTGGCCCTAAGCCCGGTTCGGGCCAAAAAATCAGTTATTGAGTTATTGTGTCAAGAAATTTTCACTAGCTGCCCGGAATCAGAAAGTTGGCGGTGTTGTAACCCTGTGCCTCGGAAAACACGTAAAGCCGTTGGTCCTGCGCCTGATCTCTCTCCAATCGTGTCGGTTTACCGTTCCATCGGACTATGAGAGTGAGGGAATATAGAGTGCAGCTGTGCTTGCGCATACACTTGGGTGCTGCACCTGAGGCTGACCGCCGTTACCTAAATTCGGTCTGGAAGATATTATTATTATTATATTATGATTGTAGCACGAATAGTTCGGCGCGACAGGGGAAAGACCACGCTCTCACCGAACACCAGCGTAAAATAGCAATTGCTGTTTCGTATGGTACGTTTAGAGAACCGGAGGCTCTTTTAACTGGAAACGAGGCAATCCATCTTATTCCTCAGGGTGTTGTCACTGAGTATCTGCATTTTGACTCTTAATCGAGGATAGATGTAAATGTTTATGGGCTATGGCATTCATTTACCATCAAGTGGACTGTGTGCTCGTTTCGCACCCTTATTCCATAAAAAATAAATATGCGCAAAATCCAAAACAAAAACCTCATCTCAGTGATTGTAGGGAACTCTTTTAAATTTCATTCTTTTAACGACTACAAGATTTCTGCTGACGAATTCTTACAACAAAATCCAGCTGAAAAAATTGAAAACAATTTATGATAAAACTAATCAATACTAACTTAAAAACAAATCAAGTGGCTAAATTTAGAATTCGGCTTCTATTTAAATAAAAGCAGATGACTGAGTTTTTCCTAACAAAAGTCACGTTTACGATCGCGTAGCCTAGTAGGTACACAGAGTAAGTGTGGACTGTGTTGAATTGGCCAGTATTCAGATTATGTATCTCATCACGAGATCATTCTCAAATTTCACAATCATGTCTCTCCCCGCTCCCGTGTTCTTTGCGGGGAACACCTTTTTTTATACGGCCAAAAACATTTATAATAAAATCGCAAATTGTTAGTTTTTTATGTGGTAGAGCATATTAGTAGTACCTATAATTGTAGCACGAATGGGTCGGTTCGACCAGGGAAGAAACACGCTCTCACAGAATACCAGCGTAAAATAGCAGCTTAAGGCTGCTTGCTGTGTTTCGTATGGTGAGTGCAGAGAACCGGAGTACCTTTTTACTGGAAAAGAGGCATTCCATCTTATACCTCACGGGTGACAACGCATGCACATTTTGATTTGTCAGCGAGGATTGATGTAGAGGCCTATGGGTCGCAGCAACCACTTACTATCAGGTGACTGTGTGCTCGTTTGTCACCCTTGTACTATAAAAAAAAGTTTTTGTTTTGTTTTTTAGTGTAATATAGTAGTCATGGTTTAGACATCGTGTAGGTGGTAGACCTCAGATGCAAAGAGTTTGATAGTGCGATTGGTAGCTTAAAATGTCGTTTGAGAACGAAATTTTATTTTCATATACTTACGTCAAAAAAATAATGAGAATTTTTTTGTGGCCAATGCAATAAAATGTAACGTGCTCGATAAACCTAAGTATGACGGGTCGTTGAGTCAACGTGAGTACGGATTCACATTGAACGTTAGAAACTAAACATTGGAAGTACGCGTCACAGCTGTTACGAAATGTAACATCAAAAATATAACCTACTGTTTCAGTCGTTTCTCTTATTTAAACGAATTTAGATTCAAGTACTTAATGTTTGCTTACATTTTACGTTTTACTCTTTAGCTTGCAACATTTTAACACTAGCGACCTGCCCAGGCTTTGCTTGTACTTATATGATTTACCTTTATATTATTGTAGCATTGTTTAGCTTTAAATTAATTAGAGGCCATTCATTTCATCAATTATTCGTTTTTTTTAAAGAAATTAGCGTAGATAGGTACTTCCTAGCAGAACTCTCTATCTATTCGTAAAGTTTTATAACAATCTTTTTTATTTTATTAACTGGCTTTACGGCTCTGTGTTCCAGCCCTTCCGAGCCTATCATTTCTTTCGGAATCTTCTTTTTAGGGTTCCGTAGTCAACTAGGAACCCTTATAGTTTCGCCATGTCTGTCTGTCCGTCTGTCCGTCCTCGCTTAATCTCTGTGACCGTTAGCTCTACAAAGCTGAAATTTGGTACCAATATGTGTATCAATCACGCCGACAAAGTGGTAAAATAAATATTGGAAAAAAATGTTTTATTAGGGTAGCCCCCCTATATGTAAAGTGGGAAGTGATTTTTTTTAATTTCAACCCTAACGTATGATATATTGTTGGAAAGGTATTTAAAAATGAATAGGGGTTTACTAAAATCATTTTTTGATAATGTCAATAATTTCGGAAATAATCGCTCCAAAAGTAAAAAACAATGTGTCCCCCCCCCTCTAACTTTTGAACCATATGTTTAGAAAATACGAAAAAATCTGGAAAGTAGAACTCTATAAGGACTTTCTAGGAAAATTATTTTGAACTTGGATGGAAACAACAGTTTTTGTACAAACTCATAAGTGGGAACACTTATCGTGACGGACGGGAAACTACGGAACCCTACACTGAGCGTGGCGCGACACGCTCTTGGCCGGTTTTTTATATTCTTTTTCTTCACAATATGCTGATGCGTCATATTGTGAAACCCTTGGGAGATTTTGAAGACAGCTCAACCCAGTGGACAGCTGATGACGACAGCTACTCCAGTTCATAAGGCGCCCAAATAACTTGAGGTTTATGTCGATATCAAAGCATTTGTTTCGTCATTTTCTCTAACAGTTCACACTTAATTCACAAAATCGCATCACTTTTACGAATTAAAATCCACTTCAAACCATTATTCAAGCGACAACACAGGAGCGACAATCCGTGGCTGAAACGATTTGTTATAAATCCTCTTTTATAACAAATCGTTTCAGCCATTTTGAAGATTAGCCCAAACACACAGAGTAGATAGACAGACAGAGAAAATAAAAAAAAATGTTGTTTCTGTCTTAATAGCGTGCGAAGAACCCCACTAGGCTTAAAAGAAGTCAGTTATTTTAATATCACAAACAGACACTTTAATTTTATATATATGCTATACATTTATGGATAACTTATGAACTTAATGAATATGGAAGCTTACAAACTGTATCCGAGTTTGACGTTCTTTTTTTGTTTTTTTTTTATTTATTCCTAAATGGCCATGGGCCGGTCATATAACTCGTCGTAACGACAAACGAAGTGAATAAAAGCTCTAGGGTGGCAGTTCTTTGGCAGTCTTAACGGCAAGTGAAGTGGATTGTTACCCTCCACTAGATGAAGGGACGATATCGATCTGGTAAGACATTCGGAAAGTCGATGGATGTAGGTAGCGAAGCGAAGACCGCGCTTTGTTGCATTGCCGGGGGAGGCGTATATGATGCAATGGACTTGTAAAAGGCCTTAAAGATGATGATGACGATAAATTTAAAAAGTTTAAAAAATCGTAGATCGGACCAAAAATTAATATTCAAAAACAGAAGGTAGCCGGCTAACTATGATATCGAGACGTTGAACGCCTCAGTCATACTATGGATGCTGTAAGGCACCCACGATCATGGTGGGAAACGAATTAAAAAGTAAAATTAAACACGATAAAATCCGTAAAAATAGTTTCATTTAAAGCTTGAAAAAATTATTATTCAAGGCAAACTATAGGCCATTAAGTATTTTCTATTAGACAACCCTGGAATACAACGATAAAAGGTGGCAATGCAAATGTAAATAAGATGTTATAAATAAATATTATTCAGTCAGCGTTCCAATGGAAATGCCCTAGGGAAAAGTTAAGTAAGACCTTAATTGGATTTCATTGACTTGTAAATAAGTGCTAATTTACAGATAAGAATCTTTATATTTTTTATTTTGTAGTATTGTAATTATTGTTAACCCCCTAAAAATCAAATTCGCATCACAACATCCTAAAAAAGAGATTGAAGAGAGTATAACATGGGACAAATATTTTCATTAATAACCAGGGAACCTGTTTGTTATTTCCTGACTTAAGACACCAGATTCAAACCAATCGAGCCTTAACAAGAGGTAATTTCTATTTAAGACAAAAGACTCAAGATTCCCAAGGCCAAGCCGTGAAAATATGCCAGTGAAAACAAGCTCTATTTTTATCTCCTTCCCACGCTTAATGGAAATGTTCGAAATTTAAAAGTATAATTTTAAACAGATAAACGTTTTCAAAAGGTAATGGAATTGGATATAACTTAATGAACTTAAAGCAATACTAATCTATAGTAAAGCATTAGCATATATAGTAGTATATATAGTATAGTAGTAGCATATATGTATAGTATATCTATAGCAAACATTTTAGTCCTCGTGGGTGACGACTCATCTGCATTTGATTCTTAATCGAGGATTGATATAAATGTCTATGGGCCACAGCTTCTGCCTAACATCAGGTGGATGTGCTCCTGTCAGGTTTGTTCTGTGAGAACGCGGTTCTACCCCGGTCAAGGTGACCCATTCGTGCTAAAACCGTAATATAGTTGCAGCGTGACTCTAACACGTAAAAGACGTATGTTGTAGTTGTTCACAATGTTTTCTTTCATCATCAAAGAGGTGGTAAATCAACACTTAAAATTACAACTAACAAATTTGTAGGTGGCTTCGGGGATTGATGCACAGAAATAAATTACGATGAGCGCTTATCCTGAAATCTACAACGATATATGCTCCTGTATTTCGTATAGGGAGTTACATGATTCTGAGATATCTTACTGGTACGCGGTATCTTAGGTCTCAGAGAAGGAGAGAACGCATCTGCATTTTGATTCCTAATCAAGTATGAACGTAAATGTTCAGGGGTATGAAAGTTCTCAGTAGCTTGCGTTTTCGTTGGTACTAGAGCCATCTCACAGTTATTAAAAGCTTTATTTTCCTTACTAATTCACACTTTTTATTCAAAAGATGGCGTCACTGCTGACATTTATTACTTGTACCGAAGTCTAAATCACGCTATCAAAGTTTTGAAATACTGCGGTATATATACAGAATTAAATAAAAATTTAAATAAAAAACTCTTAAATAAAAATTGCCCTATTATAGTATATTATCTATATATAAATGTCTATGGGCCATAGTATCCGCTTATAATTTCGGTGAACTGCGCACTCGTTTATCACACTCACTAGTTTAAATTTTATAAAATAAAACAAAATCATTTCTTAACCATTGACCTCGTTGAAAGTGACCTGGGAATTACGGATACGGACATATGTATTTGGGTTGTACAACACGTTTACACGACACCTTAACCGGTAACTTAGCCTCGAAATTACTTTTAAAATACTACTACTAGAAATATTTTTATTCTAAGTATAACATTATGAAACTTTTTTTACATGGGAGAGCCATGATGCATGACTTGACCGGGAAAGGATGTGGTCATTTTACAGAATAGTAGCTTAATACTGGTGTTTCGAATGGTGAGTCTAGAGAACCGGAGACCCTTTATACTGAAAAACGAGGTATTCCATCTTAGTCCTTAAGGGTGATAATGCATCTACGTGCTTAAACGAACACACTGCTGAGGCCCATAGACATCTGCATCTATACTAGATTAAGAATGAAAATGTAGATGCGTTGTTACCCCTGAGGACTATGACTGAGGGAGGGCGGGAAGTGCTCGTCAATCTAAGTAAGACACATCATTTTATTTTATTACATGAATCTTAGCTAATGAATTTTTAACATCGATAAATTGTTTTTAAACTTTTTGTAGAATAAGGGTGACAAATGAGCACACAGTCCACCTGATGGTAAGTGGATGCTGTGGCACGTAGGCATCTACATTTATCCTCGATTAAGAAATATACAATACACACCTTACTTCTATCCATTCATTAAGAATCAAAATTTAGATATCGCCCCTGAGGATTAAGATAAAATGCCTCATTTCCAGTGAAAAGATTCTCCGGTTCTCTATACGCGCTATACGAAATATGTTACGCTGCTATTTAACACCGGCGTTCTGTGAGAGCGTAGTCCTTCCTTTTTTTAAACGATCTGTGTGGCCTGTTATATGATGTAGGCTAGTGGCCACATCCTATAACAGGACACAGGTTCAGAATAAGTAACATAGGCAAATGGTGAAGAAAAAATCTCATATATTCTGTTTTTTTTTTCTCTTAAATTCAAAATGCGTGGTAATGCACTATTTTAACTGATTATACATCGCACGCACACACTCGTAAGAATCGATCGGTGGGCAAAAATGTTGTTACCCATAAATAACATTCAATATGGGAAAATTTCAAATAAAAGTAGTAGCCTTATTTACTCGTATTTTCAAAAACAGCAATGACGTTATATCTACTCTTTAAAAAATAACCCTGTATAACTGAATGTTGTGTAAATAAATAATTAAAAAATATATTACAATAAGTTTCTTTTTCAATTTCAGCAAATCCACAATCACGATGCTCAACATTGTTGATTGTCGCCTATGCAGCATTGGGGCGTAAATACTAAATAGACTACAGCGTACTTTTTAATAATTTGAAAAATATTTTAAAAATACATTTTCATTTTTTTAAATACTTACTTCAAAAAACTAAACTAAACATTACATTTCAACAACTAGGGTTTATCATCATGACGATGATTTCGTAAGAGTCGACGATTACAAAATATCTTTATTAAATTATTATTACACTTTCCTTCACTTGCCTTAATCGTTACTACCTTCGATATAATTTAATAGACATCTTGATAATTAGCCGAAAAAAAAATAGAATATCGGCCGCCATTACGCAACAAAGCGCGCGAAGCGAGCCACTTTCACATGAATCAGCGCTTAATCGGACGTCTATTTTACCGAAATTGGATAAACTGAGATCAACCTCGTTTTTTTATAGCTCTCATACGCCTATGTCATTATGATTTCTTTTTTTCTTTCTTTTATTTGTTGTAATTAACAAAGATAGTTGTGGATTGCAGAGATGTAGAGACGACAATACACGATGTAGGTAGGTACGTCAGACGTTTTGTAGTCGTAGACTCCATCTCTTCTAAATGTATGATAAATTATGCGCAATACATTACATAATTATGATCATATTTTTCCACTCCCCTAAAACTAATTTCATTCAATAACACACTTTGGAGAACTCAGAAATTGAGTTCACCGGCCGCTTTGAATCCTCAACAAGTCTAGTCAGATTAGGGTTCCCAACCGTTTTGGTGTATTTCTTACTTATTTTATTTATTTTGGAGAAGAAACAAAATAAGTAAGAATAAAAGCGAGCGGAGCCGCGGGTAAAACTTAAGTAAAGAATCCAAAGAAAATATGCATGTGTATTACAGTCTGAATAATTATAAAACACTAGGTTTTACCCGCGGCTCTGCTAGCGTTTATTTCAAAACCGACCAATTTTTTATTGCACCATGGATTTAAATTTGGGATAGACTTAAAATTTTAAATAAAAAATAGCTTATGTGCTGTTCTGATTTGGTAGCTATAATGTTGCCAAATTTCATCAAAATCCATCCCGTGGTTTTTACATGATCGAGCCACAAACATACAAACATCCAAACAAACTTTCATAAAATTCAGAGAGAATGTGCCTTAATTGCCACACTTGGATTTGTGATCGCAGTACGTGAAATATCGCATCTTTTATATGCTCCCTTTTAAAATTTTCGATGTTTACATCTATAATACCAGCGTAAAATAGTAGCTTAATGCTGCTGTTTCGTATGGTGAGTGTAGAGAATCGGAGACTCTTTTTACTGGAAACGAGGCATTCCATCTTAGTCCTCACGGGTGACAACGCATCTGCATTTTGATTCGTAATCGAGGAAAGGTGTAGATGTCTGTGGGCCGCAGCAACCACTTAACATCAGGTGGACTGTGTGCTCGTTTGTCCCCTTATCCCATAAAAAAACGTAAACAACCTAGTTTACGTACCTGTTCTTACAGTGACTTTTATCATCAACTTCATTATCATTACAGTCCATCAAATGGCATTTTACGGCGGCGTTAAGAAGTCCACTACCTCATATCAGTCAAGTCTACTGCTGAACATAGGCCTCCCCTATATATTGCTTCATAGAAGGTATATTTGTCATAGTAGCCATGGTTGGCAGACGTGTTGGCAACAACAGTTTTTTTTTTTTAATTTATGAGGGGCTGCTCTGCTTTAGGTTCGCTATACGCTGATATGCTCCAAATTTTCAATCGTCTTCTTTTAAGTCCTTCATAGCATAAACTTCAGTTACAGGGTCTGTTCTCGATGTCCATCCTGTTGACAAAAATAGGATATATTAGGAATTTATTGCGATCGGAGGAACCTCATTTCAAAACGGTAGAAGATTTATTAGGTTTAAAAAAATTACGTTTGACAAACCATAGAAACTTGGTTTCCTTACGTCGAAAAACGAAACATATTTAATTTAATTTCTTTTGGGCTCAGGCAAAATCACTGTTGTTGTCAACCCTAACCCAGATGAGCATTTCATGGCTGAAGAGCCAAACCGGATCCGATTCCCCATTATCATATATTACGTGAGTTGCGTAACCCAAATACGTACGCGGAATTGAAAACGCTTATTAAACATCCAGCATGCTACCAGTTACCAGTTCGCACAACTCCTACTCCGAATGAACGTAACGGATCAGAGAAATTCCGCAATTAAGCGAGCTTTAGCCTCCATACTTGTATAACACGGGGTAACTGTTAACGCTTTAAGGTGAAGTGGGCGCCAAAAGCAGATTTTTCACGCTTTATAACTGTTTGGTCGGCCCGCGCGCTGTTTAATCGCACAATATTTATTTGATATTTCTTTTTAAAATGATATATACTCTTTTATTTAAAAGTAAACCCATTATTCACTCACGTATTTATTGGTGAACACATAGCCTGAATTTAATTGAAATTGATTTCATTACATTCGAATGAAACTGTTTTTCACTTAGTAGACGTACCTAAATTTGTAGATTTTGAGGAAACTTTGCGATCTTTTTCTATCGAGCCAAAATGTGTCAATCGTGTTTTGACCACCATAATTCACTAAGAAAAATCTTTAACTTTAGCCCACATCACCTTAATGTTTGCACAAAAACATTGTATGCGTGCGTATTCGCGCGCTTGTTATGTATAATTATACTCAATGAGATTCAAAGGTTTGTAGAGCGGCCATTGGGAACATTGTCGTACAAGAGTTGTGATCTCGCACGCCAGTAACGTTATCCAAGTTCAAATAACATAAGCGTGTATTAAAACATTTAGAAAAAACTTCAACGCATTCGGTTTAATTTTGTTCGAAAATTATTTTCTTTTTGTCAATGTCATTAAAATGAAATGAAATGAATTATTTTATTCAATATAGATTATTGCATAATATCTACTTATTGAAAGTATTTTTTAATTTACCACTGGTTTCGGTAAAAAAACCTCTGACCTGGAAGAACCAGCAAGAAACCCAGCGGGAATTTTTTTAAACATATTTTACTTTACAATAATTTATTTTGTACAATTTTTGAATGATTTTTATAGAATCAGCATGGTGGCGATCACCTCATTCCCAGGGGTCATTTTCATTTACGTATTCTTTGATATTATAATAACCCATTTTGTACAATTTCTCTTCAATGAAATATTTAAAATGTTTAACGACAAATTTTGTGCATTTTCTGGGATTTTGTTGTAAAAGCATATACACATCTTTATTCTTATGAAAGCTATTTTAAGTTTTTATGTACATACATGACATTTTCATAAATATATTGCGATGCCAACGTTAATCAAACGCAAATCTAAGTTCAAATAGCAATAACATGTATTAAAATATTTAGAAAAAACTTCAACGCATTCGGTTTAATTTCTTAGAAAATTATTTTCTTTTGGTCGAAGCTATTACACATGAATGCGGCCTTTCGTAGTCTGATTTTACGCGTCACTAAGCGGCTTGTCCAATACAGATAATAGACAAATAATGGACCGTCTGACTTCCTTTGACTGCTTTGTCCCGTCTATCGCTCGATAATGTTTTTATTCTCTTTGGTTATATCTTAAAGAAAAAAGTGTCTAGAAAAGTTTTTTTTAATGTATTATAAGAGGGGACGAACGAGCATGCGGCTCACCTGATATTTACCTCCCATGAACAACTGAAACACCTGGGGAATTGCAGGTGCGTTGCCGGCCTTTTAAAAAGGAGCAGGTTCTTTTCTTAATAGCACCTAAGTCTGAAATGAGATGAAAATGCTGTGACTCATAGACATTAATCTTCAACTAAGGTTCTACTCATCCAATCTCAAATTCTTAAATTATTTGACTATGCCGATGTTTTACTCTCTAATATCTCTCAGAAGCTGCTAAGCAGGCTGGACAGGTTACTTAACAACTGCATACGATTCATCTTTGGTCTGCGCAAATATAATCACGTATCAGAAATTCGCTCCTAATTAAAGTGGTTGACTATACGCCAGCGCAGAGATGTTCGAATGCCGTCCTCTCTGTTTTCAGTTCTTAATGATTCTTCCTTACCCCTTTACCTAAAAGAAAGATTCCAATTCCGTAGTGACACTCATTCTCTCAATCTCCGATTTTCACACAATTTATTACTGTCTACTCCTCTCCACCATTCTGGGTTTATGACTAATTCTTTCACAGTAACTTCCATCTCCCTCTGGAATAAATTGCCTGTTGATCTGCGAATAATACCTGCCGAAAAGTTTAAAAAAATCTATACAAATATATCCGTAACCAACAAATTTGAGTCCACTTACTTTATATGTTTATAGTTATTTGTATATAAATTTATTGAGATATATATGTATAAATATGTGTATTAGTTATATTATTTATATGTGTACACGTATATAATATATATATATATATATATATATATATATATATATATATATATATATATATATATATATATATATATATATATATATGTGTATATACGTATATATATTTTATGTATGTGTAGCATGTACCTACATATTTGAATTGAATGTGACACATGACAACTTTACTGACCATAACTCACTCTCTGTTCTACCCAAGGTTAGCTGGTAGAGAATTCCATATAGCATTAAGCTCGCCTTTTGTACAAAATTTTTGGTGCAATAAAGAATAAAATAAATAAATAAATAAGAATCAAAATGTGAATGCGATGTCACCCTGAGCACTTGAATGGAATGCCTCATTTCAATAAAAGGAACGTCGGTTCTCTACACTTACGAAACACAACAGCGTTAAAGTAGCTGGCAGCGCTAGCAGCGCTGGCATTCTTTGAGAGCATAGTCGTTCTACAGTCGATCCGACTCATTCGTGCTACAACCATAACATGCTGCAGCGTGGCTCTACCACGTATATACTGTTATCATTAATCCGCCTTTCATGCGTGACGCATGGAAAATCCACCCTACAATCATAAAGGACCTATGTTCAGCGTTATGATTACCTCCCCGAGCTAGATATTTAAAAACAAGGATACAAGAATGCAAATGCGGAACTTCGACGTAGATTTACAATTCGCTTTCGCATCCGCAATCTTATCGGATCTTAGCGGAGTCTTATCGGATGCGGATGTGGTACAAGTTGCAACAAGTCATTGGACGTTGTCCAATTTTCAGTTTGTCCAATTTGTGTCCTATAGCGCTTATACAGTCTCTATATGGCCGGAAAATACAGTAGTAGTTGTAGTTGAACTTATCATAATTTTATTATTATCCATTAAAGTCACCGAGCATTGTGATATGGTTCTCTACCAATTCCGTTATAATGTCTTCCAGACCAAATTTCGGTCACGGCGGCCAACCTCAACGGAAGCTAGATATAAGCGCAGGACAGGATTATAGTGTCCAAGTGTATGCACAAGCACAGGTGCACTCTCTATTCCCTCTCATAATCCGATGGGACGGTAAGCCGACACGACCGGAGAAATATCAGGCGCATGATCAGCGGCTTTACGTGCTTTCCGAGACACGGGGGTGAGACACCGCCAACTTCCTGACTCCGGGCAACTATTGAGAATTTCTTGACGGAAAAACTCAATAATCGATTTTTTTCGGCTTGACCTGAGATTCGAACCCAGGACCTCATGATCAATAGTCGCACTACTACAACCACTAGACCAACGAGGTAGTCATCCACTTTATAAAGCGGAGGGGCAAACGAGCATGCGGCTCGCCTGAAGGTAAGTGACTACCAGGGGAATTGCAGATACGTTGCCGACCTTTTAAAAAAGAATAGGCTGTTTTCGTGTTGACGATATTCGATTCCACAAGGGAGTTGTGCGAGGAAGAAAACTTCTAGTAAATCGCACAGTGGTGGACCGCCAATCGTACATATGGATGGTATAGCGAGTATTATCGCGATGTGCGATGGTTAAATTTATCTGCTGGAATTAATGCGAATAATTCGTCTGAGTCTAAAAGTGGATACAAAAATATCCACATTACTGCTTTTAAACTTTCCTATATCTTAGCAGCAACATGTGAAATGTATTTAATTCTGTCTAGT
Organism: Parnassius smintheus behrii; assembly: GCA_036936625.1. Taxonomy (NCBI): domain Eukaryota; kingdom Metazoa; phylum Arthropoda; class Insecta; order Lepidoptera; family Papilionidae; genus Parnassius; species Parnassius smintheus. Next base: position 4,470,711 of record JAUPFT010000023.1, read on the forward strand.
TCTTTGCAGTCGACTTTTACTATTTTAAGATTAAGTTTAGGAATTAAAAAAAAAAAACGAGTAAAATTTCACAAAGCAAAATTCGCTTCATTCTCCATTAAAACCACCAATAACTAGAGTAAAAGTGTTGTCATTTCTAAATAAGAAAAGAAACTCGGAGAGTAAAACGGTCACGCGCAAATCTAACGATTAAAAAAAGTAAACAAGAAATCCGAGCACACGCGAACTTCGGCTTACTCTAATTTGATAACGCAAACTGACTTTTTCAAAGACTGATTTTGAGACACATTTTATATTGCAACGCAGTTAATATCCCCTATATTATGGTGGTAGCTCAGGGAATAAAAGTTTTCCTTACACTATTTTCACTTACACTGGTTTTACATCAACAATTTGCATTTAAACGGTAATAAAACGAAATGTATTAAATTTGGTGAATTTAATGTTAAACAGGTAAGCGTTATTGAATCCACTGTTTTTCTCTGAATTACCGTTGACGCGGATCTTCAATGTGGACTTCATTATCTAAACTAGTTCTGTAGTAACTTAGTTCTGCAACATACTCGTATGCTGTAAAAGAGGATAAGACGCCTTACATGTGTTGGAACAGCTACATTAGCTTATTTTAGTTATTTCCATCGTATAATATCTCAAGAAATATGGTATGCTATGGGGTAATACGACTGACATTGACAATACCTTTGTTTTGCAGAAGAGAGCCATAAGAGCAACTATGGTCCGAAGGAATTCCTCTTAGAGAAATTTTTTAAGAACTAAATATTTTAACTTTGGCCTCACAGTATATTTTTAAAAATTTGGTGTAAGTATACAAAGACAAAAATAGTTTTATTAAAAACTAGCTTTTTACCCGCGGCTTCGCTCGCGTGGGCTTCCGTTGAGGAACATCATTAATACTGCTCCATATCAAAACCTTTAAAGTTGGATGCCCTTGTAGAGTCGCCTAGTTGTCACGTTTGTTAGTCAAGTGATATCTTTTAAATTCTCAGAAATTATTAGACGTAGATTTTTTTAGAATTGCATTAATATCATACGTCTAGAAACCTCTGTCACTTTTTATATCAGTCATGACCTCCAAGGTATCTTTAATAAGGGTAAATTATCTTTGATTCAAAGTTACATTACTTACTTTTTACTCTTTACATTTATTCGTAAATTAAGGTAATTTAATTTTGACCAAATAATATCGAATTTCGTTGTCTTCTATTTAAGTACGGCAGAGTGTTTATTTGCGATATTTGTTTTACAATATCATTGGCCTATTGAGTATTGATTGCCACTATAAAATAGTTGCTTATATTTTTACTAATCCATCAAATAGAGATAAAAACATACATCGGATAACCTTATGATGAAATTATTGCTATGCCGACATACACCTAATAAGTATAGTTAGTAAAAAGTTTTTCTTTTAATCACAGTTTTGTATTTACAGTATCCAGTATAACAGTTTAGTTAGTTATTTTGCTAAACGTGACAATTACGGTAAATTATCCCGGTAATGGCTGGATATTTTAAGTTTTTGATCCTGCAAGAATAAGTATTCAATAGTATTATATTTAATCTTATCAGTTAGTTATTATAAGTTTATTTATCAGTAAATAGACGGAGCTAATTTCAGATTAAAACTATGAAAGCCCACTTCAAATATCGCAATCATATCATAATAGCCTATTATTACTGACCATCTCTCTATAGTATAAAACAAAGTCTCGCTAAGACTCACCGATTTTGGTGAAATTTTTGTGTGTATTTAAGTGGGTCCTCCCTCCCTTTTTTTTAATACACAGACATATATATATATATATATATATATATATATATATATATATATATATATATATATATATATATATATATATATATATATGTGTAATAATAATAATATATGTAAAAAAATCTAACTAATAAATGAAGGCAAAATATGCTACTTTTTATGACAGATGGCGCTGTTTCGGAAACGTACAATGTAGATCGTTGACGTAGTTTCAAATTATCACAGTTAAAACAAATTTTAAACTTTAATTGTAAATATTGTATTCGTTTAAAAACACTACGTTATCCCGCTTATAAATAACAGTATCGTACATAATAGAACATTAACTTCTAAAGAAAGGAAATTATTTAACTCTCCTTTTTAAGTTCCGTAATCGGATAAAAAATAGCCTATAAGTAGCCGCGGGTCACTAACTGCCTGCATACAAAATTTCATGGAGCTTTGTCCAGTAGTTTTTGCGTGAATCTTTAATACACAGACAGATAGACAGACAGACAGAAAGACAGACGGACAAAAATTCTAAAAAACCAGTAATTTGGTTCCAGTATCCTTTATTTAGTCCCATGGACTTGTTTTTGCCAGGAAATATTAGAATTACAGACACGACTGTTCTACTGATTTATTATATGTATAGATAGTGTTGCGCGCCTAAGTTCACGGCTGGAACCTGGCACTAGTGCCATCTAGTGTCGGGTAACAGAGCGAGGAGAGCTTTCCAGAAAATTCCATGACTAATCTTTCAACCAACAGCGCCATCTAATATCGAATTGAAGAACTAAGCTTTTTAGAAGCCCCACACTCGAACTTTCTGCGCCTGGTCGGTCGGGGCCCCTTATTTACTGGAATATTCTGGATGTTTTCGTGGAAGAGCCCTATATAAAGCCGTTGATAGCCGCGATCGGGGCAGTATTGAATTTGGCGAGACAATCGGCATCGGCAGTTTTTATTCTAATGAACCTCAAGCTTAGTAATATACATTCTGTGAAAACTAGGAACAAACACAAGTTATTTATACCAGTTACTTAACTCCAAATCCAAAGACCTAGTAATTACTTCATGGGGGCAATGTATACGTACGTTTTTACAACAAAAATTCTTGTACAGCATAAAGAGAGTGTAACAGTTAGGGAACGATTGTATAATGTGCAAAACAACGGCGGGGGCCTTGCGGGGCAGTGGGCGGGCCCGACTATGTGCCGGCGCACTCTACTAAGTCTGCTGTATAGTTTGTTCACTAAGATACTGTCGGTACACATACACATTATTTTGCTTTAATTTTTTATTGTTCGTTAATAATATTATATAACAATAATATATATATATATATATATATATATATATATATATATATATATATATATATATATATATATATATATATATATATATATATATTAAATATTTTTCTATTCTAAGAATAAAATACAATAATATTTTATTCTTACGGTTATTGTAATAAAATATGAATATAAATAATAAACACAATTTAGGTGACGAAGAACTTTTCACTAAAGCTTTTCGTTTTATAATGATATATTAATAGTTATTATTATAGTTATATTAATAGGGTTATAAATTCTCTTACACCGTTACAACATGACAAAGAATGGAAATGAATAGTTGTTAATTATTTTTACTTATCTTTCCAGGATTAACGAGCTTATTCCTGCCACACCTTATAACATGCCAGCAATACCGAGTCCTCCAACCGGGTAGGTACGCATCAATATTTTTACTGTCACCATCAATTATATTAATAATTTATTAGATTATTTGACTAAAATAACATTATTATTTACAGTCGCCTTCATACAGAGAACGGGTGAAGGGCCCAACATGCATTTGCTATCAAGAAATCCACACTGGCATCAAAACTCAGCACTCAGAAAAAGATCACCTGACTCTATGCAAAGACCGTATTATGGGCCTTCGCAATACAGACAACTATCTTACTATACTCAAGAACAGCTATATGATCAAAATCCCGCACAAAGCTTACAGAACTATCCCCACGATACAAAATCATCAGTAGACTTAGTCAATTTACAGACCAGAGACCAGGTACCAAACGATGGAAGATTACTTTCAGATTCAGCTTTTACAAGAATATCAGAAACACTCGGAGCAATCAACACTGTTGGACATTACCTCGTTGATATCGTAAACGAAAACGAAAGAAACGAATCTAACCCAAACCTTCAACAACTACCCCAAGCTCTATACACATTAAGCAAAAACGTGCTTGGAAGAAATGTAACTGATAAAATCGCCCCTATAGTCAAAAAAGCACTACCTAAAGTCCTACCCGATGCTCCAATAACAAAAATAGCGACAGCAGATTTAAATTATGAAAATGATGCTAAATCTTGTACAACGCCAGAAGGTGAAGACGGTATTTGCGAAGATCTAAGCAATTGTCCGCAGTTGTTGTTAAACTTAATAAATCTTCGGGAATCTCTTTGTTTTAAAGACCTCTTCGTACCTGGTGTATGTTGCCCACGGGACGCAGTAATCCCGTCAACTCCCGCTACAGAGACACCGGTTATAACTACAACACTTAAACCAACATATTTAGTGGCAGTTACAACACAAAGGCCCGCTCCTCGGCCTACGACTAAAAAGCCATCCGCAATACTCGTACTCACAACTAAAAGACCGAAACCTCAACCAACGCAAAGTACAGTGAGGACTACAACATCATTGGCAACTGTGACCACTCCAAGACCAATTTCCACCACCAGTTTCTACACCGTCCCACCGCCAATCATTGGAAATTACTCGAATATTGTTGATATCAATGGTAAGCATCCACATTTTTTTAACAAACATGTCTATAAATGTTTAATTATTTTGATTTTTTTTGTAGAATAAGGGTGAAAACGAGCATACAGTCCACCTGATGGTAAGTGGATGCTGTGGCTCATAGACATCCACATTTATCCTCGATTAAGAATCAAAACGCAGATGCGTTGTCACCCCTGAGGACTAAGATGCATCGTTTTCAGTAAAAAATGGTTTCCGGTTCTTTACACTCACCATATGAGACACAGCAGCATTAAGCTACTATTTAACGCTGGTATCTGCGAGAGCGTGGTCCTTCCCCGGTCGAGCCGACCCATTCGTGCTACAGCTATAATATAGCTGCAGCGTCGCTCTACCACGTATAAAGTGTATGTGATGTTCCCCTTTGTTATTTCGATCACAACAACAATTTTGACTCAATGCAGTTTATGTTACAACCCTGGCAATACAGCCGTACGTTGGCACGGCTTAAAGAATTTATCACCCCATTTCGTAATGGGTGTCGTAAAAGGCGACTATGGCAAAACCGAGAATAATATCATGGCTTCCGATACGTGGCGTTTTAACCACGTTTACACCAGACCTAAAACATCTGCCGACGGAGAGCAGCGTCAAAGATAAAGACTTCTGGGACTGTCAACTCCTGCCTAGGACAACGTGGATTTTTGTCAGCTGGTGAATATGAATGTTTTATGTCTGACTCTAACCGGCGGCCTTTTTGCCTGGGTCAAATTGTTAAAATTTTTAATAAATTTGAAAAAAGAAGTAGTGAGAAAAAAAAAAGGATTCTCTTATAACGATAACATTTATGGCATACAATCTGTGTGATTGTTTAAAAATGACCATAATATATGTCAGTAAAATTTGGTCTCAACTCAGCATATGCTGGTTGTAAGCAACCTACGCTGGTCTTCCGTTGGAAACGTCTGGTAATAACACGATCCGGATCTACATCAGCCTATAAAAAATTTACTTGCTTATTAGATAAAAAAAGAACGAAAAAAAGAAAAAAACATAATATAAGTATTTTCCCTTTTTGGATGCATTTCGGAAATTGTACCTCTGCCCTCTATCTACCATCGGATAATCAAAAGCGCAGCCAGTATGGAACCTTTCGTTATAGACTTACCACGTATTCGAACCAAACAGTTTGCTTCATGGTTCGTCATGCGTAGAGCAAAGGAGTGGAATAAGTTGTCAGCATCTATCTTTCCTTCCGATTACAATGTAGATTTCTTATATGGCAAAAGTGAATAGGCGCATATAAATTAGTGCGCTTCACCATTTTAGACTGCATAACCGCTTACTATCAGTTGGGATGGTAGCCAAGCGTTGACTTCGAATAATAATAGAAATACAATAGCTACTGAAAATTTAAGAAAAAATCAATAACTAGTAAATTTGTATATTTTTATAGAACAAGAGTGATAAACGAGCACGCAGTCCACTTGATGGTAAGTGGATGCTGTGCCCCACAGACATCTACATTTATCCTCGATTAAGAATCAAAACGCAGATGCGTTGTCACCCCTGAGGACTAAGATAGAATGCCTCGTTTCTAGTAAAAAAGGGTCTCCGGATCTCTACACTCACCATACGAAACACAGCAGTATTAAGCTGCTATTTTACGCTGGTATTCTGTGAGAGCGTGGTCCTTCCCCGGTCGAGCCGACCCATTCGTGTTACAACCATAATATAGCTACAGCGTGGCTCTACCACGTACAATAAATATACTACGTATACTAATTATATAACCACGTATAATAATTATATAGCACAAAATAAAAATACAGGTAAATAGATAGATTCTGGGAGCATGTATTATTCCACTTTTAATAATATTAAACAACGCAACAAAAAACAATAAAGCCAGGGTGGTGTACGAATACGAACAGTTTTGCTTTAATATCGACTTAAGTATCTGAAATATGCCATGAAAGAACATAATAAGTAAATAATTTTGGTTTAAACTTTTTCAGATTGTGGACAAAGAGAAGACGAAGGTGGTCGTATTGTAGGGGGCACAGAAGCCAAATCAGGCGCTTGGCCTTGGATGGCAGCAATTTATCTGCACGGTAGTAAGCGACGCGAGTTCTGGTGTGGAGGCACGCTGGTGAACAGAAGACATGTGCTAACTGCTGCGCACTGCACGAGAGACTCCAAGCAGAGACCGTACGTACATATTATTATATCTTTAGAGTATACATAAGCAAGCTCTGCTTAGGTGTACTTACTCTGAGGTCCCATTTTTTATAAGATAGGGTGACAAACGAGCACACAGTCCACCTAATGGTAAGTGGTTTCTGTGGCCCAAAGACATCTACATCTATCCTCGACTACGAATCAAAATTAAGATGCGTTGTCAGCCATGAGGACTAAGATGGAAGGCCTCGTTTCCAGTAAAAATGGTCTCCGGTTCTCTACACTTACCACACGAAACACAGCAGCATTAAGCTACTATCGGAGCGTGGTCCCTCCCCGGTCGAGCCGACCTATTCGTGGTACAACTATACTACTAATATAACTGCACCATGGCTTTACCACGTATAGATATTTGTGTTTAAAATAACGCAACAACAACAATTACAAAGACAGTCGTGGGAAATCACCACACACAGAAAACTCCACGAAGAAATCAACATAAGTAATTATTTGTGTAGTATAAATTATAATTAATTGAACTATTAAAATCGAACTTATTAAAATTCTTAGAATATTGAAATTTAATAAATTGATATCTACAAATCTTCGTTACAAAATGTAAGACACTTACAATGTCCTCCTCCACACTACTACATAACTACAGCGGCCTGTCTTATCGCAGACAAGCGACTAGCGAGAGTATGCGCAGGCACAAATGCACTCTCAGTTCTCTCACTTTCATAGTCTGATGGGACGGCAATCGAACACGACCGAAGAGAGATCAGGTGCTGGATTAACGGCTTCACGTCCTTTTCGTGAGCCGGGTGTGTTACACTGCCAACTCATAGGGAGTGCTATTTAGAATTTTCGGACAGAAAAAACACAATCATCGCGTTCATTTTTAACTATTTTAACCATGGGTGCTGGAAAGTGTCCTAAAAGTCGGTAATTAAATAATTAAAATCCAACGCGATAAAATCGGTAAAATTAGTTATATTCCATGTGTTTCGTGTAAATATAAGAAATCACACCACAAATATGAATATGAATTTTATGTTTATTTATTATGTTTTGTTCATCTTTAATCTTACGCTGCTAATAAATAAAAACGCGATTTAAAAACATTTTCTCGATAGAATTATTTTTTTTAAAAGCCTCCGAAGATTTACTTTTAAATTAGGGTTGTCACCTGTACTATAATATATAATATCGTACTATGTTTCAATCAATTGCAGTATATATTATAGAAAAAAAGATATAGTACGAAAAATACTATATTTTATCCCTAATTCAACTGTCTCCCTTTTAATATGAAATAAGGAAATAATTTTTTTACATCATGAGTGTAAAATGGAAAGAAGAATAAAGTATAGCATGTATTAATATAATTAAAAATGAATTGTTAATTAATTTTTATTTTATATAAACCTAAATTGCTCGGATTCTTACATTTTTTTCAAGGCAATACAAATTATTTATGTTATACATATTATCATTGATGGCCACAGCGAAGAGCAATAACAAATATAATATAGAAAAATACATAAAGATTAAAATAAATGTGTACCTTTTTCCTGAATTTCTCAAAAGTGAAATTTTTGCATCTTGGGGAAAATACTACATTTGTTCAAGAAAAAATGGCAACGCTACTTTTAATCGACAATTCTATATTTTTATTTGCGAAACGTTATTTTGATATAAATAATAGAATTTTTTAAATCGTATTGAACTGGTTTTTGATTGATAACTTAGTTTATTTTAAAAAATTTTTTGCTATTTCCTTCTTTCTACGCGCTCTGTATGTATGTACGAGTACTCGTAGCTGTTACGCCGAATTGTTTCCCATGTGTTGTTACGGCAGTAGACTACGCCCAGCCACTCCTATCAAAGTAGCCCCTTAAAATTGACCACCGAAACTTGAAAATAGTTACGGTGAAGCGAACGGAAATTTGTAAGAATATCCACTCCCCCTTATCATGGGTGTAGTAATAGCCGACAGACAAAACAAACTAGGAGATGGACAGAACCATCATCTTAATAACAACAAGATAATAAAAAACTACGGTTGCCAACCCACCTGGCAATGGTGGCAATTTTTTTTATAGGATAGGGTGACAAACTAGCACACAGTCCATGATGATGTCCACTGATGGTAAGTGGTTGCTGTGGCCCATAGACATCTACGTCTATCCTTGATTACAAATCAAAATGCAGATGCGTTGTCACCCGTGAGGACTAAGGTGGAACGCCTCGTTTCCAGTAAAAAGGGTCTCCGGTTCTCTATACTCACCATACGAAACATAGCAGCATTTAGCTGGTATTCTGTGAGAGCGTGGTCCTTCCCCAGTCGAGCCAACCCATTCGTGCTACAACTATACTACTAATATAACTGCAGCATTGCTCTACCACGTATTATATTAATTAAGGCACATATCCCCAATATAAGACTTACGTTCAGCTGTTGACTTCCATAGGCTGTGATGAATGAATGAAATTACTTAACCAGCTTATTTTGTTAGTGTTAATCAAGTTCTTTATAATTTCTAAAGAATTATTAAAATCCATTAAATAATTAAATTGGTCTTATATTTAACTATATCTATATAGAAGTAGCAAGGAAAGGAGGCAAGGACGTAGTGTGACCACAATACTCGTCATGCCGCACATCATACTCCTTGTCACGCCAATCGCTCCCTGTTTTGTCGATTTTTTGAGGCGCGAGTCAAAAGAGTGGCAATATGAGCGCGAGTGACTGCCCACACACTCGCGCAAACTCGGTCCGAATCAAGCGTTCGTTACGGAAGCATGTCACGCGTCATTTAAAAATCATAAGTATAAGTGTTATAGTGAACCTATTATCATATTTAGCCATTTATTTACATTAATAAATAATATACAGAAAAAAGCTATTTAGACGACGACTACGTATATTTCTTTTTATGACATTGATAGAATTAGCTATAATAAATATGCATAGCTCGCACGCTGCAATAGTTTCAATATCCATTATGTTAGAAAAGCGAGCGACCTAGTGCGGTGCGTCGCGATTCATTGCGCGAGTAGAGCAGTGTTTGGACAGACAGAGGAACACCGCGGCAGCGCGAGGAGCAGAGCAATGAGCAGCACGAGGAGCACAGTGTGGCTAAGCCATTACATCACGCTACTATCTTATTTAACAAACCTAGGTACGGTTGATTACCCATATACGGTTGATTATCTATATAGTGCTTAGTGCGTGTGAATAGGCAGTGACAACTCATAAGCGGGAATAAAATACGTACTTGTCACTTCTCACTTGCCACTCGCACTTGTCACTTCTCAAAATGTAAACCGGGCCTTAGTTGGTGGTGTGATAGGTAGGTCAATTTCCTACTCAGTGTTTCCTATTTCCTTTGTCTTTTTTATAAAACAATTATTCTAAATGAGAAAAAAAAATACGCAGGTCTCGTTTATTTGCATTAATTTTACGTAGCAAATTTCTAGATTTCCAGCTCGACAGTTCAGCGTGCGCTTGGGAGACGTGGATCTGGGACGCGACGACGAACCCTCTCGACCGGTCACCCTGCGAGTGACGGAGGTCAGGGCTCACGAGCAGTTCTCCAGGGTCGGCTTCTATAACGACATCGCCATACTGGTTTTAGCTGGTGAGTTCTGTCTTTTAATGTCTTCCCAGCATAAAAGGTGTCTCAGCAAAGAATCTGAATTCGAGTTTTAGCTGTCACCGAACGATACTGTTATAAAGTATATTTATTATGTGTGTGTGAAATTGTTAGTTTAGTTAGTTAGAGTTTCGTAGTGACAGACGATGGCTTCTCACCTCCGGTCCGACGGTGACCTGTTTTGCTCTATACTTTCCAGTTACAAAAAGACAAATACTTCAATGGGTATTGTTGAAAATCAACGCTACCGTAACAGTGCAATAGCATTATGTTGAGTCAGTATCCTTTTCAGCATCACGTCACTTACGCAATCAGATTATTTAATAACTGTTTTCTCTTATTTATTTTTATTTTTGGTGTTTTATATACCATTTTATTTTCTATATTAAAACTATATAAGCGCAAGTTGCTGAACAAATGCATGTCTATTGTCTAATAGAAAGCATTAATATTTTTTCTATTTCTCCTAAGGATAACCATCAACAAATTCAGTGTAGGTATAGCCACCCCTTGTTCCCTTGTTATCCAGTGATTAATATTAAACTATTTTGAAAATTAACCCCAGATTGGACAATATTATTCTAAGTTATATAAATATTGCACCATAAATCATAAAACAACTGTTAGTCAATATTTCAGCAAGTAATAACTGATAATAATTGTTTATACACATTTTATTATATTAATGTTATGTTCACCGAAAGCTAACATGCTTACGGCATCAGTTGTTATTATTTGTCATTTATTTATTCTTATTAAATTATCTAATAAATCCAACAGTAACTATTAAAGTAATTAGTCTGCACTTAATTGTTCGATAGGCTAGTGTGAGACCGGAAGCAGATAACGTTATACAAACTTAATTTAAATCGTTAGTACTAAGTCTTGTTTTGTGGGTAGGTAATAAAATAAAATATATCAACTACCTTACAAACCTACTCATTTTATTATCTATAATAATTTAACACATGTGGGTACTAGGCTAGGCTATGGTATCCCATAATCTATTGAGTCTGTGCTCAGTAATATCCATAAACCCCATCTTCCTATTTTTCTTTACCGATTCGTAAAATTCAACAGTTTAATATCCTCTACACCTACATCTCTCGTTGTAAGAAAGATATGTGTTAGTCATTACACTAGGCGGGCGGATTGACAATCGTAATATAGTTCTTGCAAATCACGAAGTCGAGCGAGCTTTATTTGTGGTAAACACGTATCCGTATACGTGTCAAAGTGTGCGTGAGACCAAAAGCAGGTTTGGTTGGCGATGGCATGCTTGCTCCGTCGGACATGCACACTATCGCAATGTGCATGTAAACGTTCAACGACGATTAAGGCCCTTTTGACTTTGTGAACTGCTTGAACTATTATACCAGATGTCTTGGAACTTTGACACGGTTTCCTATCGCAGGCCTGGGTATTTTACGTCTAACATAATTGAGTTAGTAATAACCAATGATTTCAAAAGGAAGGATAGGCTCATCTAAATACTTTACTCATAACTTTTTCATACAAGAAAAAGTAGCGCATCTGTCACAATACTAACGTCATATCATAACACGACATAACCAGGGTCGGATTTCGTAGTATAATAATTATTATCCTAATTGTACCATTATTTCATAGTTTGTAGTATATAATATCGTAATAATACTAAGCGAAAATACCATAATTTTACCTAAAGGTCGTCTTGTATTATTATTGGGTCCTTTTACTTTTTAATATTAACCCTACGATATCAAGATTTTCTGTATTGTACATGAGTACCGCGTTTTTTTAATAAAATTTGAATTAACTCCCTTTCTGGTCAATCGGTGCTCGATCGATGCATTTATGTTGCATCCTTGAGACAACTACAATGAGGGGCTACCACGATAAAAACTCTATGCTCCAGAAGCAATCAAGTTTAAAAACAAAATTTCAAAATATTTTATGAATCAGATTTTCAGATTCAATTAAGCAGATATGGTTTCTTTTGAACTCTTTTCGTTTTACCCTTATTAAATATAAAATATAAGTATTAGGTGCCAATATTCAAAATGTAACTTACACTAATACACGTAGAGATAAACTAGACACGTGACGCCAAAATGCACATGGGAAAAAAGAAATATGAAACGTCAAACATGATATAATATTTTAAAAATAGTATAATTTTATTTTGCATGTACAATATTTTTGAGGGTCTGAATCCAACCCTGGCCTAATCTTGATACGATACCCCATGTTCCTTTTTTACAAAGATTTTGTATTGTAATTTTTGCATCCTTTTACCATGCAACTAGACATATTTGTAACAGGCAAATCTGTCCTGCGCGCGCACCACTGTCGACCCATTCGCATTGGCCCTAAACTGTTATTTTAGGGCCAGCGCGCTGGTCCGTTTTAGTTGTTCGGTCGGCCCGGTCCTTACGCTAGTAATATATAAGTCAATGGTTATAACACCATCTATCTGGAACTTTAGGATTTTTCTGGAATTTTCCATATACCACTTAAACTCTTCCTTCAATTTCTATAACCATAAAACCAAATCCCTCTTTGAATTGCAGAAAACGTGCAAAAATCGAAATATGTGATACCCATCTGCCTGCCACAAGGCGACCTATCTCGGGAGCAATTCGACGGCGCGATGGCCACGGTGGTGGGCTGGGGCACCACGCGCTATGGTGGCGGTGAGAGCTCCCGCCAGCTGGAGGCGCGCCTACCGGTCTGGAGGAACGAGGACTGTGACCGCGCATACTTCCAGCCCATAACTGACACCTTCCTGTGCGCAGGGTACGCCAGAGGTGGAGTGGATGCTTGTCAGGTGAGATTCCTTTATTTCAACAGTGGCTACTGGCAGCTCATGGACAACTTACAAAGTTCACGATACCATCCAAAGGCAAAGTCAGAGCACATAGGCAGAATTGGCGAGAAACTAGTTCGCCTTCCTTCTGGAACCCGTTCATTCTGGTCTCTCGCCAGGGCTGTCCAGGGGAATTACTGTCAGCCATCTCCTCCATCTCTGCACAGGGAGGACGACTCACTGGCCCATACCGCAAAGGAGAAAGCCGATCTTCTAGGCTCTTTCTTTGCGTCCAACTCGACCCTCGATGACGGGGGGAGTACGCCGCCGACCATCCCGCGGTGTGAGTGCTCCATGGCGGAAGTGCAGTTCACACAGCGCTCGGTTCGCAAAGCACTCCTCTCCCTGGACATCCACAAGTCGAGTGGGCCTGACGGAATCCCCCCAATTGTGCCGAGGACGTGTGCTCCAGAGTTGGCACCGGTTTTAACGCGTCTTTTCCGGTACTCCTACTCCCTAGACGTAGTCCCAAAACCATGGAAGACGGCTTTCGTCCACCCGATCCCTTAAAAAGGCGACCGCTCAGACCCGTCCAACTACCGGCCTATCGCCATCACCTCCTTGATCTCCAAAACAATGGAGTCAATTGCAAACTGCCAGCTCATGAGGTACCTTGAGGATCACCAGCTGATTAATGACCTCCAATACGGTTTTCGCCGTGGCAAAACCATGGAAGACGGCTTTCGTCCACCCGATCCCTTAAAAAGGCGACCGCTCAGACCCGTCCAACTACCGGCCTATCGCCATCACCTCCTTGATCTCCAAAACAATGGAGTCAATTGCAAACTGCCAGCTCATGAGGTACCTTGAGGATCACCAGCTGATTAATGACCTCCAATACGGTTTTCGCCGTGGTCGGTCAGCTGGTGATCTTCTGGTCTACCTAACTCACAGATGGGCGGAGGCAGTAGAGTCCAAGGGGGAGGCATTGGCCGTTAGTTTAGACATTGCGAAGGCCTTCGATCGGGTTTGGCACAAAGCGCTTCTTTCGAAGCTCCCTTCCTATGAGCTTCCCTAGAAATTGTGTGATTGGATCACCAGCTTTCTTGCAGATCGGAGCATCAAGGTCGTTGTAGACGGTGCAAGCTCCGATTGCAAGCCTATTAACGCTGGTGTTCCACAAGGCTGCGTGCTATCGCCAACGCTGTTTCTTCTGCATATCAATGATATGTTGCAAACCCGTAACATTCATTGCTATGCAGATGACAGCACTGGTGATGCTCTTTACACCGGCCGAGCCAATATTTCTCGGGAAAACGTCCCCGAGTGCCGGGACAAACTTGTGTCTGAAGTCGAGTCTTTGCTGAACAGAGTCTCGGATTGGGGGCGACTAAATCTAGTCCAGTTTAACCCCCAGAAGACACAAGTTTGCGCGTTAACCGCTAAAAAGAACCCCTTTGTCGTATCTCCTCAGTTTCAAGGCACTCTCCTTGTTGCCTCAGCCAGTATCGGAATCCTCGGCGTCGACATATCGAGTGACGTGCAGTTTCGTGGTCACTTGGAAGAGAAGGCCAAATTGGCCTCTAAAAAGCTTGGCTCAGCAGAGCGGGACAGTATTTCGTGCCGGCACAGCCTGCAACTTTACAAGGCGCAGGTTCGGCCGCACATGGAATACTGTTCCCATCTCTGGGCTGGGGCTCCCCAGTACCAGCTCCTTCCACTTGACCCCATCCAGCGCAGAGCGGCTCGAATCGTCGACGACCGAGTGCTTTCCGATCGGCTCAATTCACTGGCACTGCGAAGAGATGTTGCATCTCTTTGCATTTTCTTTGGCATATACCACGGAGAGTGCTCTGAGGAATTGTTCGCATTGACATGACCTAGGGACCTTCAAGAAAAGAGCTTACTCCTTTCTAAAGGGCCGGCAACGCACCTGCAATTCCCCTGGTGTTGCGGTTGATCATGGGCGGCGGTAGTCACTTAACATCAGGTGAGCCACATGCTCGTTTGCCCCCTCTTCTATAAAAAAAAAATCCTCACCATTTGGATCCTTGGCGGTCCACCACTGTGCGTTTTACTAGGAGTTTTCTTCCGCGTACAACTTTTCTGTGGAATTCTTTACTACTGGCGGTTTTTCCGGACCGATACGACTTAGGGACCTTCAAAGAAGAGATTATTTATTTCTAAAAGGCCGGCAACGCACCTGCTATTCTCCTGGTGTTACGGTTGTTCATGAGCGACGGTAGTCGCTTACGATCAGGTGAGCCGCATGCTCGTTTGCCCACTCTTCTATAAAAAAAAATAATCAAACAAAAAGGAATACAGACGTGTTGTCACTTTTGTGGACTAATATGAGGCCTCATAGCCTTTAGTTATCCTGGCTCTCTAAGCACTGCTATTTTGCGGCAGGAATAGGTAACGGAGTGGTAAGTATCCAGACGGACTCCTAGGCAAAAAATGAGTCCTTAACACCTTTGAGCGTGAGCGTGTGTGTATGTGTGTGTGTTTCCTATATTCCCTAACACCACATTTAGCTACCTATATTAAAAGTGTGCTATTAACTGTTGAGAGGTAGATAAGATAAGAATATGAGTTATGAATATGATGTGATATGCCAAAAATATCTTTTCGTCTCCGATAGATGGCGGTATACTTACTTACGTAAATCGGTCAAAGGAAGCAGCGTTAAAGGTGCGAGTTATCTGATAAGCGTGACTTAACGGTAACTTGTCCATACAAAGGCCCTATGTCCTGCAGTAGACTTTGCAGGCAGAAGAACAATAGATGCAATATACTTATGTCCTAGTGTGGGCATAAAAAGGCAATGTTTCTTTGTTAAAAAGAACTCTCGCTGGGTTACTTGCTGATTCTTCCCAGCAGTATTATTTGGTATCAGTGTCAGGCAGTATTATTTGGTATCAGTATCAGGCAGTATTATTTGGTATCAGTATCAGGCAGTATTATTTGATATCAGTATCAGACAGTATT
This sequence comes from Parnassius smintheus behrii, assembly GCA_036936625.1. Taxonomy (NCBI): domain Eukaryota; kingdom Metazoa; phylum Arthropoda; class Insecta; order Lepidoptera; family Papilionidae; genus Parnassius; species Parnassius smintheus. The sequence continues at coordinate 4,486,885 of JAUPFT010000023.1, forward strand.
ATTTGGTATCAGTATCAGGCAGTATTATTTGGTATCAGTATCAGGCAGGATTATTTGGTATCAGTATCAGGCAGTATTATTTGGTATCAGTATCAGGCAGTGTTATTTGGTATCAGTATCAGGCAGTATTATTTATTATCTATCTTCTTCATAAATATAAATATCATTTTTTTATTGCTGCCCGTTAGAGACGCTAAAATTCTAAAACAGCTCGAACGACTTGGATGAATTTTTGTGTGTATTTGAGTGGCTCCCTGGATGCTTTGATAACTCAATTGGACCCGGTGGGTGGCGCTGCTGTCGAGATCCAGTAATCGCCCGTGCGAAGCCGGGTTGCCTCGCTAGTTCAGAATAAACGTTTCTATTTCTACTAACAATTCCTTTACTTTCAGATCTACGTTAGTAGTTTCTGGCTTTTAATTATCATTATCATTACAGTACTTCACAAGTTCACTGCTGAACATAGGCCTCCCTCAAGAATATTCACAATGCGCAGTCTTAAGACACCTGGATCCGTGGTAGCTCATATGGTTAGCGCTCGCTGTAAATTTCACAGTACGCGAGCAAACCGGGTTCGATCCCCGCCGGCACCAATGAAATTGTTAATTGCAATTTTAAGTGCCGATTTACCACGTGCTCGGCGGTGAATGAAAACATCTGAGGAAACCTGCATGTCCGAGAAATAAGAAAAGAAATATTTCGAAGACATGTGAAGTTCGCCAACACGCATTTGGGCAGCGCGGCGGACTATTACTTGCCCTGGAACCATCTCAGAAATGAGAGGAGGCCTGTGCCCAGGAGTGGGACGTATAACGGCTTTTATATTTTTTTATAGAATAAGGGGGACAAACGACCACACTGTCCATCTGATGGTAAGTGGATGCTGGGGCCCATAGATTTCTACATTCATCCACGATTAAGAATCAAAACGCAGATGCGTTGTCACCCCGTAGGACTAAGATGGAATGCCTCGTTTCCAGTAAAAAAGGATCCCCGGATCTCTACACTCACTATATGAAACACAGCAGTATTAAACTACTATTTTACGGTGGTATTCTGTGAGAGCGTGATCCTTCCCCGGTCAAGCCGACCCATTCGTGCTACATCTATAATATATATGCAGCGTGGCTCTACCATGTATAAAATTATATAACGTTAGTCAGAATTTTCAGATTTAACTTTATCCGTTTCAGGGTGATTCTGGCGGGCCACTAATGCTCTTAGCAAATGGGCGCTGGACACAGATTGGAGTTGTATCCTTTGGGAATAAATGCGGAGAACCTGGATATCCGGGAGTCTACACTAGAGTAACACGTTATTTGTCCTGGTTACAGCAATATTTAACTTGAAATGCCCTTCTTGGCCGCCTACAATAAGGGTACTTCCGTGCTATTTATAGAGATCAAAGGTTATTTTATAGTCCGATAAAAAATAATTACGTCTATGGAGCTTTGAGGTACAGCTGCCATAATGTTTAGTTTTAGCAATGGAAAATTTTACAATGTTAAGTTTCGTTATTTTTAATATTTTAATATTTTATTCACATTTTACAAAATGTTTACCATTAAATAAACACAAATTGTTACCAAATACAGTATCAGTATCTTTTACCACACGATTGACTAATTTTTATTTTTGTGTAGATATTTACTAAATCTAAATAGCCATATTAGAAGTATAATCAAGAATCTGCCCTGTCTCATTTTGTTAAAAATCTAAGGAAATTGAAAGTACCTATTCGAAGTAATTAATAATAACTATTTTTACCTTTTAGGTAATACTTTTTTAAATATTTATTATCTGGATTTAAATAAAGGTCGCCGAAAAAATAATAACGTACATTTACCGACAGCGACAATTTTTAATATTCTAGACAGAATTGTCTGTATTATAAGTTTTTATTTATATTAATTATAACTTAGTATTTCTGTTTTAGTCTATTTTGTAAATATATTTATAAGCAAATTCATTTTTTGTTTTATTTTAACCACATGTTTTGGTACTTTACACGCATTGGTACGAGTGTAAGGGAATAAATGAAAGAAAGGAATAAAAAGGCCTTTTTATGTTTATCGTCATTATACAGCGTTAACATCACTATCACAGCATTAAGACCGATTAAAATAAAATTAAAATGACGTGGAGTATAATTAATAGCGAAACCGGTAAAAAACCTCGTAAAACAAATTATCAATTGAAAATCAATAATGAATTGACTACATCAAATCAAGAAGTGGCAGCGGTGTTTGAGAAATATTTCACTGATATTCCTATTTTGACAACAAAGTCAAAACAAAAAAAAAACAAAGTGAATAGTTTTCCAACTGTCACCGATTCATTGCTCAAACAGAATGTTAATACCTGTTTAAAGGGATTTAGATCTGAAAAAGTATTACCACAAGATATTGTCAAATATTTTAAAACCCTTAATTTAAAGAAAACTGCAGATTTATGAGGGATTTCCGTTAGTTATTGCGTCCATTAATAGATTTAATTGCACCTCATCTTGCCATTATTTGTAATACTAGTATCGAATCGGTGTGTTTCCTGATTTAATGAAACATATTTAAGTAACACCTTTATTTAAATCTGGTGATACATTGGACCCCGCTAATTTTAGACCTATTTCTATACTACCAAGTCTCAGTAAAATTTTTGAAAAGATAATTATAGATCAATTGTTAATTTTTTTAATGAAATTAAATTACTCCTTAAAAGTCACTTTGGTTTCACAGGGGGTCGATCGATGAATGACGTAGGTTTTGAGCTTGTGGAATATAATTTTAAAGCCTGGGAGAGTTCACAAGATGCCTTAAGTATTTTTGTGATCTTTCCAAGGCTTTCAACAGTGTTCACATGAGATATTTATCAGGAAACTACAACATTACGGTGTCAAAAATATTGCGCTTATACTTATTATTCCATATTTAAATTACAAAACTCAAAAAATCGTTACCAATAGTAAAGGTTCCTCCGGATCAGTAGTAACAACGAGCATTTCTCAGGGCTCTATTCTTAGCCCATTCCTGTTCTTAGTCTATATTAATGACTTACCTTATCCTGTGGGGGACAATCACGATATAGTATCATTTGCTGATGATAGGCACCTCCTTAATTTTGATACTCTATGGTACATAAAAGATAGCTTTATCTCTGCGACAGCTGTCAGTAAAAATCACGCCTATGACGTCCTAAATTTCTTAATAGTACAGACAGTAACTGTCATACTAGTACAACTAAACTCATCATTATCGACCTTGTTGCGGGTTATCACGGGAATACGTTTCGTATTCAAACTCATTCGTTTTGGTGGTGGCGATCGTGAAGTGTACGGGCACGTTTTCCCTTGTCGTGAGATTGGCGTCAGCGAAGAGGTTCACTCAAAGGCTGATGAGTTCATGCAACGCCAACCGAGGTCGCCCTAGTTTCATAGTCATTAATTCGCTGAAAAACTATATCATGTGACGAAGTTGCAATCGTCGGTGAAATATTATGACTACTATTACGATTACCATGTGTCATATTTATATTCTGCGACGACGGCTAATTCTTAAATGTTGCGTTTATGTTGTACAACGTATTGTCTTCTTTTCTCAGATTTTTTAGAACTCATTCGGATTCTTACCTTTCAACATGGTGATGTCTTTCGACAATCTGGTCACGTCCACGTGATCAAAAGTCACGAGTGGCAGCTCGTTTAGATCAAATGCAACGAAAGATACAGGTTATCATCAGAGTCGGTTTAATTGAACATACTAAATATGTTTCGCAAGTCTTTCTTATCGCGTCCTGTGACATCGCAAGGTATTGAGACGGATTATAGTTACCCGATTTTACTAACACCTTTTTTAGGGTTCAGTAGTCAACTAGGAACCCTTATAGTTTCGCCATGTCTGTCTGTCCGTCGGTCCGTCCTCGCTTAATCTCTGTGACCGTTAGCACTAGAAAGCTGAAATTTGGTACCAATATGTGTATCAGTCACGCCGACAAAGTGGTAAATTAAAAATTGGAAAAAAATGTTTTATTAGGGTGGCCCCCCTATATGTAAAATGGAAAGTGATTTTTTTTAATTTCAAACATAACGTGTGATATATTGTTGGAAAGGTATTTAAAAATGAATAGGGGTTTACGAAAATCATTTTTTGATAATGTCAATAATTTCGGAAATAATCGCTCCAAAAGTAAAAAACCCTTTCGGACCATAAAGTTGAATTCGCATAGAGTTGAAATCTCAAAAAGTTGAACTTGTGTAATATTGAATCCTACAAAGTTGACTTCCCAACATCTTGAATTATGATTTCCCAAAAAGTTGAATTTGTATAATGTTGAATCCCATAAAGTTGAATCCTTTAAATTATTGAACTGTTTTTTAGATTACCTACATCCCACCTATGGAATACCTATATGAATCGAATAACATTATAAGGTAAGGGCAATTTTGACAGATAAAAAAATTAGTAGTTGGCGTACGCTGTTTTATTAACTTAACTAAAATACAAAATCAACTTTCTTCCACTTAAAATAAGGTACGCTGTTTTATTGAACTAAACTTAACTAAAATACAAAATCAACTTTCTTCCACTTAAAATAAGGTATAATTAAAAAAATAAGTTAGAAACCAAGTTTTAATCTGGTTAAATGGATTTTCATTAGAAACATTTTTGGTGAAATTACTCTTCTTTTCAGTTGTTTTAATAAAGATGCATACTTAATGTCAAACAAAATATCTTTCGTCCGCCTATTTTTTTTGAATGGTGTAAATAACAAATACCTTTCGATCTTTATATCGTAATGCTTCATTTCTTTTAAAAGTGTACGGAATACGAGGTACAAGCTAGGGTTTCGTGGTAATCTCGCATTAATTCGCCGATGGTACCCCTCGCAATTATTTGTGGTCCTATGTGTGTCTCCTGCACAACTTATCATATTATGATCTTTGTCATACCATTGGGCTTGGAAGTATTTTAAAAAAGACTTCATTTTTAGCGTAGATGGTGCAGCCTGTTGAATACTTTTCCAGGCTTGTTTCATGAAAGTGGGAGGAATTAAAACAAAATAGGAGCACATTCTAACGACGCTTCTTGCTTTTTTGTCGCTACTTGTAGGTCTTGTCACTCTTGCAATTTTGCATTCTTTTGCTTTTTTCCAGACGGCTTGATTAAAGTGCTGGAAACACCCGGATAAATGAACATCTGGAAATATTGCTTTGACAGCATTAATTTGAGCCGTTTCGTAATCACATTTAAATGTTTTTATTACCACAGGCAGCTTCTCTTTTATCAAATTGAATAATCTTGTATAGGTTTTTTCTGTTTTATTTGGAAGAAATGCATATATAACAGGAAATACATTAACTGTGGTTTCGTCTGAAAATACGTCTAGATGGATTATGTAAAGTTGATAAAAAGGGCGTGGAGAAACTTTGAATGTACCATCACCACTGTAACTACACAGTTCTGACGATTTCATTGCTGTTATGGCAGTCTGAGAACAAAGTACGATAATTTTTTCTTGATCTCCATCTTCATAAACCGTGATATTTTTAGGCAGTCCCTTCGGAACTATCACATCTTCAACTCTATTGAAAACTAGCGAATTTGTGCCCAAGAATTTTTTCCGGGTTCTATATAAAGTACTTCTTACTGAAATAAATGATGGTATTTCGGTTACAGGAAATAAATGATTGGTTTCGGTGAAATGTTGCACCATTTCTTCATATATCTGCTCGATAGAACATAAATTAATACACACTTCTCTCTTAATGTCGTTTATAAGCCGTGTTACTTTAATTTTATTAGTATCCGGTGTGCAGGTATGTTTCGTTTCACGTTTTACGTCACATTCATCTTTGGTTAAAGTACAATACGGCCGACGTATCTTGGCGAGTCTGAATATAGGCTCTGCGAAGTTTAGCGCATGAACACTCGTGAAGAAAACTGTTATTGTCATTTTTTTATATATACCAATGTACAAATAAAATTTCCCTAATACAGTGACCAAAAATATCAAAACACTTTGGAGACATTATAAATTAAAGATTCAATTTTGATACCTCACCTTTCGATAGGGGCAGATTTTATCACAAACACATACAATATTATTTACATTTAATACTTTTTATTTATTTACACTTATTATTATTTAATCACTGTCGCTGAGGGGGGAAATTCCTAACATAAAGTCGTCGGCCCCTTGTGTACCATGTGAGGTACTTGGCATAGGTTCATCTTCGTAATCGTCGCTCTCACTTTCAGACTCACTTTCTGAATCTGAAGCTGTATTAATGATGAATAATTGATCCGTCATTTCGTCAATAATATGGTCGCTCTTCCTATAGTCATGTTCGACCTCTTGCACTTTTCTGCATAAAGCACTCCATTCATTCTGACCCATTAAATTTACTTTTTCTTGTATGAGCTCCATTGTCCGGGTTACGTTCCAGTCGACGTTTTTAGCGGCTACGTGCCCTTTAATGGCAGCCCACACCATCTCGATGGGGTTTAAATCGGGATGATATGGGGGTAAACGAAGGACATCGTGGTTGTTTTGTTTAAACATTTCATCTATTACGTATTTTTTATTCACGTCTTTGTTTTTTTTTATTAGATCGTAAAGTTGTGGTTTACGCATGTCCTTTTCATATGGTATACCCTTTTCTAATAACCACGATTCCATTTTTGCCTTCTTGTCATTAGATGTAGGGGCAGGATCCATTAATTTGTTGTGGTACGGAGCATTATCGATAACCACCACCGAGTTAGGGCTCAAATTTGGAATCAGTTGGGTCCGTAACCATTTCTCATAATTTTTGAAATTCATGTCATCATGATAGTCTCCGGTTTTGCTGCCAGATTTGAACACTTTGTTTCGCTAGTAATTTGTTTATCGTCGGCATTTCTTTTTCAGTTTTGTGGAAGTTGTGTATGCATCTTTTTACTACTCCCTGGTCAAAATTATCCATATCAGTAATAGGTTTTGATCTAGACCTTTTTTTACCAGGCGTGCGGAATACTGAAAGTAAGCCCGAAATATTGCCTTCAGTTGCGATCCGCTGTACTGTGCGTTGGGACACACCAGTTGCGTTAGCAACTCTTAAATAAACTTTATCGACATCTTTTACGCCTTCTTCTTTTTCTTTTTTCATATATTGCGTTAAATCGTAAATAATTTTTCTCGCCTGGCGATTTAACACACTGTTATGTTTTGGTGGCATGTTTGGCGAATAATATAAGTGCTAACTGACACTTGCAAATAAAACAAATAAAACAAACAAAACAAACTTAACACTATTAATAAAAACAAACAACAATAACAACGAAAACTTTTGTAACCGACTGTGCTCAAGACAGAGATAGCGACACGAACACGACACCAATGCTAACGTGTGACTGAGAAATATTACCGTGTACCGAGCATTGCCGAATAAGCACGAAGCTTTACGAAGTAACCAGAAAGGGATGTCCAACACGCGTGCCTGAGGGTGTTGTTTAATCGATTTTTATTCAAATCGATTAAAATTAAGACATAAAAATATATTTATTTGCAATTTATAAGGAGGTTCTAAATTTTCTCAAATAGTCGTTACTCAAGAAGACGTTAATAGATAATTGATATTTAAGTACATTATGTCTTTCAGCTGAGAAAATAATATGTTTTTAGTTTTTTTTTTATTTAAGTCGAAATCTTGTTTATTATCAACAAAATTCACTATATTTGTAAATCTATTTCGTTTAATATCTTATATAAACAAAAATCAATAACTTCTAAATAAAACTAATCGATTGCGATATTTTATGACTAAAGGGTCGATTGTGTTTACTTATGGTCAATCTCTAGCCTAGACCACCGCCCCCCGTACGTCGCCTCATGCCACCATTTTGTTCCTTAAAAAAGCTATTGCGCAACCTTCTGCGCGAAGGTCGGACTCGCCAAGATACGTCGGCCGTATTATAACAGTTGCAGAACAAACGTCCCGATTTGTGCACTTCCATCGGGAGGTGCCGTTCTGATTTGTTTTACCATCTTTGGTTAATGTGTATTTACCTCTTATTACGAGAAGTTTCTGTTTCTTTTTATTTGTTGTAAAGGACACTGTTTTATAGGGAGCCATTTAGAAATTTACAAAAAAAGAAATTTGGAGTATCCTATCATAAACAATTTCATGAATAAACTGATTATTTACAAATGACATTGTCAAGTTTATGACAAGCATTTAACATAAACTAGTTATCTAGAGAGGTTTTAGTATCTAAAGAGGTTTTGCGTGTGTAGATAAAGCCCGTAACTGGAAGCTATTTATAGTCAACATACTTATAGGGATATCCAACCTTTAAGGATTTCAACTTTATAAGAATTCAACATTTTGCGAAATCGAGAAAAAACGACATTGTGGTAAATTAAACTTTTTGAGATTTCAACTCTATGCGAATTCAACTTGATGGTCCGAAAGGTAAAAAACAATGTGTCCCCCCCCCCCTCTAACTTTTGAACCATAAGTTTAGAAAATATGAAAAAAATCTGAAAAGTAGAACTTTATAAGGACTTTCTAGGAAAATCATTTTGAACTTGGATGGAAACAACAGTTTTTGTACAAACTCATAAGTGGGAACACTTATTGTGACGGACGGGAAACTACGGAACACTACACTGAGCGTGGCCCGACACGCTCTTGGCCGGTTTTATTGCTTTGATGATATCGTCCTCAGTAAAGTTAGTCGTCAGTATGTGCCCTAGAAATACCTAGTCCATTGTGTCCAATTTTTGTTGAACCCATGTCATTGTCAAGAACTCGTAAGCTACTACAGTGTCAGAGCGTTTAAGCATAGACAAATAAATATGTAGCAAGCTACAGATACGACATTGACTTTTAGTCAAGTTTCCCAACTACGCCCTGCCCTGCAGTCGCCCATTTTGACAGATGAGTAATGACTATTCAATTTAGTATAGCTATGTATAGCTTAGGGATTTCAAGCACACATCTTTCAAATTATCGATATCGATGTTTAGTGGTGTTCTTATTTTATCGATATCCACATAAGTGCACTATACAGGCATAATAATATTACTTAATGAAACAATTGTAAAAATGGTGGTATTAATTAAACATCCGCTTAATCAGCCATTATTTATGGCATGCAAATCTTACAAATATAAAATAATGCGATAGTAATATTTATGAGTAAAATGTCTAAAATAATAAAATGTCAACAATTAATCAATAAATAGGTAATAGGTACTTAATAAATATTTTACAATTGGTCCAGCAAATCCATATCAGTCCAGCCGCTACCACATATCGCAGTTCAAATATTCCTCTCTAAAAAGCCTTTGCACTGAGCCATCTGTATAGCTCTCTTTTAAATTTAATGACAAGTAGGTATTGAATTTCTCGTGGTATCTTATAATATACTGTCATACACATCCAATAGCAATTATTATGGAATCTCGCGCTCTTGGGTATTATGGTGGAAATCAACCTATTCCTATTTCTAGTGCCTCGTTTGTAAAAGTCTTTGGCTTGTGTGAAATAATACATATTATTTTTTACAAATTTCGCCGTTTCAAAAATATATAGACAAGGAAGTGTTAAAATTTTCAAGGATTTAAATAAAGGCTGACTTGGCTCGTTAGGTACAGTACCACATATAGCTCTAACACACTTTTTTTGTGCAATGAACGCCTTTTTTATATCTGTGCTATAACCCCATATAATGAGTCCGTATCGCAGGACTGATTCAACGTAAGCAAAGTACGCCGTAATGGCTGCTCTCTCTCTCTTTCTCTTTCTCAATCTCTTTCCTGCTATTTTTGTTAATTTATAAATTGTAAATGCGAAACGATTGATTTTATTGCACACTTTTTCGACTTGGTTTTTCCAATCTAATTTTTGGTCAATTTCTATACCCAAGAATTTCGTTGTTATTGTATTTTTAAGTATTTGTCCTTCATAATTTATATTCAATGTCAAATTTTGTATATTATTAAAGTTAATTAAATTCGTTTTGTCAATATTAATAATTAAATTATTATTTCTAAGCCAATTAATTATTTGAATTATAGTTTCACAGATGTCATTTTTGTGGTCATTTGATGTTAGTTTTTTGTCAGTTGTCACTATTACAGATATATCATCAGCGAATAGGATACATCGATACTTGGTCACATTTGGGAGATTATTAATATAGATCAGGAATAGAAGAGATCCCTTCCTCTGTGATTTTCAGCTACATGGTTAGAGTCAAGTTTTGCGATTTCGACTGATTGCATTCTATTCTGCAAGTATGTTTTGATCAAGTTCAAAGCAGTGCCTCTAACGCCGCAGTGCTCCAACTTTGCTAGAAGTTGATTATGAGAAACAAAATCGAAAGCTTTCGACATATCAAAGAAGAGCGCCGTCGTATATTGTTTGGCATTTAGTTGTGTAAGGGTCTCATTCACTAAGTCATATACTGCATGTGTGGATTTACTTTTCCGAAATCCATATTGATTGTTTTGAAGTACCTGATATTTATCAAAAAACGATGTAAGTTTTTCATGTATAACCTTCTCATACACTTTGGATAGGATAGGAACCAGCGTAATGGGCCTGTAGTTACTTACGAGTGTTTTTTTACCCGTTTTAGATAATGGCTTCACCAAGGAGAATTTAAATTTGTCTGGAAATATCCCAGTTACCATTGACTGATTTATCAGAAACGCCAAAACAGCACCTAATTGTTTATAACATTTATTTTTTATTCAAGCACACCAACATCATATACATACAAACGTAATGTTAGGATTAAATTAAAGGCGCATTAAGTTGTATAAATAAATGAGAAAATTGTACATAACATTTTACATAAATAAGTACAATTTGACGAAAAACAGAGCAATATTTATAGTTCATTAAATAAAGCAAATTAAACCACAGGAATCATATTTAAGTGCCTAATATTCTACTTTTCAAGTTATTTTTAATAAGAAGCAATGCTATTTATTTTTCATCTGGGGTAAACTTGGCCATTCTTTTACAAAAATTAAAAAAAACATCTTCTCTTCTTTAATTTCATTTTCTACACCACGTAACCTGAAAAAAAAACAAATAAGAATAAAGTCCAATATTCATATTTTATGACTTAATGATAATCATAAATTATATATTATTTATATTAAGGTAATAAAGGGTGGCTTCATGGCAGTTGGCATTTTTTATCGGTCAACCCATGGTGTGGTGAAAATAAAGTGGTAGATGCAGTAAATAAGAAATAAAAAAAATGTAAATATTAACTACACTTTTCGTATACTACACTTTTCGTATACCCTTATGATGGTATATGCAATATTCACACGAGCAGCACAAAAACAGAATGTTGTAATAACTAAGGAAAATTTGGATAAATAATGGCGGCAATGAATATCGATAATTTTGATTTTTGAGAATATGATTTGACATTAACACAATATGGCGTCTCAAAATGGCGTCCGTAGGCAGAGGACAAATTGCGACGGTAGCGCCAAGTGGCGTAGAATAGAACTAAGGTGTCACGGACCTGCGTTTAAGTTGACGCGCCATTACGAATTATTTTCGAAAAGTTGCCACATCGTGAGTGCCACATGGAGTGACTGTTCTGACCGATAGTGGAATCGCAATTAAAAAAATTAATTTAATTGAAATTTAATTAATATAATCCTGTGTGTTCAGAAGGTTTTTTTTAATATTTCGGTGTCACGTGACCTCGCTATTAATTCAATTGGGCGTAATTCAAATATAGATTGAATATCAATATTCCATTTTATATAAAGACTAGAGTAGATAATGAGAGTGAATAATTTTTTGTTACTCTAGTTACTCGCTTTAAGAAATAACGAGCCGTCACGTTGTTAAGGCTGTAAATTTTTAAAAAGTTATCATCACTTCCACAAGATGGTAATATAACCATTTTATGTCCAGCAAAGGACAGTTTGGCGCTGATGCAAAAGAATGTAAATACAGCTTTTGGTGTATTCTTTTTTGGCTAAAGGAGCTTTACTTTACAAAAAAAAAATGCTAATTATGACAAATCAACGTTTAGTTTTGACGAAGACGTGACTGCCGCTGGGTAATATAGTACAAATAATAATTGGATCTATTTTTTAAAAGTGTAACATTCTTAAATGGCACCTACTTTTGTTTATTAAATGTCAGCGCATGTGAACTATCAGTGAAAGCAATGTAACAAGAGCTTCGATAGGCACCTTGAAATACTATCGTTATCGAACACAGACTGCCTCGTTGGTCTAGTGGTTGTAGTAGTGCGACTGCTGATCATGAGGTCCTGGGTTTGAATCCCGGGATTCGTCGGGCCAAAAAATTAATTATTTAGTATTTCCGTCAAGAAATTCTCAGTAGTTGCCGGAGACAGGAAGTTGGCGGTGTTTCTCCCGCGTGTCTCGGAAAGCACGTAAAGTCGTTGGTCCTGCGCCTGATCTCTCTCCGGCCGTGTCGGTTTACCGTCCCATCGGATTATGAGAGTAAGGGAATAGAGAGTGCACCTGTGCTTGTACATACACTTGTGCACTATAATCCTGTCCTGCGCCGATGGCTAGCCTGTGGCCGAAATTCGGTCTGGAGGACATTATTATTATGGGGGTATCAATATAGTCTCTAATCTGGTTGGGTTCTATAAATATATAATTATAAATGAAAATGAAAAGATAAATATACATCAATATCAATAACATAAAATAAATATATAATTTGATATCCCGGACGTCAGTCTGAGCGAGATTAGAATGGCTCTCCAGCACCTTAAAAACGGCAAAGCCCAAGGCGAGGACGTAATTACAGCGAAGCTTCTGAAAGCGGGTGGAACACCGGTACTTGAAGTCCTTCAGAAACTCTTCAGTTCCGTCCTCCATGGTGGCACTACTCCGGAGGCGTGTAGCAGAAGTGCGGTGGACTTGTTCTTTAAGAAAGACGACAACGCTCTTTTGAAGAACTACAGACCGATTTCCCTTCTGAGCCACGTCTACGTGCTGTTTTCGAGAGTCATTACGAATCGTCTTGTACGCAGACTCGACGACTTCCAGCCTCCCGAACAAGCCGGTTTCCGAAAAGGCTTCAGTACCATAGATCACCCTATACCCTGCGGCAGATTGTACAGAAGACCGAAGAGTACAATCTGCCACTTTGTCTAGCGTATGTGGACTATGAGAAAGCCTTTGATTCCGTCGAAATTTGGGCGGTGCTACAGTACCTTCAGCGGTGCCAAGTTGACTGTCGGTATATCGAAGTACTGAAGTGTTTGTACAGTAGGGCTACGACTGCTATCCGAGTACAGAAACAGAGCTCGAAACCTATCTAAGTGCAGAGAGGTGTAAGACAGGGTGACGTTATATCCCCGAAACTCTTCACCGCTGCATTGGAAGACGTTTTCAAGCTACTGGACTGGAAAGGGTACGGTATTAACATCAATGGCGAGTACATCACTCACCTTCGATTTGCCAACGATATAGCAGAATCGCTGGAGGACCTTAGCACTATACTCAATGACCTCAATGGTGTCTCCCAGCGGACAGGTCTTAAGATGAACATGGACAAAACAAAGATCATGTTTAATGTCCATGTCTCACCTATGCCGGTAGTTGTTGGGAGCACTATGCTCGAAGTTGTTGACGAGTAGATTTACCTGGGACAAATAGTCCGACTGGGTAAGTCCAACTTCGACCGAGAGGTCAATCGACGGATTCAACTCGGCTGGGCAGCGTTCGGGAAATTACGACACATGTTCTCGTCAGGTATATCTCATTCTCTGAAAACTAAAGTGTACAACCAGTGCGTGTTGCCAGTGATGACTTACGGATCTGAGACGTGGTCCTTCACTGCTGGCCGTATGAGGACGCTCAAGGTCGCTCAGCGAGCTATGGAGAGGGATATGCTCGGAGTTTCTCTGCGTGATAGACTCAGAAATGAGGATATCCGCAGTAAAACCAGAGTGACCGACATAACCCAAGGGATTAGTAAGCTGAACTGGCAATGGGCCGACCATGTAGCTCGAAGAACCGATAACCGATGGGGAAGAAAGGTTCTCGAGTGGCAGCCTCGTAACGGTAGGTGTAGTGTAGGGCGACCCCCCACTAGATGGAGTGACGACCTGGTAAGACATGCAGGAAGTCGATGGATGCAGGTGGCTCAGGACCGTGCCTCGTGGCACTACTTGGGGGAGGCCTATGTTCAGCAGTTGACTTGTGAAGGGATGTAATGATGATGATGAAAATAAATATAAAAATACATAAATATATAAAAGTCCAACCAAATGGAGGCCCTCGGCTGGGGAGACCAAATGGCCGAGGGTTAGGGGAAAGGGAAAGAATCCGGCGGACGATGCGGGTGGTAACGAGGATCACCGCCTTCTGCATTTGAGCCTGGAGCGGTCCGCCACGTAGTCCCAGCCGCCTCAGATGACCCGAGAGGCTGACTGGGATTAGCCCGTTTGCAGAGACAGCTACAGGAATAATTTCGGTCGGCAGACCACCCCACATGTCGGTCACCTCGTGAGCCAGGTCCAGATATTTTGTTTGCTTATCTGTTTCGGCTTTCACGAGATTCTCGTCATACGGAATGGTAATGTAGACCAAAAATATCCTTGACTGTGCCCGGTCCATCAGCACAATATCAGGCTTATTCCCAGGAATAGTCCTGTCTGTGATGATGGCCCGGTCATTGGGACCGGGCCTGGTGCGATCATTTTCGAGCACGGCTTCCGGCAAGTACTTGTAATACGGCAACTTTCGGTCCACGAGACCGTATTTCAGAGCAAGCTCCTGGTGTAGAATTCTGGCTACTAGGTTATGCCTGTATTAAGTACTCAGATTTAGAAAGCGCTGAACAACTGGAGATGACAAGCCTAAGTGACTCCCCGGGATGGCGACAAGCTTGACAGACGTCGACAGTGCCATACTTTAGGATGTATCTCCGATAGTTGTTGGTCTTAATAACCTGATCCTGTATTGCACAGACAAAACCCTCGGTTTCCCCGAAGAGATCACTAAAGCGTAGCCAGTGGAGGCTACAGTGTCTACGAAAGGCTCATGTAGAGCCTTGTAGAACCTCCCGTGGAGCTCCTTCTCCTTCCATACGGTCTCCGAAATGCTCTGCACTGCCGGGTCTTGCCATTGCTCGTTGGCTAAGGATAGAGGGGTAAGTCCTTTATCACAAGAAATGACGTCTTTATAGATCATCCGATCTCGCCAGGAAGTAATTACGGAGGCTGCATACTTCGCGATTATGCATGGTGAGCGCGCTCAAGAAGCCACGCTCACCATGCTTTTGCGGCAAGTACAGCCTCATTATCGATCATCCATAGGATGCATCATCCGAGATCGTCGGTAATGATGCATGGTAGTGCGGACTTTTCTATCCAGGGCGTTAAGTTCAGTCTGAGTCCACCTGAGTATGCCAAAGGTATACATGAGGACAGGCATGACCCAACCGTTATATGCGGTATATGGTATCGGTATGTTTCAGCCTCGAAAAGGGTCTTTAAGTTGACGGGCATAGATAAGTCTATGCCCTCAGAGTTAGTAACCCTTCTCCTTTCAACATGGATGACCGCACACTTATCTGTCCCCAGCTCCATTCCAATAGAATTGCTAAATTCACAAGTGATGTTTAGCAATTCCATAAGATGGGAGCGACTGGAGGCGAATAACTTGAGGTCATCCATATAGAAAAGGTGGGTCACTTTTGTCCCTTCCTTCCGTAGCTGAAATCCTCTCCCGGAGCCCTCCAGTAAGGTACTGAGAGGGTTCAGAGAGAGGCAAAACCAGATTGAACTCAGACAATTGCCCTGTAAGATACCCCTTCTTATCCTTATGTCATAGTCATAGTCATTATTGCAATCAAATGGTTACAATAGATATTATGTTTAAAAAAAGTCCGCATTTGAACCCAGTTTGGGCGTAGTAATTATAAAAATATTAAATTATTATTTTTAAACTACATTATATTATTTTAAAATTTTTTAGATTATATTATTATATTATTATTTTAGATTATATTATTTTAAAATTCTGTAAATTTAATTTAATTCATAATCACAATGTCAAGTAAAAAGTAATTATTATTATTATTATAAGTAAAAATGAAATCAAGTAAAAAATAACAATAGAATAACAAAATTAAATTAAATTAGATAGGCACAGGCCGAAGTTGTCCACATAAATTAAATAATATTTGTATCAAAATATTCATTTAAATTATAAAAACATTTTTCAATTAAATATAACTTTAATTTGGATAAAAATAGTGTAGTATTCGTTAAATTTTTTTATGTCATTTGGAAGGTTATTAAAAATTTTAACTGTCATACAGTAGGGACTAGAGCTATGCAAAGCAAGAGTAGATTTCGGCAATAGCAGCCTCTTCGTATTTGGTCTAATTGAGTATTTGTAATTTGTTTCACTTAATTTAGTAAATAGTTCTGGGTGGTTTTTACAAATGTGCATGTTTCCCAAATATAAATAGACGTCAAAGTCAAAATGTTAAATTTTTTGAAGTGTGGCTTACAACTTTCTGGAATTTTTATGTTTGCCAAGATTCTTATAAAGTTTTTTTGCATTATAAATAAAAAGCTGACAGAGCGCTGGGGACATCTGTAATAATAATAATAATTATAATATTCCACAACTATCACACAACGCCATCTAGTCCCAAGCTAAGCAGAGCTTGTGTTATGGGTACTAGACAACTGATAAACATACTTATATATTTCTAAATACATAAATATTATAGATAAATTACACCCAGACACAAAACAAATGATCGTGCTCATCACACAAACATTTGTCCTGGGTGGGAATCGAACCCACGACCTCCGGCATAGCAGTCAGGGTCACTAACCACTAGACCAACAGGCCTGTCAAATCTGTGGTTTTCTTTATTTCTCGTAATACGTAAGTGAATTTTGACAGCCTATTTTTTACTTTATTTATATGGGCTTTCCAGTTTATATGGCAGTCGATTTCCAGGCCTAACAAGTTGAAGTTGTCAACAGTTCCTATAGGTATATTATTATAAGTAAAAGCGATAATTAGTGGTGGTTTTTGAACTGGTCGGAATTGCATAATTTTGGTTTTATTAAAATTAATCTCTAGGTTGTGATGTGTCAGCCAATTTGTAACTTGGTTCAATACTTGATTCAATGTATTATTTAAATTCTGGTCTTTTTTATGCGGAATAAGAATGGAAATGTCATCAGCAAATATAATAGAGGTTTCAGTCAATACCCTAGGTAGTTCGTTTATATAAATAATAAATAGCAAACATCCCAAAACGCTGCCCTGGGGGATGGAGCAAGTAGTGTGGATTACTTCAGATCTAACGTTGCATATTTCGCCAGCGTCATGATTATAATGCACTATCTCTACGTATTGTTTACGATTTTTTAGGTAAGATTTAAACCATTTGTATGCCGTGCTCGTATACCGATGTCATATAGCTTCTGTAACAGTATTGGGTATTGTACTCTATCATAGGCTTTGGACATATCTAATAATATACCTACGGCGTATTTCCTTTTATTTAAAATATCAAGTACGTTTTGTATATATTTGTATACTGCCAGTGTCGTTGATCGTTTCTTCCTAAAGCCATTTTGTGGATTATCAAATAGTTTAAATTTTTCACAGAAAGCGTAAACTCTATTTGACATTGCCTTTTCGAATATTTTCGAGGATGTAGGTAACATTGCGATCGGTCTATAATTTGTAGTGATTGCTTTTGTATCCTTTTTATGTATAGGTTTTACTGCAGCAGTTTTTAATAAATCTGGAAACGTTCCTTCCGTAAAAGTTTGGTTGATTACAATACTAAATGGAAGAGTTAATGTATCAACACATTATTTTATTAATTTAGGTGGTATTATTTAGTAATTCATCTATTCCATAACTATTTTTATTTTTTAGTTTTTTGATAATGTTACTAGTTTCTTCCAAATTTATAGGACATAAAAACATAGTATTTAGTGTACCGGTATTTTTAATTATTAGTATTTCTGAAAAAAGGCAGAATTTAGACGTCTAAATAAGAGAGTAAAAGAAGTTGTTGAAAGGAAAAAGAAAGAAAGAACGGATAAGAATGACAGAAGGATATCTGATAATTTCCAGGCTAACATAAAAATGTTCTGGAAACTCGTAAGAACTGCCAGGGGAAATACAAAACAGCCTATAATAAATGCTATAAGAGACGAGAATGGATGTATTCTGAATGATGAAGTTTCGAATTTAAACAGATGGAAGGAATACTTTGAAAGCGTATTTATGAGTGAGGAGTCGTCTGAACTAAATGAACTAGAAATTCAGAAACAAGTGGAAAGGGGTATGGAGGTAAGTGTAGATGAAATAATGAAAGCAATGAAAAGCATGAAAGCAGATAAGGCAGCTGGATATGATAGAGTATCACTCGAGATGCTAAGGGCTGGAGAGGGAGTGGTGGCAGGCCTGCTGTACACCTTGTTTAATTTATGTTGGGAATTAAAACGGGTACCGGATGACTGGTGTAAAGCAGTTATAGTACCAATATATAAAGGAAAAGGGTCACAGCAGGACTGCAAAAACAACCGCGGTATCAGCTTGCTTAGTATTGTGGGTAAACTGTATGCTAAGGTGTTAATTGAAAGAGTTATGAAAAAAACTGGTGGAAAAATTTGGGATGTGCAAGCGGGTTTTAGAAAGGGAATGGGGTGTACAGATCAAGTCTTTTCCATGCGCATGATTGCGGAGAAGTTTTTGGCCAAAAACCAGAAAGTTTTTTTTGCATTCATGGACTTGGAAAAGGCTTATGACAGAGTGGACAGGAATGTGTTATGGCAAACACTGAACTCATATGGGTTGAGCGATGGTTTGATACGGGCATTAGGGTCTCCTTATAGGGACTCTAGTGCTTGTGTCAGGATCAATGGGGTCTACTCGGACTGGTTTGGCATCCAAAAAGGTGTCAGACAGGGCTGTGTAGCTTCCCCTTGGCTGTTCAACCTATTTATGGACCGGTGTTTGCAAACTTTGAAAGATGAAGAATGTGGGTTAAGAATGGGCGAGTTAACCGTCAAATGCCTTTTGTATGCCGATGATCAAGTCAAATATGACTTGATCATCGGCATACAAAAGGCGTCATCGGCGGCTGAGTTGCAAATGATGGTTACATTAATGGACTGGGAATTAAAAGAAATGGAATGAAAGTGAACGCATGTAAGACGAAAGTGATGGTTTTTGAAAGAGAAGAAAGCAAAACGGTATGTGAAATAAGAATAGAAGGAGAGTTAATTGAGCAAGTGGATGAGTTTGTGTATTTGGGATGTGTATTTAGCAGGGATGGTAGATATGATAGGGATATAGAACGACGAGTAAATGCAGGGAATAGAGTGAATGGGGCACTACACTCTATTATGAAGAACCAGAATGTGTCAAAACAGGCACGTATGGTAATTCATAATGCTGTGTTAGTCCCTACTTTAATGTATAGTAGTGAAAGCTGGGTGTGGCAGAAAAAGCACGAAAGTAGAATAAATGCTGTAGAAATGCGGTCTTTAAGGAATATGCTAGGGTTGAATCTGAATGACAGGGTGAGAAATTGCGTGATAAGAGATAAATGTGGTATGCAAGATGATGTTGTGACCAGGATTAAGAAAGGAATGCTTCGGTGGTTTGGTCATGTGGAAAGAATGACAAAGCAAATTTATATGGCAGATGTAAACGGCCCAGTCGGGAAGGGACGCCCTAGGAAAAAGTTTATCGACCAAATTGGCAATATTTTGAAGATGGGCCCCGTTAGAAGTACCCTTAACCGACGAGCATGTATGCGTAGATATATGGATGTAAAAGAGGCGAAAGAGTTATGTCAGGATCGTGCCAAATAGAAGTCCGTAGTCTCTGCCTACCTCTCTGGGTGACAGGCGTGAGTGTTTATGTTATGTTTATTTTTAAATAATTGTGTTTGTTGAGATGGTATGTTTGCTTGTGGCACGTGGCCAAGTGATGCAAAGAAATTATTAAATATATTAGCTACCCTTTTCGGTTCTGATACTTGTTGTTTGTCCACTAAAATTTCAATATTTTCTTTTATTTTGTTCGTTGTTTTATTAGTACGTTCCTTTATAATGGCCCACATACATTTTACCTTATTATCAGATTTTTTTATGCTATTTGCATAATCTATTCGTTTGGCTTTATTTACTGCCTTTTTCAATATTTTTGCAAATATTTTATAGTGTTTTTTTAAATACGGGTTCTTTGTATATGAAGTTAGGGCTTTTAAATATCTTTTATTTTGACATGAAATTTTGAGGCCTTTCGTTATCCAACGGTTCTTTTTGTTGCTCTTAAAGTAACGGTTCTTTTAGGAATGCATACATTTAACAAATTTTGTAATATTTCATTAAATATATTATACTTTTCGTTAAGGCTTCTTTCGACATTTGGAAGAGTATATATACGTGAAAGCTGAGATTTAAATTCATTAATGTTTTTCTCGTTAAAAAATCGTTTTGTAAATACCCAAGGAATTGTTTTTTGTATTCTATTTTTGGTCTTTAAATTAATTACAGTTCCTTTGTGATCAGAAAAACCTAAATCTGCAACATAAGCTTTTAACTCCGCTAAAGGGAAGTTAATAAAGATAAGATCTAAGCATGTGGCAGAGTTGCATGTAACACGAGTACCCACTCGTGTTACATACAACTCCTCTCTTATTACTTGAATAAAATTATATTCTAGCGTGAAATTTAACAGAAAGTTTGATTTTTGTGATTCCTCTAAAATATTCACGTTGAAGTTACCTCCAATTATAATTCGTTTTTTATCATGTTTTCTATTTAAATATTCTAATAACATTTTCATTTCTGTATAGAAAACTTCGCTCTCTCTATTATTCCAGTACAGACTAACAATAATAATATTTAATTTAGTGATTTCCACTGCACAAAATTCCGTTACATACTTAATTGAGAAACTGCTTACATCTTTTAGTTCTATATACTCTAAATCATTTTTAGTATGATACATACACCACCTCCTGAGTAATTTTTTCAACAGAAATAGGTTGCCACATGATAGTTTTGAAATACAACTAATTCCAGTTTAGAATTAGACAGCCAAGATTCCGAAATGCCAACTGCGTATGGTAGATTTTGGTCTAAATAGGTTTCCAGAAGATGGGTTTTATTGAATAAACTTTGCATATTTTGGAACAAAATATTCACATTATTAATCACGAAAAAAAGACTTTGGTGTTGAGTTTATGGTTTGGCTTGTTTCAGATACATCACAGTTACAGGGCATTGTCTTTTTATTATTTGTCTTATTAATATCATACCATAATTGGTGTAATAATGATTTTAAATTTTGGAAAATTATTTTCATGCCAAGGTTATCAACCTACCCAATGGTTTAGAGAACATCGTGTAATCATAACTTAGCTCAAGATTGGAAGCTAATATAAATGCAAATTTATGAATTTGTACTTCTTTGTAGAGCAATGCATTAAATGTTTCGATCCTTTTATTATAAATTTGGTAGTATTGTCCTAATTTAAAGGTAGTTAGGCATAATATAACATTCGTATTTTTTATTTTCAACAACGACTCTCTTAATTCTTGAACACGTTTTTTATAATTTTCGCTTCGTTTAAAATCTTCTTCACCTATTAATAGTATACAGAAGTCATTTTTTGAAAGATTTTTTGCTTCACTACATAGATTGTCGAGAAGATTCATCATACCGACGTTAGATCTCAGGAAATGGCATATCTCATAGTTTTCATCAGCAAAAGTTGCTAATGCTTTGTTAATGACTTTATTTACTTTTTCGCTAGAAAATATGCGTATTTTGCTGGTTTTATAATTTGTGTGCTCTTCATACTGATTGTTTATCGTTAGATCCGTAAGTCTATTGTTCAGTAAACAAATCTCTTCTCTTGCTTTTAGTAGTTGGTTTTGTAGATCAACGCTCATGGTTTCAAGTTCCTTTATTTTAACAATATTTTCTTGATTACTTATCGTTGTCTTCGCTGGCGTTATATTTTTTTCGATAAAATTTAACTGTTTTCCTTTCATGCGCTTAGGGGCCTTATTTTCAGTATTTAATAGTGTGTTGCATAGATTACTGTATATATACTAGAGAGTGTGTTGGGTGAAATGCAAATTGTCTCTAGCTGCTTTATTTGTAATTCATAGTTTAAAACTTTTTTTTCCAACATACTATTTTCGGCAAGTAATTTTTCGATTTCAGCATCAGCAGATCCTAATTTTTTTTATAATTCTTTGTTTTTCTCTTTCAGTGTATATATGTAATCACTATAATCATTTTTACTTGGTTTAGGATCAATGTCAGGATAATAAAATAAAAAAATAAGGATATGTGGTTCTCCGCAGCCATCATCCGCTCACCCAGATAACAAAGGATCGTACTCCACTGCCCCATACACTGCCCGAGGAAGTCTCTTACTGTACCGTCAATCTTGTACAGCTCGAGTACCTTTTTTAGCCATGGGGCACCGAGTCGAATGCCTTTCTGTAATCCATCCAGGCGGCGGAGAAGTTCCGACGGTTGCGTTTCACCACTTTGCCAATGACCGGGTCAATGAGGAGTGGTTCCTTGGATTCCACGACCACCGCCCCGACATCCATTTTGAGCGCGTGACATCACCTGATTTAGCTCCAGGAGACGAGTGATTCTCGCGCTCAAAATGGATGTCAGTGTCTTATAAATGGTGGGTAGACACGTGATGGGGCGGTATTTGCTCGGATCTGTGGTATCCTGATCTTTGGGAACCAAGTGAGTGATCCCAGTAGTGAAGAGACTCGGGAGCGACTTCTGATCGAGAGCCTCTTGAAACTGTCGGGCGAGCACAGCGTGACACACTACGAACCCTTTCAGCCAGTAATGATGCAGCCCGTCGAGCCCCGGACTTTTCCAGTTCGGAGCCCTACGGACCGCCTCAGCCACGTCTTCCGGCGTTATGGTGACGGGGTCCATAGGCGTAACACCCGCACTCTGGCTCGCCACAACTTCCATCCAAGGGCCCTCTGCTCTGACCACAGGCCACGCCAAAATGCGACAGTGTCGGCCTGATCCGGTCCTGGGCCCGCTCCACATACCTCTGGTAGCTCCAAAGATTTATAGAGCCTCTTCTGATCACTCTGAAAGAGACGATTCTGGTTGAACTGCCTTGAACTCTCGCTCAATCGTCGAATCCGCTTCCCCAAAGCAGCGATTTTTTGCTTCAGGTCATCTATGCGCTCCGTTAGTTTCTGCGTGATATCCGACTGGGGCAAACTAATATTTGTCCCAGCAAACGCCATTCTAACGGTGCGCACAACTCTCGGTCTATTATTACCCGACTTGAAGCTTGTTAGTATGCCGATAAGGGCCCTTGCCTTTGCGATACGGTCTTCTATTCTTTTTCTCCAGGCTGGGATGGCGCTACTATGTCGAGTAGCACGTCCAGCCATGGGAAGTTTGGCGCCAATAAAACGGCATACTGCCAGTGCGGTGCCAAAAATAATTGAGTCCGTCTCGCGAAGGTCCCGGCTGGCTTCTAAATAGGTCACCAGCATTGGGTTAAGAGCCCGCACGACAGCCCGATTTCGCTTGCTAAGGGGTATGCAGGGAAGTCGCGGTCGATTTTCGAGAGGCATGCTGCGCGTTTCCAGCATCGACTCTTCCAATATGCTCCTCATTTTCTCTTGTTCGAGGGAGACTATTCCATCATCGTCTGAATCAACCACTAATGGAATATTGACGGCAGCATCCGTATATGCAGTTTGCTGCGCAACTAGTGGCGCCGCATTCCCAGCCGTAGCGTTTCCATTCGATGAGGGAACAGCCTCACGTCGTAGTCGTTTGAGTTCGGTGTCACCAAATATGTTGGGGCGCAGGATGTACCGAACTTGGTCAGGTTTTGCTCAGTGACTCTGCTCTTCTCTGCAAAAAAGCAGTGCATCCGAGCCCGATACGCCGAACATCTATTATCTTCCCCTTTTGCCCTAAAGTACGCCCGCAGTGCGTTTGCGTTCATTATTTGTGACCAACGCATGCGACGTGCTCCACCAGTGGCTGGTGCCGATTGCTGAGTCCGAGAAGACCCAGCCGACACCAAGCAGGTGGAGATGATGGATGCGGGGGGCTGCTAGGTGGTCTTGCAGCACCCCGCGCTGGGCTGATGGCCCGCATGCTGTCACGTCCAGCACCAGCTCCAGACGCGCCCTGGCGACCTCCAGGCAGCGGCTCTTTGCTCTGCTCTCACCCCTCTCGCAAGGCGCTGACTGACTGCGTTGACGTAGTTTTGTCACTTAACTGTTACGTCAGCGGGCGATGGGGTCGTCAATTCCCTACGCCACTTATTATTATCATTATTATTATCGACCACAGAGTACATTACTTATAGGGGGGTATCTTCAACATTCCGCTAGGTTAAATTATCGACAAAATCTCCCAAAAAATTCGCCATGAGATGCATCAGCTTAATGTGAAGATACACATACAAGATCAAAATAAACGTCAGACTAGGCTGTATGGGCATAGATCATTTAAATAAAAAAACAAATTGACGTTATCAATGACAGGTGACAGTGACAGTGACGTATAGAGCTTACTAGTTGGGAATTGTAATTTTGTAGTCATTCATACATTTGTAAAAAGTAAAAATATTATTACAATTAACAACACAGAACTTTAATAGCTCTAATATTGTTTCAAAAACTAAATACACTAAAAAACGTTACTGTAAGGGTATGCTTATAGAGTTATTACGTTCATATGTTAACGATATAAGCTTTTATTGTGATCACGATGAAATACTCCACTTCTCCAACCCCAAATTATCCAAGAAGTACTTCACCGCTGCCAGCACCAGCCAACTATCAACCAACTACCGCCAGCGCTTCAGTGAAAAGTTATAAATATTTACGGAGATTGTACAAATTCAATCAGATGGACTTTGAGTTTGCAGCATGGCAAATGGTGTATCTATTTATTTCACCACAAAAAGTTTTTAGAAATTTTAATTATAGAAAACGTAAGTTCAATAATCTAACTTTACGCCTGACTTAATTATTATAAAGTATTTCCATTAATTGTAGTATCAAATACCCAATGGAGAATTATGCTCTTATTTTGTCCATCGAAATGGGGGCACCATTTAGCTCTTCGCACAATGTACAATATCTTAATTCTGGTTCTGCAACTAAACTGAATAAAAACCTTAATTTTGGTTGTAGGTAGTATTTAACTGTACTGTACCTAGAGTTGCCATCCATAGGTACTATAATATATAGTATCATACTATATTTCCGTCAATTGTACTATATATTATAGAAAAATGATATAGTTTTTTATACATGTTTTATAAGTGGTAGAGCCGCGCTGCAGTTATATTAGTAGTATAGTTGCAGCACGACGAGGGAAGGACCATGCTCTCACATAATACCGGTACGAGTGTAGAGAACAGGAGACCCTTTTTACTGGAAACGAGGCATTCCATCTTAGTCCTCACGGGTGACAACGCATCTGTATTTTGATTCGTAATCTATGGGCCACAGCAACCACTTACCATCAGGTAGACTGTGTGTCGTATGTCACCGTATCCAATAAAAAAAATTGTATGAAAAGTATAATATTTTGTGATTAGAAGTCTGGTACAAGTAAGTTTTACAGAAAGTTTTTTTTTTCCATCATGAATATAAAATTGAAAGAAGAAAGAAAAAGAGCATGTATTAATTTCATTTAAAAACTAATTGTTAATTTATTTTGGTATGAATCCATATTGCACAGACTCCTATAGTTATTTTACAGGTAATGTAGAAGGTAAGGTGGTTAATTGATGGCCAAAGCAAAAAGCTATAACAAATATATATGGAAAAATAGGTATATTAAAAATAAATGTGTACTAGAGATGCTGCGAATAGTTGTTATGGTGAATAGTCGGATACCGATTACTCGCCATTCTTTATGGTGAATAGTCGAATACTCTATAAATATTCGACATAAAAAAAGGAATATACAAAATAATTTATTTGTTATCAAATAATTATATTATACTTGTAGTAGTCTCTTGAACTTACCTATCATTTATATGTTACTGTAATTTAAAAAAATCTAAGATTATGACTATTATCATGGCAACCCTTTTGTTGTACGTAACATATTTTACGGGGAATAACCTCATTTTGTGAAATAAATGGCGTTCAAAAGATCTCGCTTAGACAATGTAAAGGGGGATGTCGTTTCAGAAACTCATTAACTATTTTGGCCATGTTTCGAAGAATCTAAATCTATGAGAACAGAGCAGCCTAATCAAGAGTAACCCAATAATACCATTGCTGATGAAATTGCCTACTACATCAGGTTCGCAAAGGCTGACAGAAGTTTAAACCCATATGAATGGTGGTCTTTGGGTACCAATATGAATCAATTCCCAATTTTAGGTAAGCTTGCTAAACTATACTAAGTCACCCGAGAAACCTCTGTTTATTTAGGAAGACTATTTTCTGTGGCAGGTTTGGTTTACGAAAAAATGCGCAACCGACTCGATCCCTGTTGTGCAGTAAAATTAGTTTTTCTATCTCTATCTATCTACCTCTTTTAGACTTTGAATATTAATTAAAAAGCCTTATTAACTTCAACATGACTGACTTTTGCTCACTTTTATATTTTTAATGACGATTATATATTAATACTAGGTGTGTTTTGTTTAAAAGATAAATACAAGTAATTACTTTATCTATAGTTTTTCTGTCCATTTAACATAAGTTTATTTTATTCAAACAACTATTTGCCGAATATTGAATAATGAACACTATTACGTGACAAGTAACAAAAAATACCGAATAATAGCGAGTATTTGCAGCATTTCTAATGCATAAATCTTTTTTAAATATATAATAATATATATAATGTAATAAAATATATATATATATATATATATATATATATATATATATATATATATATATATATATAGTGGCAACCCTAATTGTACCTTACCTTACTAAGGCAAATTATCTTTATTGAAATGAAATCTCTTGTTAATTTTAAAACAAGTTTCGGTAAAGAAAAACGAGCATCACAAAGAGAGAAACAAATGTACATAAATTGATGGCTGCAGTCAACTGCAACCAACAATAAAACAAAGACTATAGATGCTTTGTCACCTTTGAAGACTAAGATGAAATATCTCACAGCCTGTAACTATACTGGCTGGCTTTACCTTGACACTGGAAAATGGCACATCACTGCTTACTGGCTAAAATAGTAGTAATTGACATTTGGATAAAAAAATTGTATAACTTCATCAAATTTCTTAACTTTTATTATACTTTTATTAACTCTCGCGATTCATATTTTTTTTTACAATGGTAGAGCCACGCGGCAGCTTTGCTGTTGCACGTATGAGCCGGCTCAAACCGGGGTGGTACCACGACCTCACAGAATACCGGCGTGAAGTGGAAGCTCTGCTTCCGCGTTTCGTCTGGTGAGTGCAAGTGGCCGGAGGCCTAAATCCCCCCATCATCATGGTAGCGGAATTAAATGATGATAGACTACCCCAGGAGGGTACCAGCACCCCTGGAAAATCCCTTGCTGAGCATCCACGACCATGTTTCTCCACTCCTGAGCGTGGGTGCTCAAGCTGCCCTGCGTATTCTGGGGGGGCGGGGCAAAATTCCGCTCAAGACTAAAACTGCTCAGGGCAAACGGAACAACAAGACCAAGGCGACCCCTGCCACGCTATCCGTGAATAGCTGGTTTTTATTCCTTCCTCTATAGTGCCGTGTAGTGTAGTTTGGTCGCTCCTGTAAAATAGCGCCATGCTATAAGCAGGAGTGCTACCAAGCCTGGGCTGACGCATCAGCGTCCCGGGTTGTAAACACCAGCGCTCTAAAAAAGAAGTATAATTCCGCCTCTAGGTCCTTCAAAAGAGTCATTGCCAAGGCAAAGTCAGAGCACATAGGCAGAATTGGCGAGAAACTTGTTCGCCTTCCTTCTGGCGTTTTTTGTGGAAGAATGAAACCAATGCCACATAGAGGGTCCGATCTCTTTACATTTGCAGCGTCTGGAGTCAAATAGGTCAACGAACTTCAAATCCTACAAACTCCAGGTTCCTGCAAAATACAAAGAGACATTCCTCGCTCCCGATTTCTGGCCCTCTGGGGTAGTCTTTTACCGTTACAGAGACGCGGCAAAGAAAGTTCCCTAAATATTGTTATATTTTATATATATTTTTAGGTTCAGGTATATATTGCTACGGGCCAATGTTAAGTCCTTGTTGCCTGAAATATAGTTATTGTATTGTATACTTTCTTAAATTGAAGTGTTCCGTAACGTAACGTTTGTCGTAACAGAATAAAAACAAGTAAAAATTTTTGTCTCTTATATTGTTTAATATCTTGTTCCAGACACAAAATCACAGTTTGCACGAGATGATCCTGCATTTTTAGTATTACTCTGTGTATGGCTATTCTGTAAGTAATTTTATTTAATTTTTCCTTTATTTTAAAATATACAGCAAAAATCATATCAATTTTATATAAAAAAATGCAATTTATGCTGAAAATACCACAAGCCTCACAATTTTTTTTATCAAACAGGTACACAGTGCACCTAGTGCTGCAATGATTAAAAATTTGTTATAAAGAAGTTTTTGATATATATATATATATATATATATATATATATATATATATATATATATATATATATATATATATATGTATATATATGTATATATATATATATATATTCGTAATGTAGAGGTTTATTTTGCATTAGTTCTTACAGGCAGTTTTAGGGGATTTCGAAAAATTTGTTAAATCAAGGAATTTGTTATATTGAGGCTCATTATATTAAGGTTACATTGTATTTTGTGTCAAATATTAATTGTATTCATTATTTTTAACTTCCCAGTGGGAAGTTATTGTAATGGGTCCGATTTTGCAAATTTGAAATTTTAACATATCTCCACGTTTCAAGATCTTTAGAGTTGAATAGTATGATTTTTAAGGGGATGTCCATGTGTGCACATGTACGTATGTATGTATGTATGTATGTTCGGATTCAATTTTCGCCTCGTGTATCTCGAGAACAAAGAGAGACATTGACATGGAACCAGTTTCATTTAACGCATAATTATGTAACTTAGACCTCATTAAATCTTGAGCAAAATCGGTTGTTTTTTGTGTCAAAAGAAAAATTGTATAAAGTATTAAAACATGATATTTTTTTATTTTTTTCACTGGGAAGTTAGTCCTGTGGACCTTTCGGGTCGCACCTAGACCGCTTTTTAAATTTTAATTGTTACTTGTTATATGATGTTGTTCAACAATGGCACTTATTACTGTTTTCTGAAAGTTGCAAATTAAAACAGTATGAAGATCAGAATCTCTATGATAGATCCATAAAGACAATCCTGATTAATTTTAAAGGAAATGCTTATAATATGTGTTCCTATCACAAATATAGGTGATCTTCTCTGCCCGGGATTACATCTCAATAGGTATCATCGACTATATAGAGAGTAGAGATGTATAGCCAGTATAATCACATAATTTTAGCCCGACCCGGGACATCAAATTCGTGCCCACATGATCAGCAGTTACATTTACAACCACTAGACCAACAATGCAGTCAAAACGAACTTATAGTTCACCTGATGGTAAGTGGCTACTGCAGCTCAGGATAAGTTTTGAGGAAAAATGAAGCCGATGCCGCATAGAGCATCCGATCTCTTTACATTTGCAGCGTCTGGAGTCTAATAGGTCAACGAACTTCTAATCCTACATACTTCAGGTTGCAAAATACAAAGAGACATTTCTCGCTCCCGATTTCTGGCCCTCTGGGGTAGTGTTTCACCAAAGTTCTCTAAATAGTGTTATATTTTATATATATTTTTAGGTTCAGGTATATATTGTTGTCAGGTATATACAGCAGTTACATTTACGACCACTAGACTACTGCAGCTAGGGTTGCCAGATGTTCGGGATCCGTCTGGATTCTTCCGATATTTTAAATGATCTCCAGACTCCCGACAAAACTCAAAATCTCCAGACAAACAGCTCCTCGGAAAGTTAATGAACTTTGAAGTAAATTGTTTGAATTTTAAATATTCTGAATACTACTAAAGGATCCAAATTGGTGGACTCTAGTAAAGCAATACACATGTTGTGTCAAATATATGTGTAGTAGTTTTGTTTAAAGTACTTTTTTTAGCCACTTAATTAAAAAAAAAATATTTTAGTATTTATTTCTTCCGACTTTTTTGAACGTCCCTTTCTGACTCTTCCATTTACTTCTGCAACTTAGATTTGCTTTGTCACTCTTTTCTCATTCATTCTTTCTACATGACGAAACCACCAAAGCATTCCTTTCTTAATCCTGGTCACATATTCATCTTGCAAACCACACTCTTCTTTTATCACACAATTTCTCACCCTGTCACTCAGATTCAGCCCTAACATACTCCTTAGAGACCACATTTATACTGCATTTATTCTACTCTCGTGCTTCTTTTTTTATAGGAAAAGGGTGACAAGCGATCACACAGTCCACCTGACGTTAAGTGGTTGCTGTGGCCTATAGACATCTGCATCTATCCTCATTTGCGAATCCAAATGAAGATGCTTTGTCAGCTTTGAGGACTAAGATGGAATGCCTCTTTTCCAGTAAAAGGGGTCTCCAGTTCTCTACACTCACCATACGAAACACAGCAGCGTTAAGCTGCTATTTGACGCTGGTATTCTGTGAGAGTGTGGTCCTTCCCCGGTCGAGCAGACCCATTCGTGCTACAACTATACAATAGATACAGCTGCAGCTGGGCTCTACCACATTTTTTTCACGTTCTTTTTAAGCCTATATATGTAAATAAGTATTTGTTTCTGTCTATTCCAGTATCATCAGTATGTTTTGCGTTAGCAATAGGCCTGACATGGAGTCAGCTTGCATTATTTGTGCTCTTTGTAGTGTTTGTGGACTTCATAGGGGCTGGCATACTTGTGTCTACCATATTATGGTAAGTTAAAATTTATTTATATACTTAGATGAAAGTTTAAAAGTCCATTTCTGAACATAACGTCCTGTAGACTGAATTTCGATCAAAGCGTCCAGTCTCAAAGGAGACAACCTATCTATGTAGTACAGCATTATAGTGCCCAAGTGTATGCGCATGCACAAATGCACTCTCTATTCCCTTACTTTCATAGACAGATGGGATATTTATCCAACACAAGATTAGGAATACCAGGTGCAGAACCAACAGCTTTACATGCTTTCTGAGTCACGGAGATGACACACCGTCAACTTGCTCACTCAGGGCTGCTACTGCTTTCTTAACATTTCAAGATTTGACCTCATGATCGGCGACAGTGTTTACAAACACTTGACCAAAAAGGCAGTCAATGTCGAGTCTTCTGTACATAGGCCTTCCCTTAAGGAATGCCACAAAACATCTGAGCCATTTGCAATCATCGACTTCCTGCATGTCTTACCACTCCATAGGTAGGTACATCAGTCTTGTACTGGTAGGCCCGCCAGTACAAGACTGATGTACTCGAGAACCTTTCTCCCCTATCAATTATTGGTTTTTCAATCTATATGGCCGGCACATTGCAGCTTCAGCTCATTTTAAGAAAACAAACTAGTCCTCAGGGGTGACAACACATCTGCATTTTGTTGTTTTATCGTGAAAAGCATCCGCTTAGCATCAGGTGACACACTATTAATGGAACTATTACATGTATTATAATTATCCCAACATTTTCTGTTCAAGGATTAATATATTGCAGCGTTTATTCCAAGCATAGACACACTTCTTCATCAGCCCATGAAAATCCACTGCTGAATATGGCTACCTTGGCAGGCAGATCGACTGGGGAAAGACTATGCTCTCACAGAATACCAGGGTAAAACAGTAGCTTAATGCTGTTTTTTCGTATGGTGTGTGAGTAAGAGTGTAGAGAACTGGAGACTCTTTTTACTGGTAATGAGGCATTCCATCTTAGTCCTCACGGGTGACAACGCATTCCATCTTAGTCCTCACGGGTGACAACGCATCTACATGTTGATTCGTAATCGTGAATAGATGTGGATTTCTATGGGGCACAGCAACCACTTACCATCAGGTGGACTGTGTGACTTCTCATACTTATGCTGTTTAGATATTTTATATCTAGCGTAAATGAGACGGTTATCCGCCATCTACCGGAAACCACAAGATCTTTCTGGCATATCCCAGAGTCGACACCACGCAGTACAAGAACTCTTTTGCTTATAATATTTAATAATAATAGTATTCCATATGATGACCTACATAGTGTTTTCTATTTCTACAAATTATATTACATACATAGTTTATAAACAAGCTGTATAAAATTAAAATGTCCAATCCAGGGGTTATAAGCGTAATTTGTGGGAAAACTTACTAGACTCCTAAGCCAAAGCCTGTATGATAGAGATTTTAGATTTTATTTGCAACATGCTGGACCCTATTCCTCACTTGATGCTGACTTTAAGTCTAATTACCTCATCGTCATCACTACATTCAAATACACTAGCTTAGGCCTGTCCCATTCCCCATCCACTTGACTTTACTTTATCTCTATTTGAAATATATAAACAACTGATCCTCACAGGAGTCGCATATTATGTGTAACATCTGACATTTCACCTTGGTATTAATCAACATTAACATCATATCCTGAAAAAAGCTACTGTGTTCTTTTTTAATCAAAATTAAAAATATCAATTGAGCAGCAACAATAATTAACCTTATAATTTAAAAAAGCTAAATACTGATATATTTATTCGAATAATTATTCATTACTACTTATTATCAACAGTAAATACGTTTACTAATATTGTTTACGCATATAAATTAGTTTATATAACAGCACACTTTC
The DNA here is from genome assembly GCA_036936625.1 of Parnassius smintheus behrii. Classification (NCBI taxonomy): domain Eukaryota; kingdom Metazoa; phylum Arthropoda; class Insecta; order Lepidoptera; family Papilionidae; genus Parnassius; species Parnassius smintheus. The sequence goes on from JAUPFT010000023.1 coordinate 4,519,785, forward strand.
CTACCACAGCGCGCGCTCATTGGTCAATTCAAGTAGCGCGCGTTTCCCCTTCCTGTTACAAGCTTCCGTCCCTTTTCACGAAATCAGCGACATAGATTACAGAAAACGAGGGGAAAGATGTAGCACATCAAAAATTAGTTAAAAATACTTATTCGTTAAATTTTCCCTAAATTACAGGTACTTAATAAATAAATACCTCCGGCGCGAACCCGCCGCGGCAGATGTAGAGTGGGGCTACGCCTTCGATGTTCATATCAATGCGTTCTTCCCACCTCTATCTTTACTGCATTGCTTCCAGATTATTCTATTTAACAGTAAGTCTGTACAATAAGCATTATTAATGTATATAATAATTGTTTTATGGAATGCTGATGAAGAAGAAGGAAAAGTGTACCTGACCTATTTTAGGATTTTCTCTTAGTCGCCTTTTACGAAACCCACAGGATGACGTTTAGGAGTAAAAATTTCCTTTTCTTATGAAAAAATGTAAGTTCTGGTTTATCCTACAGTGACAGAATCCTATTGAAACGATTTTTTTTAATACTATCTACCACTACTACTACTACCCACACTAGGATTTTCTCTTGTATCGTGGAGGCAGTTTACAAACATAAATTGCACAAGGACAAACATCCAGACCCGTAGCAATTATTTGTAGGCAAATATTTGTTATACTTGTTCCGTGCGGGATTCGAACCCGCGGCCCCCAGCGCAGCCACTTATTGCTACGCCACTGCGCCACGGAGTATTTTTCGACACAAGAAGTTTAGATTTTAGATTAAATTAGATTAATTTAAATTTAACAACCACTACCCCATATCATCCCTTTGGTGTTGCAAGAGGCGACAGAGAGAAACCAATCAGGAGAGTGTGGCAACTATGGCAAATTTCGCACCTATGGGGCAATTATGGCATATGTCCAACAGTGGACTTTAATAGGCTGTAACGGTAATAATTGCCAAATCAAATCAAATTCATTTATTTGCATAATACAGGTATAAGAGTTGTTACAAAAAATTAAAATATGTACACTGTATTATTACCTTATGAGGTGTGCAAATACTCTACAATATAGTCTACGCATTACTAATTCAAGAATGGTGCTTTGAAATAAAATTAAGAATAGGAAGAAAAAATAATAATAAAATATTGTCAATAGTTAGGTCTATACTGCTAATTGTTGTCATATTAAATACCTTGATGTTACAATAAACTCGAAATTAAATATCCTATACCTTTAAACGAGCAATTCTTACATATATATATATATATATATATATATATATATATATATATATATATATATATATATATATATATAATCGGAATCTCGGAAACGGCTCCAACGATTTTCATAAAATTTTGTGTGCAGGGAGTTTCGGGGGCATTAAATCGATCTAGCTAGGATTTATTTTTAGGAAATATCTTTTTGTCCGTGTTTTTAGGCAATGACAAACTGCTACAATATCGTTAGAATAAGAAGGTAAATTTTGACAGTTTATCAATGATTACAAATAGCTTAATTGGTATATTGGGCGGTCACAAAATCGTAATACCATGGTTCGAGCCCAGACCTACCGACCGACTTTTTTAAATTTTTTTTTCAAGTTCTTATCTTTTTTTTTTTGAGAAAATCTATTTTTTCGAGCCCTTTTTTAGTATTTTTAAAAAACACGAAAATTTAAATTAAACTAATTGCACTCATGATTTTTTATTCAAATAACCAGTTCAGTTTTTCTATTATGTCGCTAAGATCAAAAAATATTCGTATTTCATCAGTTTGTAATTTGTATCTCAATATAATTTCCAAAACACACGAATTAAAAAAAAACGAGCGAAAAATACCGAGCAAAGCTCGGTCAACCGGGTACTTTTTGATAATACGAACAATCAAATTCAAAATGTTGTCATACAAAATTGAAAGTTAAATTATAATTTAATATACTAATCTTATTAAATTGTTACAATGTGTCACATATATTAGGTAAACGTATAAATTACTGTTATTCAATTATAATTAAATTCAAATTATTATTATTAAGTTACAATTAAATTAAAACTATTGCTATTATACTATATTATATTTATACGTGGTAGAGCCATGCTGCAGTTATATTAGTAGTATAGTTGTAGCACGAATGGGTCGGCTCGACCGGGGAAGGACCACGCTCTCACAGAATACCAGCGTGAAATAGTAGCTTAATGGTGCTGTATTTCGTATGGTGAGTGTAGAGAACCGGAGACCCTTTTTACTAGAAGCGAGGCATTCCATCTTGGTCCTCACGGGTGACAACGCATCTTACTTACTTACTTACTTATCTTCACGCACAATCCCTAACGGGGTAGCCAGAGAGAACAGATCGCCAAGTGTCACGATCCTTACATACCTCTTTCGCTTCTTTCAGGTTCATTAACTTCTTCATACATGCACGTCTAGGTATCCGAGTACTCTTGACCCTCCCCTCTTCGAGCAATTTGCTCACATGATCTTCGAAAGTTAGTCTCGGTCTACCTCGACACCTTTTAATATTTACTTTCGCTTTGTATATTTTCTTCACCATTCGGTCTTCACTCATTCGTTCAACGTGCCCAAACCATTGGAGTACGCCCCTATAAATTTTTGTGATAAGGTCATCTTTCAATCCTGCCATATTGCGAATCTCTTCGTTTCGCTTTCGGTCGGCTATGCTAACGCCACACATTTTACGAAGAGATCGCATCTCCACTGCATTCAACTTGCTTTTATGCTTCTTCTGGCATACCCAGGTTTCGCTGCCATATAACAAAGTCGGTACCAACACTGCGTTATGTATTGCAAGGCGTGCACTCTTCACCACGCCTTGCCTTTTTACTAATGCATTCAGGGCACCATTGACTTTGTTTCCGGCAGCGACACGCTTATCCACATCTAAATCACATCTTCCATCCCGGCTGAAAGCACTCCCCAAGTATACAATTTCATTTACCTGTTCTAGACATTCCTGATTTACCCATATTTCACATTTCGTTCTCTCTTCGTCCTTTTCAAATACCAGAACCTTAGTTTTATTAGCATTCAAACGGAGACCTTTAATTTCACATTCCTCTTTCATACACGTGACTAATGCCTGCAGTTCTGCTTCTGATGGTGCAATAAGCACTGCATCATCAGCATACAGAATACAATTAACTTTTATGTCACCCAATTTCACACCCAAACAGCTATTTTTCAGCTTCTGTAAACATGCTGTCGAGATACAGTATGAACAGCCAGGAAGACATGACACAACCCTGTTTTACGCCCGCTTGGACGCTAAACATGGGTGACAGGTCATGCCCTACCCGCACACAGGCTTTACAGTCATAGTAAAGTGACTGCACAGCCCTTAACATTCGACCATCCACGCCATATCCCGGCAACAGTTCCCACATTTTCTTCCTTATAACCCTATCAAATGCTTTCTCCAGATCCACAAAAGCACAGAAAATCCTCTGATTAACACTCAGAAGCTTCTCCGTGATCATGCGGAGAGAAAACATTTGATCCGTGCATCCTCTTCCAGGTCTAAATCCGCATTGTGCCTCCCATAAGAATTTTTGATATCCTCCAATAAGAAATTTTCCCATAAGATTTCTCTTGCATCCTACGTGTCAAAACCTTCGAGTAAACTTTACTTGCTAAACTGGTCAAGCTGATCGCCCGACAGCACCCGCAGTCAAAATGTGAACCTTTACCTTTATATAAAGGCACAATGACCGCGGATCGCTAATCATCCGGGACATCTCCCGTCCGCCAGCACAAATTGCACAGCAGATGAAAGCTATCCCAGACGCGAGGCCCACCGTACTTGATCATTTCAGCAGTAACTCTGTCTAGTCCCGCAGCCTTACCACATTTCAAACTTCGAATCGCACGTTCAATCTGATGACCTCAGTGTCATCGAGGTCCGTGTCTGGCGTGCCAGTTACGGCGTCACCCCCGGATCCTTCACTAAGATCATGACACGCATACATTTCTCTATAAAATTCACTCCATCGCTGCATGACGTCCGATTTTTCTGAGAGGACGTCATTGGTTCTCGAAAGCACTTTGTTCATTCTTAAGGCTGTCGCACCACTCCGGGACCTTCCAACCTCTTTCCAGAAGAGTTTGGAATTTTCCCTAAAGTTGTGCGACAACCTCTCGTCCGCTTCTATTCTACACCTTTCACGTACTTCTTCAATCAATGTTTTCGCATGAACTTTCTGCAGCTTATATCTTTCTTTCATCTTCTCTCTCATATGCTCATTAGAGGCCAAGTAGTCTAACCACGCATCTGCATTTTGATTCATAGTCGAGGATGACACAACGCATCTGCATTTTGATTCATAGTCGAGGATAGATGTAGATGTCTATGGGCCACAGCAACCACTTACCATCAGGTGGACTGTGTGCTCGTTTGTCACCCTATCCTATAAAAAAAATATTAAATTATAATACTTTTATACTCTAGGTACTCTTTGACATTATAATAACATTTATTAATCAGAAATTTGTGTAATATCGTCTTAAATCGTGAGATAGGCAACTTTCTGACATCATCTGGCAGTTTGTTGTGAATCAGTGATGCCATACAAAGAATACTTTTATTGAGTGGTGCCGTATCTCCATACGGTATTTCTACGTCAAATCTTTTTTTGTCGCGTAACTGTCTATAGTAGCTTTTAAAAGCAGTCTTGTAAAAATTTGGATTTGATTTCACAAATAGATTTATTTCGTAGATATACATCGAAGGCAATGTCAGAATTTTTAAGTGTTTAAGGTATGGCTGACAGCTTGTAGTATTATCCAGATGGCACATTGCTCTGATGCATTTCTTCTGAGCTTTGAATGCAGATTCTTTATTTACCGAGTTGCCCCAAAATATTACACCATATCTTAGGATAGGTGCAACAAGTCCGTCATAGGCTAATAAAACGGCTTCTTTATTGACAATCTTGAAGAGTTTGTAAAGAGCAAACGAGGATTGATTAACTTTTTTGAAGACATTATCTAGATGTGTTTTCCATGATAGGTCATCATCATTCATCATTGCAGCCCTTCACAAGTCCACTGCTGAACATAGGCCTCCCCCAAGTAATGCCACAAAGCACGGTCCTGAGACACCTGCATCCATCGACTTCCTGCATGTCTTACCAGGTCTTCACTCCATCTAGTGGGGGGTCGCCCTACACTACGCCTTCCTGTACGAGGCTGCCACTCGAGAACATTTCTTCCCCATCGGTTATCGGTTCTTCGAGCTATAATATGGCCGGCCCATTGCCACTTCAGCTTACTAATCCGTTGGGCTATGTCGGTCACTCTGGTTTTACTGCGGATATCCTCATTTCTGAGTCTATCACGCAGACAACTCCGAGCATAGCCCTCTCCATAGCTCGCTGAGCGAACTTGAGCGTCCTCGTACGGCCAGCAGTGAAGGACTACGTCTCAGATCCGTAAGTCATCACTGGCGAAACGCACTGGTTATACAATCTAGTTTTTAGAGATTGAGGTATACCTGACGAGAAGATATGTCGTAATTTCCCGAACGCTGCCCAGCCGAGTAGAATCCGCCGATTGACCTCTCGGTCGAAGTTGGACTTACCTAGTCGGACTATTTGTCCCAGGTAAACGTACTCGTCGACAACTTCGAGCATAGTACTCCCAACAACTACCGGGATAGGTGTGACATGGACATTAAACATGATCTTTGTTTTGTCCATGTTCATCTTAAGACCTATCCGTTGGGAGGCACTATTGAGGTCATTGAGCATAGTGCTTAAGTCCTCCAGCAATTCTGCCATAAGGACTATATCGTAGGCAAATCGAAGGTGAGTGATGTAGTCGCCATTGATGTTAATACCGTATCCTTTCCAGTCCAGTAGCTTGAAAACGTCTTCCAACGCAGCGGTGAAGAGATTCGGGGATAAACGTCACCCTGTCTTACACCTCTCTGCTGTTGGATAGGTTTCGAACTCTGGTTCTGTACTCGGATAGCCATCGTAGCCCTACTGTACAAACACTTCAGCACTTCGATATACCGACAGTCAACTTGGCACCGCTGAAGGGACTGTAGCACCGCCCAAATTTCGACGGAATCAGAGGCTTTCTCATAGTCCACATACGCCACGCAAAGTGGCAGATTTTACTATTCGGTCTTCTGTACAATCTGCCGCAGGGTATGTATGTGCTCTATGGTACTGAAGCCTTTTCGGAAACCGGCTTGTTCAGGAGGCTGGATGTCGTCGAGTCTGCGTGCGAGACGATTCGTTATGACTCTCGAAAACAGTAATTAAACGCGGCTTAGAAGGGAAATCGGTCTGTAGTTCTTCAAGAGAGCGTTGTCGCCTTTCTTAAAGAACAGGACCACCGCACTTCTGCTCCACGCTTCTGGAGTAGTGCCACCATGGAGGAGGAATTGAAGAGCTTCTGAAGGATTTCAAGTATCGTTGTTCCACCCGCTTTCAGAAGCTCCGCTGTAATTCCATTCTCGCCTGGGGCCCTGCCGTTTTTAAGGTGCTGAAGAGCCATTGATAGGTCATAGTCAATATTAATTCCTAGAAATTTTGTATTTGTCACTGGATGTACTGTATTGCCTTGGTAACTAACATTTATAGTTTGGGTTGCGTTCTTTGATAAAAGTGCATTATTTTTGTTTTGTCCATATTTATTTTAAGATTGTTTTTTAGGAACCATTGAATTATTGTATTTAATGTTTTATTGACTTCATTTTCGTAATTGTCTTGCCTATCACATTTTATCATTACTGTGCTATCATCTGCAAAAAGTACCATTGGATGTTCAATATATCTAGGGATGTCATTTAAATATACCAGAAATAGTAAGGGACCTAGGACACTACCTTGTGGGACTCCTAATTTTATGGTTAATATTATGTTAGATCTATATTTGATTTCATTTCGTGTTTTCTGGCATATTTGGATAATTTCTGTTATTTGTTTTCTATTGAACATATATGAAGAAATGAGGTCTAGCGCATCACCTCTTATGCCATACAAGCTAAGTTTCTGAATAAGTATCTTATGGTCAACACGGTCAAAAGCCTTGCTCAAATCCACAAAGACAGCACATATCGAATTTGTTTTATCCACATTGATTGAAATCGTTTTAATTAAGTCATAAATAGCTGTATTTATAGATTTACCCTTGCGAAATCCTTTTTTTAGCAAAATATTATATTTTTCTAAATAACTGTATAGTCGACTATATATTACTTTTTCAAATATTTTTGAAAAAATATATATCAATGTTATCGGTCTATAGTTTCCCATATTTTTTGTCATCTTTTTTGTGGAGTGGAATAACAATAGAAGTTTTAAGTTTTTCGTGGTATATTCTGTTAGAAATGCATAAATTTATTATGTAGCATAAGTGAGCAGCGATTAACGGGGACACATACTTTATAACTTTAGTGCAAACACCATCGTAACCCACACTTTGAGTATTTTTCAGTTGTTTTATTTCTCTATCTACCTCCATAGACATTGTAAGTACAAGAAAACCTGAATTAACGTTAGTATTAATTTTGGGATTTGAGTGTGTTAGATCGTTATTTTTTGATTTATTTTTATGCTCCCATTCTGTTATTTGGTCAATAAAAAAGTCGTTAAAGTGATTCGCAATAGATATAGGATCTCTAATTTTGATAACGTCGTTAAATATTTCCGTAATAGGCTCTTTGGGAAAGTTAAATTTAGTCTTGTTTATAACTAACCATGTTGCTTTTGATTTATTTTGTGATGTACTTATGTAGTAGTTATTTTGTGACTTTTGCGTTAGTGATATAATTTTTTTAAACTTAGAGGCGTATTGCTTGAATTTGTGTTATTTTGATCTTGTTGGATGAGTCCTATACTGCCATAATAATTTTCTTTTCATTTTATTACAAATTTTGATACCTATTGATATCCATTTTGACTTTTTATGTAACGTTCTAGTTATTATTTTGTATGGAAAACATAGATTATAAAAACGTAGAAAGAGGTCTAGAAAACGATTATAAGCTTCGTTAGAGTCGTTTGTGTGATAAATATTAGAAAAAGTTAAGTTGTTCATACAATTTTTGAATTTTATGAGATTTTCCTTACTATAATCACGTCTTATAATACGCCAAGATTTTATCACGCATGGTTTTTTGACTGGACATTGTAAAATTTGAGCTGTGTGATCTGATAATCTAAATTCAATAACCTAACTTTTACATTTTTGAATACTGTTAGCAAAGTTATCAAGACATTTGTTACTACTAAGTCTAGTAGGCTCTTTAATTTCTATTATATTATATTATACTCTTTAAATTGTGATTTTGTAAAATATATTCAAAATCTAGCGCTCGCCGGTTTCTTTTCAGTATCTTTATATTAAAGTCGCCGCATAAACTAATTTTCTTATTACTCGTAGTATTATCACATATTTGGCGTAATAACATGTCTAAATTATTGAAAAATACGTTTATTCAAGAATTAGGCAACCTGTATATACAAACTATTATCAGTCCGTGATCACTTAGTTCTTTCTATAGCGCTACATTTTATTACGCCTTTAACTCTACAATTCGTTTTTAATACTTTATATTGATGACCAATTCTAGTTAATATACAGACACCTCCTCTCTTTATGTCTCTTGAGAAACTTGTTGCTAGGTGGAAGTTGGGTATATCATTTATATTGGCTCTCTTGGTCTGGTGTCATAAAATGTTCGGTTAAACATATTACGTCTACAACTTTGTTATTTTGTGCCAATTCTTCTAAATGTACCGTCAGAGTGTCAAATTTGTTTATAAGACCTGCTATATTTTGGTGTAAAATGCGTATATTATTATAAAAGCAAAAAACTAAGAGCTATGTCTGCTTGTGTCACTAGGCAGGTCAGGGAATAATTCCAAGTCAATTTTAATTCTTTTCATTATATTTTTAAATATGCATTGAATTCCTGCTGTATTTATTTTGCGTGATTTGTATGTAAACATGTCAAGTGTTAGGTCATAGTTGGAGTCAAAAAAGTATGCATATTTATGATATTGTAGGTCCATACAGAGCAGACTATTAAACATTTCAACCTTGAAGTTATGTATGGGTGCCCCCCGTATATACGTGGGTGTGCATATTATTATATTTGTATGGGTCACCTGTGTTAAACAATCGTTAATTTCTTTTACTAAATTAATATACTTGTTAAGTTACGTTTAAAGTCTGTCTCCCCTAATAAAATTATACAATAATCGTTCATATTAAAATATCTTAATTTTGATTTTATACCAGCTAAAAGTTGTTTTATATTACAATTTGGTGAAGAGTAATTACAGTATATAAAGTCACTTGCAAAATGTTCTTCAATAGCCTGTAGTATGCCTCTTCGAGTGCTGTTGCTTACGCACGATTTTCTATGTTTGGTATCTTTACGAACATCCGTTGTAGTAACTTTCTTCAAAGGTGCGATTTCCTTCTCTGGTGTTGAAGTTTTTTTTTTCAGTGGAGTCAATTTTGTGTCATTTAGTGGCATATTCAGTTTAGATGTTTGCAGCTCTGTCTTCGGATTCTGTGTCGAACAATCTTCGTTTACTGGCTCTGGAATCCTTTCGGCCTCAGGTGTATTTTCGGCTGCTTTAACGTGTCGCTCCATTATTCATAATTGTGCTGAAGGCGCCATTTCCTGTATGCTTTTTGTTACAGGTGTTACAGTGGTATTTCGGGTATGTTTGCATTTTCGTCCAGATCGCGGTGAACGATTCCAACAAACGTCAACATATTTTTATAAATTAAAACGAGGTACATCTGTCCATAGAATAAACGGCTTGATACAATAATCCTAATCGAAAATAAAAAAAATAAACGTAATAGACCCATAGGTTTTCAAAGCATGTTCTGTGATAAACTAACTCAATATAAAACATACAAAGGAGATGGTCCATTTCAGGCCCAGTCTATTTACACTATACCGTAAAAAAGCAAAAAATTCAGGGATTTTATTAAAATAATGTCAGTAAAATAAATCAAACTAAACGACTTGCTAAAAATAAAAATACAATCCCAATTTTTGATGATTTTACAAGATGGCGCCATAAAACTATATGTCAACTGTCATGTCTGAAAAGTGATTTGAGTGTAGACAGACAAATCTATAGACAAATTGACGCCTTCTTTCGCATTCGCACACGAGACAGATAGATTTATGCATACATCTTGCATAGAAATGAGACAGAGAGGTATGATTGTTTGTCCCTTTCTCCGTGCAGGTTTTTTTGTTTAGCAAACTACACTTTACTGAACAACTTTGTCAGTTCGTAGCGATCTAAGGAGTTTACATGTTGATTTAAGTGAGAAAGAAAGTGTTTTGTGAGCTTAAGATTGGTGAATCTTGTTCAGTTCAGTTCTTAGAATAATTAAAAATGTTATCTAATTATTTTTTATATCAAATATTTTTTAGTTTAAAAGTCATAAAAATTATTGTATAACCTAAAACTATGTTATTGTCCTTTCTCACTCGAGGCCACGCTAATCATTAGTCTATAGATTTCTCTGTCTACGGATTTGAGTCATGGAATAATGTAGGTAGTGTGATTGTTTTATTCCGAGCTTGTTCATGCAGTCATTGTGAACTCGTAAATGCGTTTATTGTATTTCTTTTGAATTTCTTTGGCATTTTTTTTGGACTTTTGATATTACTTATTACTTATTTGACTCTGTTTTTTTTATGGACTACATGATTTACGTGAGATTTTGATTTCATTGATATCAGACATCTGTAGAATCACAAACTGAATCATCAATAACCTTATGACAGTTGACAGCTAACGTCAAAACGACAACAAATCGCCATTAATGTTGCAGTTTTTGGTAAGAATAAAATATTATTAATATTGACTGAAATAAAGGCAAATTCGTGGATTTGAATGACCTAAAATGGTGTAATATATAATTTTAATTTATTTCCCTACTTGTACAAAACCAGGCCTACGCTTCATACAAATTTGGACAGTCTCCTTTAAAGCTAATAAATGTGTTGCAAACTCGAGCAGACCAGTCGCCACAAGCATTACCTTTTTTTAACTTTTTATAAGCCAGTGCTTGACCACAACCCCACCTGGTGGTAAGTGATGTGAAGTGATGCAGACTTAGATGCTAAATCACACTTTCTATCGTGATAAAAGCCTATTCACTCTTGCCTTGAAGACGCCCAGATTGTATTCGGACGGAAAGATAGACGCCGGCAAATTATTCCCCACCTTTTGCTGTACGCATTGAAAAAGTCGAAGCAAACCGTTTGGTTCTAATGCGCGGCATATCGACAACAAAGGTGTAAATACCCGCCGACCGCCTGGTCATCCGATGGTGGAAAGGAGGGGGAGGAATTAAAGCGTGCGATTCCTGCGCACACTCTCCGAAATGCATCCTGTAGAATACCGAGAGGCTGGCTACTCTGCGCCTGTGCTCGAGGCTGACAAGGTTGGTTTCAACCAAATCAAGGTGACCAATCCACAACCTGTTCACAAATACGTAATAACATTTGATGCCCTGCGACTGGCCTGTCTAAAGGCGACTATGAAGTACCAGAATCATTCCACTCTTCATCACATCACCATCATCTCGTTGTCCTCAATAGATGGCTGTAAAAATCATCTCGTATACTATTTTAGATGTAAACTACCCAAATGGCGATTACGCTGTTTCCTACAATGACGGTTCTGTAACACTGTGGCATACTTGTTCGCGGTGCTGCAGGGCTGCGAGTTCGAATCCCGCACGGAGCAAGTGCTAATATCGCTTGCAAATAATTGTTCCGGGTCTGGATCTCTCCTGGACACCTCCACAATACCGGAGAAAATCCTACTTTTGGTTTAAGTTTTTTTAAGAATTAATTTATGAAAAATACAAAGATAACACTCGTCTGTTTCAGATTTACTCATGGAGGGTGGATTCATTTCGTGTTTAGTGGCGAACACGTTTTGGCTGGCGTCGATCATATATTATTTATACATCACATTTTTAGGTTATAACAGTAAGTACCTCTTTATTTTTATATTTCGGTTTATTAATATGTCTGCGCAAGACAGGATTATAGTGCACGAGTGTTGATGCTTGTCAGGTGAGATTCCTTTCTTCCAACAGTGGCTACTGCAGCCCCTGGACAACTGCAACCATGTTCAAACGATAAAGATAATAATAATAATGTCCTCCAGACCGAATTTCGGTCACGGCGGCCTGCCTCAACGGAGGCTAGCCATCGGTGCAGGGCAGGATTATAGTGCCCACGTGTATGCACAAGCATAGGATCACTCTCTATTCCCTCATTCTCATAGTCCGATGGGACGGCTATCCGATACAACCGGAGAGAGATCAAGCGTAGGTCAACATCTTTACGTGCTTTCCGATATAAGTGGGTAAAATACTACCAACTTCATGACTCCGAACTGAGAATGAGAATTTCATGACCAAAAAGCTCGAATGGCTCGACCGGGGATTCGAATTCCAAAAGTTTACGACCACTTGAATATTATATTGGATAAATATATATGTTAATATAAATATTTTTTTTTTATATAGGATAGGGTGACAAACGGGCACACAGTCCACCTGATGGTAAGCGGTTGCTGCGGCCCATAGACATCTACGAGTACATCTATCCTCGAAAAATACAGAGTAATGGTGTGTTGGTTAAAATCGGGTTTCTATATTTAAAAAAAACGTTCAGTTTTCATTGACGACCTGTTCTAAAGTACAGAAAATGCATGACTATCTGATTGTAAAATATTTTTTATTGTATAACGGTGACAAACGAGCACGCAATCCACCTGATGGTAAGTGGATGCTGTGGTCCAAAAACATCTACATCTCTTAAATATACTAACATACACAATTATACAGGGTCATTTTTCAAAGAGTAGCCAAATTTTGAACTAATGTCAAATATATAAAAAATGATATAACGTTATTGCAGTTTTTAAAAATACGAGTAAACAAGGCTTCTACTTTTATTTGAAATTATTCCAAATTGAATGTGATTTATGGGCAAGAACATTTTTGCTTATCGATCGATCCTTACGAATGTGTGCGTGCGCAGTAAAATCAGTTAAAATAATGCATTGCCACGCATTTAGAATTTAAAATATAACAAGTTTTACAATTAAATATTTTGTACAACCGACTTCAATATAAATAAAATGAGATCATCAATGTATTCGAAGTCAATTTAATACGCATTAATAAGGATAACTCAGAAACCAATAGTCAGATCTTGATCAAATTTATATGGGAGCACACGAGAAGCACCAGCTTTCAAATAAAAAATAATCATCAAAATCGGTTCACCCAGAAAATAGTTCTGAGGTAACACATAAAACAAAACATACAGTCGATTTGAATACTTCCTCCATTTTGAAGTCGGTTAAAAAGGACGGACTGTTTGAAATTTATTTTTATTAGTTTTTCTTCACCATTTGCCTATATTACTTATTCTGAAACCTTTGCAAATTAGGCCGGTTATTGCAAAATAACGATGTATAGAGAGAGATTTCGCCACCTGTCAAAAGCCACTAAATTATTCTGGCAAGTTTCTTAAGAATATACGATCCTCTTATATCGTCATTAAACGCCACTATCTAATTAAAAAAGTGTACCATTAGTGCCCCTCGCAAAAAGTTGTGCTAGTCATATAAAGTTACAGCCTATATACATCCCACAGCCGGGCACAGACCTCCGCTCATTTCTGACAGGGTTTTAGGGCAAAGAATTGTCCGCCGCGCTGCCCCAATGCGTGTTGGCAAACTTCACGTCTTAGAAATTTTTTTCTTATTTCTCACACATGCAGGTTTCTTCACGATGTTTTCCTTCACCACCGAGCACGTGGTAAATCAGCACTTAAATTTGCAATTTTCATTAGTGCCGGCGGGGATAGAACCCGGTGTGCTCGCGTACTGTGGAATTTACAGCGAGCGCTAACCATCTGAGCTACCACGGCTCCGTCATATGAAAACACACAATGACAATTTTTCTGGCAAACTGTTCTTTTTTCGAAGACTGCCGAAAAGCCAACACTTTAATCAGACATTGTGAAACACATATTTAAATTATAGAATACTATAATAATATTAAGGTTATTAATTAATTTATTTAACAATTGTTTTTACAATAACACATTTATTGTAACATTTGTGTATATATTAGCAGAGGCTGTGGTTTATTTATTATTTTAAAAGTTTATTAACATATCTCACTCCGACTTCTGTTAATTTGAAATATTTTATTCATATATTTTCAGATTTGCCAATGCTACAAAATGTGCGCGTGTTTCTTCTGCCTCTGCCCATACTCGTCCTCGCCTACTTCGGTACATTAATTACCAACTGGAACCTCAGTCTTATGTTAATGAATTTTTATCATTATAGATTACTTTAACATATGCATTCAGAGTGAATTGGTGTAGTTTGATGGAAACTAAAAAATTCACCACTACGGTATGGATTAAAAATAATAAAAGTGAAAAATGAACAGTTTATAAATGGACTGATTTAACAGTGGCGATAGTATAAGACTGCATATAATAACTTTAAATGTCAATATAATTTTATTGTAATTGAATACTTATATTATCTAACTAATTTAGTAAATTGTAAATTATTATAAAATAAATTTATAAAAATAAACTTTACTTCGTTTTTTTCTCCTTACTGTTTTCACCAAATTGAAATTTTTTGTAATTGAATTGATTGAATTTAATTAAAAAAATTGAATATAATGTAAACTATAAAATCACTTATATTGTTAAAAATAGAATTATTAATAACAGTTTATTAAATTAATATGAACACTGGAATAAACTTTTGTATTTATGTTTGCACCTACCTAAACAACCCTTCCGAAATTTAATAACTCTATTTGAAATACATGAAATATATATCCTGTAAAATATTTGTTGCATTTAAAAAAATTACATTATGTCAAATAAACAAAACAAAATATATTTGAGATATAAGCAATCAAATTGTAACTATTTCCTGGAATTTACAATTGTATTGTAGTTTTAGGGTTATGTGAAAAATATTAATAATGGAAATATTATTTGATATTAAACATGTGTATTATTTTTATTAAACTCTTGATAAATAAAACAACCTATAAAATATTAAATAATGTTTTAATTAAATGTACATACACATTTTTATAATTCTTATAATAATAGTAAAATATATACTCATTTTTCAATCATCATCTAAAACAATTACTTCATCTGAAGAAATAGGCTTAGGTCTTTCACTCTCACTAAATGACAAGGTCTTTTTTGGTTCTGGTTTTTTGCTTTGAATAATTGATGGCTTCGGCACAGATGTCTTTGTGATTGTGAGCGATGAGGGCAGTCTACTTATAGATGCATTTATCTCCTTGGCTACATTTTTCGCCGCTGGCATGTGTTTCTGCCGCTCCGCTAGCTTCTCCTGCAATGTTTTACCAGGGCTGACTTGCTGGTGTGGTAATGGTGGTTTTGAGTGTACAGGAGCATTTACCGAAGAAGCATTAGACATGTGAGCTTGCGCGGGTAGTGAATTGTGGCTACTTGAATGGGAAGACGTATGAGCGGCACCGAAGGAAGAAACATTAGCCGTCATCGAAGGGGGTAAAGTTGGTAACACTGATCCCATGCTAGGTGTCAAATTCGTAGACATAGACTTCTGTAAACTAGTAATCACAGAAGTTGGAGCAGATTTAGCCGACGACGGTAAGGAAGACGAGCTAAACGATTTAGACGTTTTCATTGAAGCAGTGGTGACTGCAGGTCTAGTGCTAGAGGATAGTTTCGGCCCACGCTTTTGCTTTTTCGGCGGCGGTATGTTAAATGAAGGGAAACTTTGTCCCATAAACTGTCGATAGAATTCCGCCTGGAAGGAGCTTTGAAAGCTATTCTGTAGAGATGATTGCAAAGAGTTTTGTAAAGAGGTGTAACCAGCTAAAGCGCTCATGTTGCTCAAATATGACAAAGATAAGGCCGCAGCAGTCTGCTGGGAGAGTAATTGGTCGTTTAACATGGGAACATAGCTTTGAAAAGCTGCTGCCATGTCGTGGGGTGAAATTTTCGGTAAGCCAGATGCAGATGGTTGTTGATTTGATTGTTTGTCAGTTTTTGGTTGACTGGATGACGCTGCAGGTGAGGCCTTCACAACTTCAGTTGCCTTAGCAATTTGTTTCTTTTGCTGATTCTGGCTCTTGTCCAAGCTGGCCATTGTAGCTTGTTGCTTCAATGTCTGAATTATTGATTGGCAATATTTCATACTAAGATCGACTAAATTAGCATTTTCGGCAATAGGTGTGGTAGTAACTAATTTATAGGCTTCTACTAATAAATTTGTGAACTGCTTCGAATTAGGTTGTTTCTGTGCTCTTTGATATGCTCTATAAATATCGAGCATCAAGCTCTTAAGAGTTTGACGCTCGATATCATTGCTTTTTAAATCTGCTTGTTGACTAAATTTTAACAATTGCCCTTTAAGTGATTGAACGCAGAGGGAGAAGGCTTGCTGCGCCAGTTCCTCTCTATCAGAGTCACGTAAATATTTCTTGTCCGGTTCCGGTATCCTCTGGAGGTGTAAGCTTAAATCAAGCAATGTTTTGTGGTCATCAATCTCTTTTAATATTTCCATTGTGAGCATTACTGAACGATTCATGTGGAATGCAAAGCTGCCAGCCCTGTCTACTTCAGCTATTGGTATCTTCCAGATATTGTTGAAGAAATTCGAATGCTTCCTTTCACTGAAGAGTCCACTAAGTTTTTGACCACACCTTAATGTAAAATTTGATAACATAAGATCTCTGCATCTTTCTATATCCTTTCCTTTTTTATAATAAAAGTGATAATGAGCTAGTCTGTAAATAGCTTTGTAGTGTGGGGGGAAACGACTTGCACAGTCTTCCAATGCATCTAAACAGGCAGAAACAATCTTCATGATTTCTTCATCAGTAAGTTGTTTTGTATCATTTGACGATTTGCTGGAACTGTCACTGTCTCTACTTGAATCACTACTACTGTCTGATGAAGTCTCACTAGAACTTGAGTCTGATGATGAACTCGATGAAGAACTACTGGATGTATCTTCTTTCTTGTTACTGACCGATTCTTGATTAGTTTCAGGAGTTGGCTTGTCCACTTTGTCTGCAATTTCCATATTTTCCACCTTTTCTCTATCGTTAGAAGTCTTTGTTTCTTTATCAACTTCTTCAGGTATTTCTTTTTCTTTGTCTTTGCTAGTAACCTCACTTGACACTGAGACCACCGAAGAGTCTACAGTTTTAGTTACCTTTTCAGCAGTGGCATTTGACAACTCTTTAGATGACATCCTTTCAGTATCATAAGAAGCCGATCTTCTAACTTTTGCAGCTGCAGCTTCAAGTTTAAGTTTTTTAGCTTCATGTGTATCTTCTTCGCCAGCATCACTTATAGAGCGCTTAAGTATATTAGCAGCTTGTATTGGCTCCTCAGTTTTTGAATTGCAATCTTCACTGGCATTGTATTTTTTTGTTTTTTTTGTAAAAGGCCCGTTTTGCCATTTATCAATGCATGCTAAAAATACCTTACCAACTGACACTGGAATAGGTTTATTTTCATGTTGTTCAATATATTTAAGAATTGAAGCATGTATCCGGTAATGAAGTTCCATCACTTCTATACATAAATGTGTTGGTGTATTGTAATTTATCTTTAAAGGATAAGTTGCGTTAGTTTCATGTAAGCTTTTAACGCCCTGCATGTAAAAATCTAAATAAACTGACGGTGGTTTATTTCGCTTTTCAGCTACTTTTCCCAACATATAGTATAGCAACCAAGAATTCTCATTTAATTTGTCCGAATCGTTGCTGACATTAAGGTCATTCAAGACTGTGTGAAAACATTTATATGTAGTATCCAACATATCCTCTTTTTGCTTTTCCAAAGACTCAAAATCTTCCATACTTAAAGATTCACTAGCTTGTTTTAATAACCTGGAACAAAACGAATGGACAGTATACACGAAATTTCCGTATTCTAACCACATATCAGAATGCGTGGGGTCTAAGTCCAAGGAACGTTTGAAACACCGTATTGTTGATTTAGCTTGATTAAGGAATTCCCTTTCATTGTTTAGGTTTTTACATGAATTTAAGACTCTTTCTAAATTCACAGCCTTTGCGAGAGATATCTCTGCCCATGACTCCAGTCTATCATTATTTAAGATCACATCCAACATATTAAATTTAACCGCCATTTTGCCTTCTTCTTTTTTGAAATAATAATCACCTAATAAAAAGTAAATGTCTTTCATTTTATAAGGCAGAAGCGGAGGCACAGCTGGCAGTTTATTTTCAACACCTTTAACATATTTCTCTATTTCAGGTAGATATTTAGTTGGATCACATTCTAGTGGCAAAAGTGCAAGAATGCGATGAAACAACTGTTCTACATCAACCGTAATACCAGACACTTTGCCTTCAAGAGCTGGCAGTACATGAGGTCTGAATATCTCATACAACTGCTGAGCTCTTTTCCAATCTAAAGAATATGAAGTGACATTATGGTCAACTAAATACTTGAATTTATTCTTCCTACCAGGATGACCAAACAGACAATATACACATTGTTCCATATATTGACACACATGTTCCAGGGATTTCGATAATGATGGGGATCGTAAACGCGGTACTACAGTATCCAAAGTAAAATACAAAAGTTTCCCATCTGAATTACAGCACCAACCTCTATTTCCTAATTGCTCGTGACCAATAAATAATATCATCAATGGATTGGGGACTTCATCACATGCAACTCTGTCACTGTCTGAAATAGTTCTACCCCTTCCTTGATCCTCCTCCCTTTGCAAAATGTAGTGCATAATAATCCAAGGAGCAACAGTACCAAATGGCATTTCTGTTGCATTTGTTTCAACTTGGTGACCTATTATTCTAATAAGATCCTCTAAAACTTGACTTAATTCTTTTTGGGAAACAGCTTCTAAACAAGTCAGCCCTTCAGTGCTGAGTATGTGTTCCATGCATGAAAGAATTTTAACAACAGTAAGAGTCCATTTTTCATAATCTTTTGATCCAGATGTGAATCGAAAATAATGTTTTAAAGCTTCATGCAAACATATCAATGACCATTTGAAGCAACAGTCTACTTTGCCCAAAGCCCAGCAAGCATCTAAAATAATTGATATTTGGACAGCAAAATCCAAAGATATTTCTTCCTCTTGGGTTCTAGCCATATCTTTGCAATGTTCAAATGAATCTATAACAATTGACAACACTTCTTCATAATTACCCTTTTCATAAAGTTCCATAACAGTTGAGAGCTTTTTGTTTCTTTCCAAAAACTTAATATATTCAGAGATTTCAGCTTCATTTATAAGAGGTTTGAATGTAAAATTAGTAACATTTAAGCTATAGATATCATGGTGATCTCCCATTGCTTCAAACTCATCCAAAAGTTGATAAAGACAATCAAGGGCAAACTCCTCACACTTATTTATTATATGGGCATGCAGTTTTATCCAAAGTTGCCTAAGTATGTATTCTAAACAATGTGTGCTGCTGAAAATATGTGGTTTCAAAGTTAGTATTACACCAATAGACTCTATAATTCCCAACTCATGTGACGTCTTCTCCTCTGCATTAAGCTTTTCATTAACTGATATTTCTTCTGCTAAAATGTTAATTGCTGTAAACTGTAACATTTCGTTGTGGTTGTCATCATTGCAAGATGGGATATCAATGTGGGTATTATAACATTTATTTGCCTCAACAAAAACATTAGGTAAGCCTTGAGGCCATTTCATATGCCATTTTTCAGCAAGAATACTTAAATAATCTTTCAATATATCAATTATGTCATTATTAGTTTCCCTATATTTATTAATGAATTCTTTGACATCTTTCTGCTCACCATCAGCACCGAAATATTGTTCTTCAATTTTTGTTTCTGACTTATCTTTTTCTTCAAATAATTTATCTAAGTCCACAGTGTCAGGAGATGTCTCTTTTGTTTGATTTTCTTTTTTCTGTATCATCTCAGGAGCTAATGCTACAGGCACCATTCTTCTCAATGTATCATAAATGTTATCATCGTAACGGTCTTGTTTGTTGCTTGGTTTCTTCCGTCCGGAACGTCGTTTATTACACCATTCCCACTGTTCTAAAAAACTAAGTGCACTGCCTCGACGACGAACTGGAGTTTTCTTTTGTGCTTTAGATTCTCTTGTAGAGTCAACAGCAGATTCTGTTGCAACGATTTCAACGTCACTTTCGACTTTCTCTGTGTCTGTAACCTGTTTATCAGATAATTCATTATTTTCATTTTCAGACACATTTTCCATATTCTTCTCAGTATCTGTGTTGTTATCTTCCACTTTATTTTCTGTTGCTTCAACCTCTTTAAGATCTATTTCACACACTTCCATTTTTTCTTCAATTTCAGCCTTTTCAAAAACCAACTCAATAAAACAGGCATGACTAAAACTGTTTTCTGTCATGTACTGATGCATATGTACAAGAGAATCACCTACAGAACTCCAAGTAAGTTCTGTAATAGGTTTCTTCAATTTTAAATTAGGTAAAACATACTTGAATTGCTCAGCTTTCCGCTGTTCTATAAATGTTTGATGAATATCATCAGCTTCCTTAAGCAGTTTCTTTCCTTTTTCCAGATCAAATTGTTCCTCATCCTCTTCAACCCATTTATATATTGGATTACAGTATTCCATATAGTCTCTAATGTATGGAAATTCTTTATATATATATTTTCTATATACCAATCCTCTAAAATAACCAGGATCTAATTGAAGGGCATCATAAATACTACTTATACATTCTTCTTTGTAATCTAAGCCTAAAAGAAGAGTAATTATTTTATCAATACATGGCCAATGTTTTGGATTTCTATCTACTCCACGTTGGAAAGCATGCAGGGCCGTTTCATAATGTTTGGATTGCATACAAAGAAGTCCCAAGCGATGCCACAGAGTAACATCTGTATCATCTAACTCTGAGGCGGTAATGTAAGATTCTATGGCAGCATCAATATCACCAGCAGCACTCAACATTGAAGCTAGATTTTTATAACATAGATATTTTAAATTAAATAGAGGTCCTGCTATTTTTTCACCAGGAGCGGGCTTTTGAACATTATACAACAATTCTGTGTCAAGCAAATCCTTTAAGAGCTGCGTTGCGTCTGGAAGATTTCCTTTTCTTTGCAAGTCAAGTGCCTTAGCATATTGCTGGAGGGCGATTTGCTCAAGAGCTTCTTTCGTTGCTTCCTCTTCTGAACCACTTTCTTCTTCAGACTCATTATTTAAAGCCGATATTTTAATCATATTTTCTGTGTATTTTGTCACATAGGATTATAAATAAACAAATCGCCGGAAACCGGAATCAGATTGAATATTTTGACATTTTATACATTTTTATTTTTTAAAAGCTTGGTTCTGTGAAGACAAAAGTTGGAAGGTAATACAGCCAAGTCATAAAATAATATCATATATTATACATATTATATAGCGATGTTATCTTAAAACGTAGTGGTGATAATATACTCTTTGCTGTTGAGTCTTTGTTAAAGTAATACTTTCAAAAGTAAAATATCTATAATAATGAAAAAGATATTGCATATTAACCTTCCTCACATTGACTTGATTGTTATCAGCAAGTTACTAGTACATTACATACATTGCTTAACACCTCGGTGTATTCTACTACCAACTAACATCAAAGAATTCAATTTGTTTTCTCACAACACATAACCTTACAGTAGAAGCGGTGCGGTGCGGTGCGGTAAGTGATACAAAATACCATAGAATACTATAATACACAATAGAATGGCTGTCAACCTTATTCTGTACGAGGATCTGCGTCGCTGGGAGCACACATACAAGCAATTACACCGTTATCATTACTACGATCACATTTTGGACTTAATTTTTTGACACATAAAATTTTTTTTTGTTTTTAATATTCACAAAATCTAATAGTTTCGACTTACTGGTTGTAGGATATGTATCCTTTATTTAAATTACATTTTCCGTAATTTTCATTCCATTTCCATTGGAAACGCTTGATTGTGTTAAAATTTATAGGTGTGAATTGACATGTTAGTGGCTACACGGGCTCCGCCCACTCCCGCGTACTATTATATATGTATTATAGTATTCTATGCCAAATACTTTATAAAACCTTACGGCATGCAGTATAGAGGCAAGGAGGACAATCTCCCATAGGAAAATAGTTGGAAATGTATCCATCTGTAAGCAGTAAATACTCATAACAGAAAACCCTCCACAACAGCGCTCGAGTAGCTACAAGATATGATAAATCGCCGTAGAATACGTTGAGAGTGATTTTGAAAATAAAAATTTTGAAAGCAATAAAATAATTATTGTAAAAAGAATTATGGTGAAACTCTGTGCAAAAATAATCATAAAAAGTTCTTTAAAATTTAGACTGTTGCTACAGTAGCGCCACCCTTATTTAACGCTTTGCTACGGACACTTTTTTATACAAAGTCTGTACTCCTTACCTCTACACTCCATACCATGAAGGTTAGAGAACTGGAGAACGATCGCCGTAGAAAATAGTATCCCAGAAATATGGATACAATAAGTGAGGCGCTACGATCGCTAAGTTCAGAAAATAAAAGTCATTTTCAGTCTATTTTTCCGATCAGATGCTATAACACTTGCACATCAACGCACAATAAAATATTTCTCTACTTTTTAATGTTTATTTTTGGCAAAAATTACGGACCATGAAAATTTTCTCACCAATGCCGCGGAGAAAATTTGTACATTATTCAACTAACTTCATCTACTACATCTACTAATAACCAGCTAACTTCGCTGTCACTACTCACGTCAGCGCCGCTATAAATTCTACAATTTTCAAGAACAGGCGGGCTATGCTTTAGTATGTAGTGATCGTTCTCCTGTTATCTAACATCCATGGTCCATAACTTACGGTTCGTAGACAGAGAAACCTATAGACAAATTGACGCCTTCTTTCGCATTCGCACACGAAAAAGAAAGATTTATGCATACGTCTTGCATAGAAATGAGATAGAGCGGTGTGATTGTTTGTCCCTTACTCCGTGCCGGTTTTTTTGTTTAGCAAACTGTAGAGTTTGCTAAACAACTTTAACAGCGTAGCGATTTAAGGAGTTTACAAGTTGGTTTAAGTGAGAAAAAAGTGTTTTGTGAGTTTAAGATTGGTAAATCTTGTTCAGTTCAGTTCTTAGAACAATTCAAATTTTTATCTAAATGTGTTTAAAAGTCATAAAGATTATTGTATAACCTAAAAATTCGTTATCGTCCTTTCTCACTCGAGGCCACGCCGATCATCAGTTTATAGGTTTCTCTGTCTACGTTACGGTTAAATACGTGCAGCTCTCGACAGTTTCTATACATTGGATTGGCAACTGTCAAAATAGCGCCATCTAGTGGCATGAGTTGATGAAAAAGTTATGAACTATGCGAAACTCGTTGTTTGTACGTAGTTTTAAACAAAATTTTAAAATTTTGTTTAAAAGTAATACACACACAATTTTACACTGTACAAAAAACAGAACATAGATAATAGTTTCTGAAGGTTTCTTGAGGGTTTTAAAATAAAAATAAATACATTAGGAATGTGAAGTTTTCTTTAATTTTATGTTCTATTTCTATTCTTAAATCACCTTGTGCGCGACTCATTAAACTTATCTACGTATGCCTTTGGCAGAACGTTAAAATATTTGTCTAAAAATAATCTTATACATTCATCACATATAGAAATATTTATTTGTGCATATACATTTGTAATTAATCCACTTTTAACATTGTTTACAGAAATTTTTAAATAATTGTCTATATTTTCTTTGAAAACTGTTGATAATGTCTGAAACTCTCTTGGCATTTTCATTAGGAAAGAAAAGCCTTGTAAAACTGTCATATTTCTTTAGCTCTATTTGTGTATTTTCTAAACTAAAATCATTATCCAGGCTACCAATTTTTTACATTTATCATGTGGCAATGAACTACATACCCAACCTAAAACACAGTACTCTGAATTCTTTTCAGAAATACTCACAGGATAATGTGCTTGGTAAAGACTATTTATTTTTGAGACAGTAACACTTATGTTTTTCTACATGATTTGCTCTCTTTGCTAAAGAAATTCACTTATTTTTGCTCACAGCTAGATTCAATTAAACTTTTACATTTTTTTCTTATATTTTTATAATAAACTAGAGGTATTATTTAGTTTTTTCTCATAATTATCTATAACAAGATGTAAATTGGCTACTTCTGTTTGCAAATTTCCAACATTAGGTATTATGTTTTCATGTTGTTCTTGGGTCTCCATTATC
Organism: Parnassius smintheus behrii; assembly: GCA_036936625.1. NCBI lineage: Eukaryota > Metazoa > Arthropoda > Insecta > Lepidoptera > Papilionidae > Parnassius > Parnassius smintheus. The sequence goes on from JAUPFT010000023.1 coordinate 4,544,159, forward strand.
GGGTCTACCGAGTTTTATTTATCTAATTTATTTATTTATTTATTAGTGATAACAACAGGCTTCATTCTGTGAAAAAAAATCTTATATAATATGTTTTACATAGGGCATAATAGTCATCCACTTTTGACAATTTAGCACAAATCAGAAGTATGAAAAGGTGAAAAAAATTACAAAACCTTTAATCAAAAACAATATTTAATTTAAAATGTTGCTCATGGCTGACCTAGAAAATTATTTATGCATCAATGGGATAATATTAACATATGTAAGCACACACATATACACATATACATATAACCATGTTATAATTAAACACTTATACATAACATAACATATAACATAACATAAACACTCACGCCTGTCACCCAGAGGGGTAGGCAGAGACTACAGACTTCCATTTAGCACGATCCTGACATACCTTTCTCGCCTCTTCCACATTCATATACCTACGCATACATGCTCGTCGGTTAAGGGTACTCTTAATTTGGCCCATTTTTAGTATATCGCCAATTTGGTCGACAAACTTCCGCCTAGGACGTCCCTTTCCGACTCTTCCATTCACTTCTGCAACATATATTTGCTTTGTCAGTCTTTCCGCATTCATTCTTTCTACATGACCAAACCACCGAAGCATTCCTTTCTTAATCCTGGTCACCGCATCATCTTGCAAACCACACTCTTCTTTTATCACACAGTTTCTCACCCTGTCACTCAGATTCAGCCCTAACATACTCACACTTATACATATAGGCAAGTATATACATATACTAACATTTAAATAAATATACATACATACAATATTCTCATGTACACATTCACATACATACATTATATTGAATTATTTTTGTGTCAATTAGCGAAATGAAGTCATATAGCTTGAGATGTTACTACGGATTTACAAAACTACAGAGGCTACCAACATAAACAATAAGGGTTAATTGTCTACTCCTGTCAAAACCTGTACTACCTTTCGCTTAAATAAATTTTTTGAATGGGAAAAATGGGTCAATATGAGAAAATTTACTATTAAAATTCTAACCATTCTGGTGAGGACACAATTCTTGCCATAATTAGTATAATGTAAGGGAACACCGAATAAAGGTGTATGTCTAGTCCTACGTTGGGGCACTTTAAAGGATATTTGTGAACGCAGAGCAGGGCAATCAAGTTGAGCGCGTAAAATATCGAACAAAAAACCCATGTCTAAGATCTCACGCGTTGCGCTAACGTGAGAAGATTAAATTTACGACAATTATCACTATAAAACATAAATGTGTGTGCAGTGCCGTCGCACCTGAAATTTAGAGATTTTAAAAACTTTTTCTGAATACGCTCTAAGCGTGCCTTATAAACTGCATATGAAGGCGACCATATAGGACTAGCGTACTCCAATATGCTTCTCACGTATGCAAAATATAACGTTTTCAATGCTAAAGTACCTTTAAACGGTTGACAGGTTCTTAGAACAAATCCAAGCATACGGTAAGCTCTATCTGCTACATTATCATAATGCATATTGATGAGCATCTTGGAGTCAAAACAAATGCCGAGATCGCGTACATCATTGACTCGCGTTAATACTTGATTATTAAAGTTATAAGGAAACACAATTGGACTTTTCTTGCGCGTAAAGCTTATACTCTGACATTTTTTAATATTGACGAAGATCTTGTTTTGTTGATAATAAGAAAACAGTTTATCCAAATCGTATTGTAACAATCTACAATCTTCAACAGAATTAACTGCCCGATATATTTTTTATCATCTGCATATAATAGGTGGTTAGAATAAGAAAAACAACAATGTCAAAGATGTACGCATTGTAGAATAGCGGGCCAAGGTGCGATCCCTGAGGGACACCCGAGGGAACAGTTACATAGTCGGATCTGTATCCGCCCAGCACTATAGCTTGAGAGCGATTGGAAAGGTAGGAGCACACCCAGCGGAGTAGTTCTCCTTGAATTCCAAGCAAATAGAGCTAGTGGATCAAGAGGTCGTGGTATACACGATCGAAAGCTTTTTCGAAATCAGTGTAGACCACATCCACCTGACCACCATTCTCCATATGCAGGAGGACATAACATGAGAACAGAGACAAATTTGATACCGTAAACCGTCCTTTTATCAAGCCATGGTGTGTATCAGGAATACCACGGATTATAATGGGGTAGATGAAGCTGTAAACGATTTTTTCGAAAAGCTTACTGATAGTGTTCAAAATTGAAATCGGACGGTAATTTTCAATTGAGGTTTTTGGTTCTTTTTATCTATGGGAATTATATTTGCTTTTTTCCATAAATCGGGGAAAATACATTCAGCGAGAGAACGATAAAACAAAATTGTAATAGGCAATCACAAGCTATCAGCACATGAAATCAATACAATAGGGGATTCCCCATCCTACCATCGGTTCCAGGTCCCTTAGATTTATCAAGTGATTTTAGGAATTTAAGAACTATTTCTCGAGTAATATTTATGCGGGATAATGATTCCGTACTGGAGTACTCAGATGCGTGACGAGGCTAAGTTTGACTACTTGATGATGGTGTAAGAAAAACACTTTGAAAAAATTTATTAAAAGCTGAGCAAATACTTGCACCCTCGTCATATCTCTGACCTCGCAGTGTAAATTTTCTTGGGTAACTGGAACAGCCTTTTTTCGAACTGACATATTTCCAAAAGTGTTTAGGATTGGACCTAATATATTCTTCAGCATTGTTTATAAAAAAGTTAAAACAATTAAGTTGAATACGGTATTGTCGTGCTCTGTGTCTCGTGTATTGTGTCGTGCGAAAATTCATCATAATCTCTTGGGCTACGGTATTTTTTCCAATTACAATAAGCGCGCCATTTTTCGCGAATGATTTTTATTAGTGAAGAAGAATACCATACAGGATAATAATGTCGGTTGTTAGGATAAATGTTAATGGGTACGTAAATGGAGAAACATTCATGTAATTTACTATAAAAAATATCTACAGCTTCATTAATTGTGTCGGCGGCATTTAATACTGAGCGCCAATCAATATTACTAAAATAATGATTCATCTTTTCATAGCCACATTTGAAAAAGTTAAAACGCGGATATTTACGTTTTTTAAAGGGTTGTATGCTAAAATCAGGTATTTCAATATTTAATGCAGGATGATATATATCTTCCTTTATGAGTGGTAAAGAAGTTCTAACAACTAATGGTAAATTGCAAAAACATAGATCCAGAATATTACCTTTTCTGAGTTACAATTATAATTGTATTGCTTAAGACCGAGGTACCCTAAATCATCAACGAAAGATATTGCTAAATTAACCATAAAAGATGAACCGTCTACGTGTGCAATACAATTTTTGGAGTCCCATCTCAAACACGGTAAGTTAAAATCTCCCACCAGTAAAAAATTGTCCATGGGATAATTGTCAATACAATGCGCTAAGTTTTGCTTAATATCATTCAATCCACTCTGTATTACGTTCAATTCAGGTGGAATGTACACTATAGCTATATGTAGATGGACTGAGGACCCGAGCGTACGTGCAGGTAAAGTCACGCACACCGACTCGTGCGTTGTAGGTGCACTGGACCGTTGGCCGCATAGACATCTTTGACTAGAGAAAAAAGAAAGGACATGTCATACCTACGAAAAAAACCAGTATACCAAAACTGAATCTGGCACAAAGATGGCGGCTTGACGTAGTGCTGCGCACTATACCTAATATCGATAATGTTGCGCTTATTTAGAAAAAGATTCTTTCGTGTGATTTATCTCAAACACCCGTGAGTTTTCAGATAGGTTTTTTTAAAATCAATATGACGGATTTTTGGCGCCAAATTTTAGGTCCTTAATTTTTTTTACTCAACCTATCGATAGGGGTATCAAAATAAAGGAAATTAAAAGGAGATTACTGAAATATATTACAAGTTATACTTATGTTTTCAGTTTATCACTTTCAAACGGTCGTTTTTTTTTTGTTTTTATAATGTAACTACCTATTATTAATGTTACAATCATTTCCCGGGAATTACTAAACAAGAAATACTAATTAAAGAATTTTTGTTTGTTTGTTAGACAATAATTTAGACTCAGTCATCATACTCACACTGATCAAACTAAAATAAATGCAATAGTTTGAATGTTTGTTTGTTCCTCAGTTACGCTAAAAGTATTAGACCAGTTTGAATGTAATAATTTGCTATACAAATAATTTTTTTCCTGAATTAACATATAGGATACTTTTCATCCCGATTTAGAGGTCCCAAGAAATAGAATAAGAAATTTCGTAATAATCGAATTCCACGGGAGAAACATATGAAAATAACACACTCACCTCACTAAACATGGCGCCCGGCCGCAGCGAAAAAATTGTTGCTGTATTCGGTAATGATAAAACTACTGTTGTCCTTTTTTACGTACGTACGTACGTATATACTCATAGGCTAAAAAGAGACGCCGAAATTTCGTTACATCCCTACAACTAACGATCTTTATGTCATGTCCTTTCTGTTTTCTCTAGTCAAAGATAGACATGCACTCAATTCGCGACGTATGCAGACTAACACTCCGCCACCGACCTTTTTCCCTGACAATAAATATCACTTCTAAAAACATCATATCTAAGATCACATAGTTCGTTATTATAAATATCACTTTTTAACAGGTTTCGGTCAATAAGATTATATCATAGTCTTGAGATAAGATATTGTTATATAGCTCATTACATTTCGTCCGTAAACTACGAACATTTTGATAGTACAGGCTTAAACCCTTTTTTTAGATTATTATAAACGACTATTAATACAAAGAACAATTAAAGTGAACAATGAATCATAAACAAACAAAAATGATGTGTTCCGAGTTACTTTACTGTTTATAATGATAAGCTGTAATTTAGACTCACAATAAGAATATAAATTTTGGTAGGTACTTAAAAATAAAGTACAAAGGTCGGAACTTAGCAATTTTATGTAGTTTTGTAGATAATACATTAATGGTAATCCTCTTAATCAAGCAATCGTTGCATGTGTATGTATAAATTTAGCGTTTTGTATTTATATAAAATGTTTATGTGTATATAAATTGTAATCATATATGAATTTAGAACGAAAAACAAAACTAACCGATTACTTTTCAACATCACTAATATTAAAGGAATTACCATTCCTTTCTTGTTTTGTAAGCACGAATCCGATATTAAATGAGGAGTTACCACAGACACACATACCGATAAAAGGTGCATAATATGTATGTACGAGTGTATACTAAGTATAAAGTACCCGGTTGACCGAGCTTTGCTCGGTATTTTTCGCTCGATTTTTTTTAATTTTTTATTTAGATACAAATTACATACTGATGAAATATAAATAATATTTTTTGATCTTAGCGACATAACAGAAAAAACGGAACTGGTCATTTGAATAAAAAATCATGAGTGCAATTATTTTAATTTAAATTTTCGTGTTTTTAAAAAATACCAAAAAAAGGGCTCGAAAAAATAGATTTTCTCAAAATAGAAAGGAACTTGAAAAAAAAAATTAAAAAAGTCGGTCGGTCTGGGCTCGAACCGGGGTTTTACGATTCTTTGACCGCCCATTATACCAATTAAGCTATTTACAATCATTAACAGTCCGTCAAAATTTACCTTCTTATTCTAACGATATTGTAGCAGTTTTTCATTGCCTAAAAACACGGACAAACAGACATTTTCTAAAAATAAATCCTAGCTAGATCGATTTATTATCCCCGAAACTCCCTGGACACTAAATTTTATGAAAATCGTTGGAGCCGTTTCCGAGAATCCGATTATATATATATATATATATATATATATATATATATATATATATATATATATATATATATATATATATATATATATATATATATATATATACAAGAATTGCTCGTTTAATAGTACAGGATAACAATGTAGTATAAAGAATAAAGTGTATAGTGTATATAAAATAATAACCTTTCGAGCGCCCAAACGTCAAACGTCATAAAGTCGTTCATACGCTAAATTTAGCGTATGAATTTAAGTTGGCGGTCAGCGTTTAAATGCTGATTTCGACGTAAATTCATTTATGAACACTAATCAATATATACATATTCAGAATATGCATGAAATTTCCTTTATTATGTATATAAAATTAACTAATTCTAATAGAAAGTGGAAATATTTTAAGTGGTTTAATCACACAAATGTGTAAATGTATACACGTATTTGTAGAAAAGTGTATTTAAAAATCAATATGAATCATTAATACCATTATAAAAGGTCTTATAATGTTATTTATTAGTTATTTTATTAATATAAATAGGTAAAATCATCCTCTTCTCATTAAATTAGTCAAAGAAATAGATTTGAAAGCGAAGTTGTGAAAGCAAAATAATATCCTTGCAACAGATGTGAGTTCAAAGCCATTTTTGGCCTTGATTAGCCACTTAAAATATTTTATGTGGTCCCCTATTATGCTCAACTTGTTAACGAGTTTCTTTTATAATACATCTCGTGTTTTAAGTAGTCAGATCTTCCGTAATCTCACGAAACAAAAAAAATCCACAAAAAATACCACAGCTAAAGTACAATTTTTGTAAATTATGTACATTAAAATATGTACATATCAAATAAGGCTGTAAAAAATAAACTGTTTAATAATTTTATAAATGAATTGTTTTGTCAATAACTATAATGAATATGAAATTAATAAACGTAAACACATATTTCTAATGATTTGCTAGAGTTATTAAAATCAATCAAAAACATAGACAAAATTTCGAACCAAACTGAGAATTAAGGACATAAAATGTATAGAGACGTCTTTCGTCGAATATTTTATATTTATTTGTAATTTTTACATTTTTATGTTTAGTTTAATTTGTTAATGGTGAAAAATATTTTTTAATTTTTTTAAAATAGTTTATATGGGTCAACTTAACAAAAATGAAACAATGGCAAAGTTGGATAAATTGTATAATAATAATAATAATAAAAACAAAAATTAGAAAAAAGTTTAAAATAAAAGACAAAAACATACGGGTCGAATTGAGAACGTCCTACTTTTAAGAAGTCGGTTAAAAAGCTTAAAATTATTATTTAGTGGCGTGATGTTGTGCAAAGCAAGTAAACGGGCACAAAGTCACGTTGCAACCAGGGCAATAAACGTGGGTGCGTTCACGGCATATTAGCGGCACACTATATGTCTTAACCTGCTATATAGCTAAATCTGAAAACAATTTAAAACATTAAGTAGTTAATAGTTAGGTAAAAATAAAATAAAAGAGGTACATAAAATAGGTTAGTTAGGTATATATATATATATATATATATATATATATATATATATATATATATATATATATATATATATATAATATTTAAATACCAACTTATTAGACTACAAATATCTTTAGCCGTCTCCACGACTTCTATGTTCATTTGTAAATTTATATTTCACCGCCATTATGAATTCAGAATTCGGGGCGTCCCGTCACCGTATCACGGTTATTCAAGACATCCTGTTATAATTTTGTTATTTAGATTTATTTTAAGCACTGTGTATATCTTTTTTTAAGATATAACAATAGTTCATGATAGTTTCTCCCATTAGAAGAAAAATTTTAGCTGAAATATTTCTTATATCTTAAAATCTAAAACTATTTTTGCAACGATTTTGTTTGGCTAGGCACATAGTCTAATCTAAATACTGTAAAACGAGTTCGTGGTAGCAAAACTATAATGAAAATAATATTACCATACACTAAGAATAACATTAGCTACTTACCAAAAACTTTATTCTCGCGATACTCAAACTACAACACAATAAATTCACAGCTCGAAGTTGACTAAGCGTCCAAAGCGATATGACATCACCTACTGATAAGTTTAGCTGATTTTTTGTTTTAACAATCGTCGAAACTATACGTGCTTGTATATTAAATCTGTTAAACGTTTCATTAGCTTCAATATAGTATTCGTTAGAAAGAGACCAACATTATTTCGGCTCTTCATTTAAATATTATTTGGGACAACTACATCACCACCGTACAACGGTCGATGGGCGCTTATCGGGGGTAAAACAGTCCACCGTAAAACGATGGCCGGGTGCTCGAGAGGATAAGTCTATAGTATATAAAGTAAAGTATTTTAAAAATGTTTGTATATATATAAATAGTAACATTATTTGATTTTAAAAAACATTCAGCCACACTATTATAGAACAATACGAGTACACCGTTTAAGATAAATAACAATAGTCGTAACTTAAAGTAACACAGTCATTTAATTTTATTTAAATTTAAAGAGTTTTTATGTGAATTTTAGGGGAATTATCGTCTTTCCTTACAAAAATTTTACAGTTACGAACCCACACGTATTCATATTTAGGATTTGCACATTTAGCGACGACTTTGGTTTGTTTTAGCAGGATTTTATTCGCAGGTGTGAGATGTTCATTAACATGTATATTTCGCGACTCTCCCGGGATTCCTATGTCAGTTGTAGTTGAACCCTTCTACTACAGTACGTACAGCAGAGATGATGCTGTCTCTCAAGAGGATTGATTTTAGTTGAACCACAATATTTTTTGGTGATTTATTATCGCTGTCACGTGATTTAACACGATGAACATAAATTAAGTCCTCGGCAGATATAACTATTCCCGTGTATTTACCCATAGCAATTACGTAATCAGAGACAATTTCATTTTTTTTTTTGGGGATCTAAGAGATCTCAATATTCAAGGCACGATCACGTTGCTGCATGAAATTGTATTCATTTCGCAAAGATTCATATTTTTCTTGTAAAACCGATATATTTTGCTGCAATAGATCAACCTTTTTGATCTCCGATATCACATCATCAATACGTGTTGTCAGAGTGGTTTGTTCAGCTGAATGATAATTTAATGAGTTTTTCAATTCGGAAATATCATTCATCATTTCACTATGCTCGCGAGTGATTTTCACAGTAATGACTTTTGTAGATTCCAGCTGTTCCCTTATAATCGTGACGTCGTCTTTTACTCCTTTAATTTGTGACTGTTGGCGACGCGCCTATAAGAATGTTTCAATTTATTAGTTAACCGATTACGAATAGCTTCTAAAAAGCAAATTATCGAGCAACAGTATTCTAATAAGAAAATGCTTAGTTAAATCTTAAATAAATATCGAATTAATGATGTGAGGGTCTTGGGTTCGACTCCCAGGCCGGAACAGTTTATCGTTTTCTTAGTAATATCTCTTAATAAATTCATATAGGGAATTTAAGACATAAATTATGTTACCGGATTTGTTCCCCGGTTGAAATCATCTTTCCAACGATGTTAATTTAAAGAAATATAATAAAGTTAGAGACCGGATTTGTTCCCCGGTCGAGATAATCGCTGTGCATAAGTAGAATCAATGGAGATTGATGGCATGGGTATTGTCTTGTATGAGTTTGATATGTTTTGTATGAAAACAAATGCCTATTTTCAATGCATTGATTCATGAAATATTTTGTCTATGTTATCTGATAAGAGACATGATAACTGATAAGAATTTGATTAGAAATAGTTTCCTACAGTTTGAGAATTATGTAGAAGCATTTATTCACCTATTATTGTTGATATTAGACTTTCCATTTTTTCTGATAGTCGATAGCCGTGCAAAAGTAAGTTGTTCAAATAGTGTGAGATCATAAACGCACGCTAGCCACGTACTTAGGAGGCCAAATATGTAAAAATTTAAATATTTGTAATTTCAGCAATTTATGTATGTAATGACTTGTAAACCATTTTAGATTGATTGTACGTGTAAAAAAGGTGAATTCTGTGTTATTTTTATGTGAAAATTCCAGTGAATAAGTGAAATAATGATAGTTTTGTACAAGAAATTTAAAAGTGTTTTAATAGTGAAATGAATAGAGAAAGTGTAAATTAAACTGTTGTATTAGTTAAGATATGTATAATTTCAAGTGGGAAACATTGTTTTAACTTTCTATGTTAAATATTTAAGAAATTTCAACTTGTTCAATGTGAGTAAAATAGGCACATTTTGTTAAATAAATAAAAGGTTTTTTGTGATGTGAAAATGTAACGTATATCATTGTAAAGATATTTTTTTGTGCTATCTTCATAAGTAAATTGTATAAATGTATGTCTTATACAAAATAAATAATATAGAAAACCGTGAGAGAGTGATAGTACAAATTGATGTAATTACGTTGCGCGAGCGCGCAAATGGCGCGGCTCACTTTCGCGTATAGCTCAGGGTAGCTCAGTAAACGAGTTTTCCTGCAATTCGTTCGGGAATCCTTCGGGATTAGTTCGGGAATCAAACCAGCAGTCAATAAGAAGAAGAAAGAAAAAGTGTAGGGAAGTGATAGGGAAAAGTGATTACTCTCTCACGGAACGGTTTGAAGATAATTGCTGTTTTATTCCCAAGAAATTCATCCCTCAAAATTATACAGTCCACATCGAAGAATTAAGGCGTTGGGACCGGGACGACTTCGGAAGACCCGTAATCCCCGCCTGAACCTATTTTCTGAAAAGGAAGAGGTTATCGCCCTTGTGTGTTACTCCGTTGCGGAGATCACATACGTTGTTCCCTAACCCAACGTAGGCGTGATAGGAAGCCGGATCGAGAGAAGCCTTGATTCCTCCCTTCTGTATCAGAGCCCGAAAGTTTACGTCCTGGCTGAGTTTCCTTTTCAAGTGGTCCTTCGCAGCCAGGATCAAGGAACCAGCTGTGGACTGCTGGTTATGGAAAAAGAAGACCTTCGGAGCCGAGTGAAGATCAGCAACCGAAGGAAGCCGGAGGTTTGAGCTGAAGCAACAGGACCAAAGGCCAGAAGATCAGGTCAGCGCAGAAGGACTGGACCTGGAACTACCGGAAGAAAGAAAACCGGGATCGCGGCTTGGGGCGTGTGCTCGCATGGGGCACGTATCGCAGCCAGGCGCAGGTGTCTTGTGAAGGCACTCATCGTGGCCAAGCAGGGCTTGGCATTTTTCCTGTCGAGCAAGCGTGCTCGGCATTTCCTGTCGGACGACCGTGTCTGGCATTTCCTGTCGGACGACCGTGTCCGGCATTTCCTGTCGGGTCATCAGAGGGTGCAAGAGGAAGCATCCACCGCTGCTGCTGCCAGGCGAGGGTGCTCGTGGGCACCTGACTGCATCGCGGCCGGAGGAGGGCGCTTGGGCGAGGCGTCACCGGCGACTGGGCGACGAAGCGCAGCATACATCCCGACCACCTAACGGTGCCAAACGGTTGGGCTTTGGCACAACACCTTCGGGTGGAGCAGTTCTCTCGAGCGAGACTGCGCTTGCACTACCGCTCGACTGTTGCGTCATATTCCTTGGCGGGACAGTTCCTTAACCTTTCCTCCATTCCATTCCTGCACGACTCCATCCCTGGATGGCTCACCTCGGTAGGCCCCGTTCAGGATTGATAGGGTTGATAGGGCTGTTAGGGTGGTAGTAAGGTTGTAGGGTTGGGAGATAAAGGGGGGAGGGGTAGTGGGATTAGGTTGGGGTGTAGAAGGGTTGTAGGTAAGGGGTTGTAGGAACCGTAGGGACAGTTAGGGACCGTAGGCCAACAATCACCTTCCAGCAAGATGAAGAAGGCACAAGACCAGACAGAGAGGAGCGAAGGAAGCAGGACAAGGACAGGGCTCTCAAGAAAGGCTAAAGAGGCGGAATCATCTGGAGCGACCACAGCTACTGCTTCGAGTGGAACAACTCCTTCAAGTGGAGTCACCACCGATACGTCCACATGCACGTGGGACTCAGGGACGTCCATGGCAACGACGAGCAACAGGACGGACACCAGTGGTACGCAGGCCAGCACCGCACAACAATCCGTTATATCCAGGAGTGAAACGATAGTCGAAAAAGTAGGTCAAAGGACCGAAGAAGCGGCATCGTCAAGGACAGTAATCGGGCACACTAGTGACAAAGGGTCACAGAGATGTAGTAGGTCATCGCGATCGGCGAGGCTGAAAGCCGAATTAGAGGTGCGGATTAAATTCGAACGCTCAGAGCTCGAACGAGCACAGGCAGCTGCTGCCTTAGCCAAGTCTCAATGGGAGTTGGCACGACTCAACCGAGAAGAGGAGATCGACTCGAGTGAGGATGATGAAGAGCGGAATACTCAGGTGGAACCTTTCGTAAGGAGTTGGGTTCAACAGACCATAATGAGCGCGCCGGTTAGTGTAACGCAACCCGATATTACTGATAAGGAAGCGTGCAAAGGATCACGCCGCAAAGGGGCGGAGATCGAGCGCAACCAAGGAAATACACAGTAAATCCACGCGAGTGAGGTGTCAGAATTGACCGAAGCGATTGTGAGTGCAATAAAGATAGCGGAAAAAGATAAGTCTTCCCAGCTTCATTTCCTCCAGGAATTACCGGTGTTCGATGGAGACCCGGGTGAATGGATAGTTTTCAAAACGGTGTTTGAAGACACGAGAAGCCAATTTTCAGGGGTGCAGAATGTTGCACGCCTTAGGAGGGCATTAAAGGGTACCACTAAGGAAGCGGTTAAGTCATTGTTGTTTACTTTGTGTGAACCTGAAGAAACAATGAACGCTCTCGAAAGAAGATTCGGTAGGGTTGAGATGCTCATTCTAGCCGAAATCGAGAATGTAAAACGTATGCCAAGATTGGCGGAAGACCGCCGAAATATAGGATTTTTTCAAGTCGTATTACGAACGTGGTTGCCACAGTACAAGCGTTGAATCAACCACAGTATTTATACTCACCGGAGTTAGTGAGCCGTATAGTAGAGAAACTCGGTACTATGATTAAATTTAAATAGTTTGAATATCGAGCTCAGCATCCTTTGGAGCCAGAGTTACAGAAGATGGCCAAGTTCTTGAATTTATTGAGTGAACAATTTGGAACGTCCTGAAGCAATGAAAATGTGCCTGAAAAACGGAAGCGTCCTGAATTCAGGAAGCAAACCGTACACACTGCAAAGGGGAGTGTACGTAACCGTGTCAAGAGCGAGCGCTATGAGCACCGAAATAATACGAGCGAGCGTCTAGAACGCCGAAATAATAAAGGGCACAACCGACAAGTGGTTATGATAACCCAGGACAAGCCTGTAAGTCGGGTAACACATAAGTGTGTTATATGTAACAAGGAGCACTCTATAGTGAGTTGTTACAAGTTTAAGGACATGAATATTCGCGAGAGATGGGACGCGGTCAAAAAAGCGAAAGTATGTTTCCAATGTTTGTCACCTAACCATAGGAGGTTAGAGTGCAAAGCGAAAAAATGTGGTGTAAAGGGATGTAGAATGTCACATCATCGAATGCTACACCGATACCCCAACGAAAATACCTCGCCGCAAGGCGACGAGGGGGGTAAAGGGGCTGAAATTACAACTGTTAGTACAGTAAATGCACTGGCATGTGCATACTTAAAGATTATACTGGTCGAGTTGTATGGACCTAGAGGAAAGGTCAAGACAACAGCTCTTCTGGATGAAGGATCAACCATGACACTCATAGAGGAGTTGATGGCTCAGAAGTTAGCACCTCGCGGACGTAAAGAAGAATTACGTATTGAAGCCGTGGGTGGTAAGCAAATTAACGACGACAGTTCGTATCGCTTAAACGTTAAGATAAAAGGCATTTACTCGAACGACTTAGAGGAGATAAGTGTACAAACAATTAAGTCACTTAACCTTTCTCCGCAGTCAGTAAGCCGAGAATTATTGCAACGGTGTTCTCATTTGACTCCGATTAAGGACGAGTTGATGTATGAGAGGTCCAGACCTACCATATTAATTGGCCAGGACAATTGGCATCTCATAGTTACTCGTGAATTAATTTCAGGAGGTAAGAACCTACCTGTAGCATCGCTAACTAAACTTGGATGGGTTTTACATGGTCACATATCGGGTGGCATCAAACCAATCAAGATTGTTAACTACATTTCCACCAAGAAGGAGGAGGACATGGATAAGTTAATCAAAGATTATTTTAGTTTGGAATCTCTGGGAGTGTCTGCGAGAAAGCCCGCAAACGACCCAGAGGAACGAGCTTTAAATATTTTGAGCAAAACGGTACGTCGTATACCTAATGATAGGTACGAGACTGCTTTGTTATGGCGCACGGATAACGAGTGCATGCCGTCGAATAGAGCGCAGGTTGAAAGTCGCCTGTTTAATATCGAAAAGAAGCTCGATGAAAATAGCGAGTTGAAAAAGGAATATGAGAAGCAAATTGAAAATCTCATCGTTAACGGTTACGCAGAGAAAGCGAACCATATTTCCATTTCCCCACGCACGTGGTATCTTCCTCACTTCGCAGTGACTCATCCACAGAAAAAGAAAATAAGGATAGTTTTCGACGCCGCCGCAAGGACGGGCGGACGTTGTCTCAATGATGCATTGTTAACCGGACCGGACTTATTGAAGTCGTTGTTTGGAGTTCTGCTACGATTCAGAGAAGGAAGCGTGGCAGTGATGGCAGACATTAAAGAAATGTTCCTGCAAGTGAAAATCCGGGAAGAAGACAGGGATAGCTTTCGATTCTTATGGCGGCACAATCGTGACGCGCCACCAGAAGAGTATAGAATGACGTCACTCATATTTGGAGCGGCATCATCACCATGCATCGCCATGTATGTGAAGAATAGAAATGCGCAGGATAACGCACATATCTATCCAGAAGCAGCTTCCGCTACGGAAAGCAATTTTTATATGGATGACTATATACAGGCATTTCCCGACGTGACGACGGCCGAAAGGATAGTAAACGATATGTATGAATTACATAAACGTGCTTCTTTCCAACTGAGGGGATGGGCTAGCAACCGACCCGAAGTTTTATGTAAAATGGAAAATAAATATAAGAGCGACAGTGCTTCGCTGGGAGATAAAGAGCACACAGAGCGCACTTTAGGTTTGATTTGGAATATCAAACGGGATATAATAAGTTTCTCCATAAGTCTTCGTAACACACCGGAAGAGGTGATGGAAGGTTTACGACCGCCTACGAAGAGGGAGATAACTAGCGCTGTGATGTCAGTCTTCGATCCCTTAGGACTGGCATCACCCATAACGATTCAAGGGAAGTCGCTGATCCAGCAAGTATGGAGGACAGGCATCTCTTGGGATGAAGAAGTTTCACACGAATTACACGTGTTATTTTGTAAATGGATATCGGAAGTGAAGAAATTAGGTCATTTAGAAGTACCTAGACCCGTTGCTGAAGGCGTCGGCAAGGGAGAGTTACACACCTTCACGGATGCTAGTGAAAAAGCATACGCTGCCGCGGTGTATTACGTCACCACGGACGAGCTAGGAGAAAGGCAGATTACGCTGATCGCTGCAAAGGCAAGAGTAGCGCCGTTGAAACCAATTTCGATTCTAAGGCTTGAATTACAAGCAGCTCTTATGGGCAGCCGACTGGCTGCATCAGTTAGTGAAGAGAGCAAGTACGAGATATCCGAGAAAGTATTTTGGACGGACTCACGTACAGTGTCAGCGTGGATTAAGTCAGATCCTCGCGCTTTTAAACCATTCGTTGCTCATCGATTGGCTGAGATCGAAGATCACAGTAAACCATGTGAATGGCGATGGGTTCCATCGTCACAAAACGTGGCAGACGACGCCACTAGAGATTTTCCGTCCACCTTCGATGTAAGTCATCGCTGGTTTCAAGGACCTGAATTCCTCAGGAAAAGTCCTGATTTATGACCCAAACAAGTGGACACCATAATTAGCTTAGAAACAGGTGAAGAAAAATCGCCAAAAGGCGTAAATGCGCTGAGAAAGCAAAAACCGTTAAGTCTACCCGACTACGGACGATTTAGCAGCTTTAAGAAATTCCTTGGGGCAACTACACGCACCTTACAAGCGGTAGAAAAATTCAAGAGTTTAAGAAAGTCGGTTAAAGGACCCGACAACGCAGCCGAAAAGTCGGTTATGTGTTCCAACGAAATTTTAGCAAAGTCGGTTAAAGGACCCGATAGCGCGTTGGACATAGCGCTCTTGAAAAAAGCTGAATTATTAATTTGGAAGTTTGTTCAAGACGAGTGTTTCCATTCGGAAATAAAATGCTTGAAAGCAGGCAAAAGCGTCGAAAGAAGTTCACGCTTAAGTAAATTATCTACTGAAATAGGAGAAGATAACTTACTTCGTTTAAATGGGCGTTTACCTTTTAAGTCTAATTTGACCGAGGAAAGTAGAAAACCTGTCGTATTAGACGGTAAACACGAAATCGTTAAAATGATGATTAGAGAAGTTCATCATCATTTTGGACATGCCAATCATCAGACGGTGAAGAATTAGGTGAACCAAAAATTTTATGTCTTGAACTTGCGTAATGTAGTACGAAGTGTGTCACATCATTGTCAGTGGTGCAGGACATACAGGTCAAAACCGCAGAACGTGCCACAAGGAAATATTCCTCTGGAGAGAATAGCTCATCATGAACCACCTTTTACATGCTCAGCCGTGGATTATTTCGGACCTATGAGTGTGACTATAGGAAGGCGACACGAAAAACGTTGGGGTGTTTTATTTACGTGTCTGACCACCAGAGCAGTACATCTGGAATTAGCAGCCTCATTGACACCAGCGTCAATGATAATGGCGTTGAGGCGATTTATCGCCAGAAGAGGAAAACCAGCCGTTATATACAGCGATGACGGGACAAATTTCAAAGCTGCGAATAAAGAATTATTGAAAGCATGCGAAGAATGCTATGAGGGCATGAAAAATGAGTCATTTAAAAAATATATTAAATGGAAATTTATATCTCCGGGAGCACCGCACATGGGTGGCGCCTGGGAGAGGTTAGTAAGATCAATTAAAATTGCTCAAAGAAAGGAGCCCGCGAGAGGAGGTTCTGCATACGTTGCTTTTAGAAGCAGAGCATACTGTAAATTCCAGACCTCTGGTAACATTCGGTATGGATAGTCCTGAAGAGGGTTTGACACCCAATCATTTTCTTCTCGGACGCTCATGTAGTGATTGACCACCTGGATTATTTTTAGAGCAACATCTGACGGGTCAACTCAATTGGAAATCTGCACAGAGGTTAGCCGACCATTTTTGGACGAGATGGCTAAAAGAATACATGCCTACTTTAATACCTCGAACAGGTAATAACGGAAAGTTCATGGAACCTAAAGAAGGTGATATTGTCTTGATAATAGATCATTCGTTGCCACGAAATACGTGGCCCAAAGGCAAGATTAGTAGAACGCTACCGGGACCAGACGGTCACACCAGAGTGGTTGACGTCATTACTAGCACAGGTATCTTGAGGAGACCTACATCCAGAATAATAGTCCTGGTACCCGCAACGCCTCCCAAATGATGGTGCTGATGCACGGGTGGGAGATTGTTGGCGACGCGCCTATAAGAATGTTTCAATTTATTAGTTAACCGATTACGAATAGCTTCTAAAAAGCAAATTATCGAGCAACAGTATTCTAATAAGAAAATGCTTAGTTAAATCTTAAAGAAATATCGAATTAATGATGTGAGGGTCTTGGGTTCGACTCCCAGGCCGGAACAGTTTATCGTTTTCTTAGTAATATCTCTTAATAAACTCATATAGGGAATTTAAGATATAAATTATGTTACCGGATTTGTTCCCCAGTTGAAATCATCTTTCCAACGATGTTAATTTAAAGAAATATAATAAAGTTAGAGACCGGATTTGTTAGATTGTTTAGAATCAATGGAGATTGATGGCATGGGTATTGTCTTATATGAGTTTGATATGTTTTGTATGAAAACAAATGCCTATTTTCAATGCATTGATTCATGAAATATTTTGTCTATGTTATCTGATAAGAGACATGATAACTGATAAGAATTTGATTAGAAATAGTTTCCTACAGTTTGAGAATTATGTAGAAGCATTTATTCACCTATTATTGTTGATATTAGACTTTCCATTTTTTCTGATAGTCGATAGCCGTGCAAAAGTAAGTTGTTCAAATAGTGTGAGATCATAGACGCACGCTAGCCACGTACTTAGGAGGCCAAATATGTAAAAATTTAAACATTTTTAATTTCAGCAATTTATGTATGTAATGACTTGTAAACCATTTCAGATTGATTGTACGTGTAAAAAAGGTGAATTCTGTGTTATTTTTATGTGAAAATTCCAGTGAATAAGTGAAATAATGATAGTTTTGTATAAGAAATTTAAAAGTGTTTTAATAGTGAAATGAATAGAGAAAGTGTAAATTAAACTGTTGTATTAGTTAAGATATGTATAATTTCAAGTGGGAAACATTGTTTTGACTTTCTATGTTAAATATTTAAGAAATTTCAACTTGTTCAATGTGAGTAAAATAGGCACATTTTGTTTAATAAATAAAAGGTTTTTTGTGATGTGAAAATGTAACGTAAATCGTTGTAAAGATATTTTTTTGTGCTATCTTTATAAGTAAATTGTATAAATGTATGTCTTATACAAAATAAATAATATAGAAAACCGTGAGAGAGTGATAGTACAAATTGATGTAATTAAGTTGCGCGAGCGCGCAAATGGCGCGGCTCACTTTCGCATATAGCTCAGGGGTAGCTTAGTAAACGAGTTTCTTGCAATTCGTTTAAGGATCTCCTAGGTGTGCGTTACTTGCAGTTATACAGTGGCTGCAAATAACCGCCGGTACGACAAACTCCGCCGAACGTTGAGTCCCGTGATTCCGTGAGGCGTCGAGGTCACCGGCCCCTAGGTGATTCTTGGCACTTTATGCGTTTCGTGCATTCTGTGCCTAGTCGTGCATTAAAGTGCCACCTTTGCACTTCCCCCAGCCCTTTTGCTATAAAAGGGGTAGGCAGTGCCCACAGTGTGGAAAGTCTCCATAACAGTATCACCACCATCCGCGTCGTGCATCAACACCTGCTGCCGATCGTTTGGAAGATAGATAGGGCCTAGTTAGATTACCGCTGACGCTGACTCTTAGGTTAACATGTCAGGGAACGATAAGGGGGAACCTCCTCCGAGATCACGGAAACCACCAGACCGACCAGGCGTACTGGACAGACCCATCGCCTACCGCGATATTTTTAACCCGGAGAGGATGAGAGTTGTCTCATCCTACTCCCAAATACCGACCCGGAAACCTTCGTCGCCAGGTAAGGAGTCCGCATCTAGGGTTGCACTCTCGCCCATCGTACCTGAGTGTATGACTGGGCGTGAACCGCTGCCCTCTCAGCCTCAGCGGCCCATGAAGACGCCACGAAGGCACACACCTCCTGAGACCGAAGCCTCCCTCTACGAGAAGAGGCAGCGTGTTGGACAATCATCGGCATCATCAGCGTCTTCGGATGATGAAGAGCCCCAAGCGGAGACTAGGAAGAAGGTCCACACCTCACCTCCTAAGTCACCATCACCACCGCAACAGCCACCATCCATCTCACCGGACCGACGTAGTCACGACTCGGCCCAGTTTGAGCAAGGAGGTGAGGAGTCCTACAGCTGGGGCTCGACAACATATGCAACCCTAGCTGCATCAGCCGGAAGGTCATCCCCGGTACAAACTACCAACCCGTCCGGGTCAGCTCATGATGATGGACAGCGGCCATCAACGAGCTATGCCCACATGGCTGCGGCCCCTGCAGTACCACGACCGCAATCGGCGGAACAACCTCAGAAAACTGAGAAGGAAAAGGAGAAGACGAGATATCCGCCGATTGTCGCAGAATGCCTCCCGGACTGGACCAGGCATTTTAAGGTCCTTAACGAGAAGTTGGGCCACCCACCTAATGCCCGTCCGTTCGGAAAAGGAGTTAGGTTCACTCCACAGAGCCCGGATGAGTTCCGTACCATACAGAGGTACATGGTAGAACTCTCCGAGAAGGATAAAACCATGTCGTGGTATTGTTACACATCGGCAGAGGAGAAGCCCACTAAAGTGGGCATCCGTGGCCTGCCTGTGGGCACCGACGCAAAAATGATTGAGGCTATTCGGGCAAAAGGCTTCCCCATCAATTATGTGAAGGCCATACCACCACGTAGGGGCAGACCGGGCTGCCTCTACTATGCACAGCTGGAGCATCTGAGCCTGGAACGGCTACAGCAACTATACCAACTCGACGAGCTCCTCTATATGAGAGGAGTCGTCATCGAAGCCTGGCAGAGGAAGACCGGACCGGCACAATGCCACCGTTGCCAGGCTTTCGGACATGCATCCGCAAATTGTTTCAGGCCAGTGAAATGCGTTCGCTGTGCCGGTGAACATATAGCCAGCCTTTGCCCAAGGGGTAGAGAGGAGGAACCAAAGTGCGCAAACTGCGCCAAGAACCATACGGCCAACGATCGCCGCTGCCCGGTCCTGAGGAGGATAGCCAGGGAGCAGGGGATCGTTTTACCTGGGCTACTGCCGGAGAACCCAAAGAGGATCCCCCAAAGTCGCCCAAAGGCCGTCACTATACAGGAGGACGGGTGGGCTACCATCACCAGAGGGAAGGGTAGGCAACCAGCCCCCCCCCAACCCCTCCTGTAGTACCATCAGAAACGGTTGGTCCCACAGATGAAAGGGCAACCACCGGGGCGACTCTCCGACCTCCTGCCAACGACGCCACTGAGAGGCAACCCTCCAGGAATAAGAGGCGGAGGAATAGGAGCAGGAGAACGGAGCAGCCTCCTCCTCAGGCTGTGTCCACCTCTACCCCTATGAATACAGGACCAATAGCCTCCCAGGCGCAGGTTACTACAAGAGCACCAGCACCACCTACGGCAGGTAGAGCACCTGTAAGGGCCCTGCCAGAAAGCAGAGCTCGCTCTACACACAGAGCGCGCTCAACGCAAAGAGAGACTACTACTAATGCCCCGAGACCAGTGCCTTCACAGCGTAGTACAGAACGCAGACCACCAGCGTCCGGCTTCGAGACGGCTGATGCCATCCATAGACTGGTAGGCATAGCCATTGAAGTCGGTACACAAGTCCTGGCCGACATAAGGGCCGGGACTGATCCCGTTACTGCCGTCATGAAGGCACTGGCATCGCTACTGGCAAGGCACTACGGAGGATAGTAACCTGCGTCTGCTTTATTGGAACCCGGACGGGATTCGCCAAAGGATCCATGAACTCCGCACTGTCACCCAGCAACAGGACATCTATGTGATCTTGCTGGGTGAAACGAAATTAAGACCAACAACGCATCTAAAGCTGCCTAATTACCACATATATAGGAGGGACGAGGTCGATCCTCAAGGGGTCGCTTACAGAGGGACAGCGATCCTGGTGAGGAGAGACATAGTCCACCAGAAGCTGGATCTACCAGACTTCCAGACGATGCGTTCAATCGGCATAAAAATGGAGGCGGCGGGCGAGGAACTAAGGATCTTTGCAGCATACCGCCCGCCAGGGACTCCATTTCACTCCTCAGACATCCGGACGGTAATGGAAGGTACGGCATCTACCATCATCGCCGGGGACCTGAACGCCAAACACCCGGCGTGGGGGTCCAGAGTGATCACCCCGCCGGGTCGTGAACTCTATGAAGACGCTGAACACCACGACTATGACGTTCTAGGTCCCGAGGAACCGACGCATATTCCTACCGACCCTAGGAGGCGTCCGGATGTATTTGACATCGTGCTCACTAGGAACGTCAACTACCCAGTAGTGGTAGAAGTGCTGTACGATCTGAATACACAGCACCTCCCGATTCTGATAACCCTTGGCACTAAGGCAGTGACTTCACCGCCCAGAGCCGTCAAGACCAAGATCGACTGGAGGCTCTTCCACCAACACCTGCAGGAGAGACCTCCAGTCCATACACCGATCACCTCAGCGGACGACGTAGAGGCCGCTGCAACCAGAATTTCCACGAGCATCAATGAGGCCCTCAACGCGGCCTCTACGATCGTCCCTCTCTCGGGAAGGAAAGAGGAGCTGCCGCTAAAGATACGCGTGCAGCTAAACCATAAAAGAGCGCTGAGGAAGCTCTGGGCGCGTACTCGCTGCCCTAGAGTAAAGAGAAAACTTAACACCTTGTCAGACGAACTGTCGGTTGCAATACAGGCCCACAGAGGAGAGGCCTGGGAGCGGCGCATATGGAAAGCTGATGAACAGCACGCGTCGCTCTACACATTGAACCGGCAGTTAACGAAAACTCGACCACCTGTTTGCCCGCTGACCAACAATGCGGGCATTCAACGTTACGATGCCAAGGGCAGAGCGGATATCCTAGCTGAGCACTTCGAGGAGCAGTTTATGCCGAACCCTACAAGTGCGGAGTTCCTGGAATCCCATACACGGAAGGAAAGCCGCGTGCAGGAGCTCCTGTCGTCGCCCGCGCCACCGCTTGCAGGAGAGTGGTTTATCTCCCCCGCCGAACTGCGGAGGACAGTAACCCGCCTGCAACCGAGGAAGGCGCCGGGGCACGACGGGATTACTAACGCTGCACTACGACAGCTGCCCAATAGAGTCCTTGTAGAGATAGGTCGGCTCTACAATGGAATATTGCGGACATCCCACTTCCCGGAGGACTGGAAGAAAGGCAAAGTCATCGTCTTGCCGAAACCCGGGAAGGACAGGCGTAGAGCTGCCAACTACAGGCCGATCACGCTGCTACCGCATATAGCTAAACTGTGCGAAAGACTATTGTTAAGACGTCTCCGCCCGTGCATCCAACTTCGGGCGGAGCAACATGGATTCAGGAGGGGTCACTCAACAGCAACACAGCTGACCAGAGTGCTGCACCTGCTTGCGGCTGAACACAACCGTGGCCGCATATCGTTGGGCGTCTTTCTCGATATCGAGAAGGCGTTCGACCCGGTGTGGCACACAGGATTACTCTACAAGTTAGACGTACAAACAAGTATCCCTCCTGCAATATTTCGGCTAGTGGCGTCTTTCCTGGAAGGCAGGAAGTTCTACGTCTGCGTAGAGGACGCCGAGTCCGCAATTAAGACCATAACAGCTGGTGTGCCACAGGGCAGCCGTTTATCTCCAGCCCTGTACGTGGCGTACACTAATGACATACCCACCCTGGCAGGACACTTGCAAGAATGGGAGGACGACGTCGAACTAGCACTGTTTGCGGATGACAGCGCATACTTCACGTCGTCCAGAAGAGCCCACATAGCAGCTGCCAGGATGCAACGTCTGCTAGACCTGCTGCCACCATGGTTGGATGAGTGGAGGATGGCCGTCAATGTTAGCAAGACGACCGTTCTACTCACTCGCCGCTATAGAAACCTACCACCACCGTTAACTCTCAGAGGCCAGGAGATCGCATATGAGAAGGCCGTGACCTACCTTGGATGTCGGATTGACAGGATGCTGCGTATGACTGTTGACTCTGCTATACGCAAAGCTCGATGTGCGCGGGCAATGCTCCGTCCTGTCCTGAAATCCAAGTTACCGACAAAGTCGAAGATAACCATCTATAAAACCTACATAAGACCCTTGCTAACATACGCTGCTCCGGCCTGGTATGCACTCCTGAGCGATCGTCAGAAGCGGCGACTTCAGGCCCAGCAGAATTTGTCATTAAGAACTATAGTCGGTGCGGGTCGCTACGTCCGTAATGACGTCATAGCGGCCAACCTCAAGATAGAGAGCCTTCATGAATTCGTGGTCCGGCTGGCGCGCGGTATGTTTGACCGTGCCGACAACGGGCCACACGAACACCTCAACGGCTTCGCGCCGTTGCATGCAAGGCCGCCGGACGGGCGACCTTATCCAAGAGAACTCCTCCCTATATAGATTAGGGAGTCTGAGTAAACCCCTCTGGTTGCGCGGAAAAAACCATTGGATTATTATATTTGACGGTAGGAGTGTCAAGTCGCTTGTTCCTTTCCGAAAAACGATATCATTCGTACCCTCCTATCGACACATCGGGGTGGTGGGGTGGGAGGGGCAAGAAGATGATTCTAGAATGTCACGTAATCATCGGAGCCGAGAACATATAAGGCACGCGCGACCGTTGCGCGTCCTCTTTCCACCGCAGTCGTCGCTGAAACCACAACGCTTCTCTCCCGACGCACCCCTGGGGCCCCAGAGTGTCTGTCTAGAAGAAGTTCCCTCACCTCGTGTGAGATATAGTCGCGCACCGCCTCTCTCCTGAGTGTTCCAGAAGAAGTTCCAGAAGTTGCAGCTATAGTGCTCAACAGGATAGAAGAAACCCCGGTGAGTCAACACTCCTTTATTTACTGCCTGATATAATCGTTTAACCCGCTCCAATTTTGTTGTTCTCCTAATCAGGCAGGATTCCTTTTCAGCGATTTGGCACAATAATAGTTTTAGTTTAGGGAAGAGCGAGTGCATTATACCGCATGCTATAGTAGTCGCTTTTACGTAAGCGTAGAAGCAACCGCATATACAGTCCACTTTAGTTAATATCTCGCGTAATAGGTTTAAGGTTCGACCGGGGAACTAGACTTCGGCAGCCTTAAACACGTGGCTCCACCATTTTATGGTCACTTCGAGCAGGATTTTGGTCGAATTGTTGAATTAATTAATTAGATAATGCACTCTAATTTATAGAATAGACTTAAATAGTGTTCGTTTAAATTTAAATTTTGATTAGGTACTCGCAAACAGAATTATTCGTTTTATAGCGCTCGTATTTGATTAAATTTAAAGCCTATTAAATAATTGAAACAGTGTAATAGGAACCGTTTGATACGCTTACCCACAATCTTGATAAAATTATTGAGTGCAAATGACGCGTCACCTCGACTCGCTGCGCAGGTGTTCGATTTAATTACGTAATACGGCATACCGAGTGTCCATCCTTTATTGTTTGTGCGTTGTGAGATTAATTGTGATTGATATAACTTTATTATAATAGTTTAAAATGGCAGTTAGTGGAAGTGAAATCAAAATTAAAACGCTTTATGCCAAGAGGGACATACTCTTTTCGCGTATGCAGAATATAAGTGATTATATAAAGAACATTCATATAGAAGCAGTGCGGGAAACCTTTTTGACTGAAATCGAAACGATAGATTCTCTACGAATAGATTACGAAAAAATATTAGACCAAATTAATCATTTGGAATTACAAATCGACCCGAAATACATAGTGAACTACCAACCGCTGCTGGCATTCGAAGATATGTTGTGTCGCGTGAAAAGAATTGCGAGATCCCTACTATCTCAAAACGAAGCAAAGCCGGAAAAACAGGTACGTCCAAGCGACTCGATTAGGTTGCCGCCAATAGATATTCCGGTATTTAATGGTGATATTAAGACGTGGCCCTTCTTCTTCAGTAGTTTTCAAAACAATATACACAATAACCCATCGTTATCGGACGCCGAAAAATTATATTACTTAATTAGTAAACTTAGTGGCAGGGCACAGTCGATCTGCTCTGGTTTTACACCTACAGCAAACAATTACCTATTAATATTCGAAACGCTTAAAACTAAATATGAAGATAGGAGAA
Source organism: Parnassius smintheus behrii (assembly GCA_036936625.1). Lineage (NCBI taxonomy): Eukaryota > Metazoa > Arthropoda > Insecta > Lepidoptera > Papilionidae > Parnassius > Parnassius smintheus. Next base: position 4,569,512 of record JAUPFT010000023.1, read on the forward strand.
TGTTAGCTTCCGAATATTTGAACCAGATATTCGATCTTAAATCTATATCATCCGCGAACATCAACGGCTTAGAGCAGTTTCTAGATAAATTTGTGGCATCGGTGGCTGCACTTAAGAATTTGAAATTTAATGATCTTATAGACGTGGTGTTTCTCCATATTGCACTGAAGAAGTTGGACCCCGACATCGTGCGTGCGTTTGAAATGGAGCATCGTAGCTCGGAGGTGCCTTCCTTTCATTCATTAGCATCGTTCGTGCGAGATCAAATAAAGGTGATGCAGCGCTCTCCGAACGTTAAACAGGAGATTAAAAGGTGCGTCGACCGTAGACAGACTCAACCATCTAAAATAGCAGGGTCGTTAACTTACGTAACCGCTACGCCAACATCACTCCAGCATACTTGTATAGTATGTAAAGATAGACACGGTAATTTATATAATTGCGCGACTTTTCGTAAATATTCACCAAGCGAGCGTTATAAATTAGTAAAGACAAACAACCTATGTTTGAACTGCTTAAGCGATAAGCATTTAGTTGCAAAATGCAATTCGAGTTCCGTATGTAGCAAGTGCGCCAGGAAACATCACACGCTATTACATTTTGAAAATAGCAACATAGCGGCGTCAAGTAAAGCAGATAAGGAATTCGCCCCTACTAAGGTCAACGATTCTAGCGGTCGACCTGGTGATGTCGCTCTGTGCTCATTGGCAAATATGGGAGCACAACCTCCTTCAACCGTGTTACTGGGCACGGCACGTATTTTGGTTAGGGATTCGCGTGGAAACGAACAAAGCGTCCGTGCACTGCTGGACAGCGGAGCCCAAAATAGCTTTATAACGCGACAATGTTGTCAGCGCTTAGGCTTAGTAATAAATAGGTCACTTTCATGTCCTGTAATTAAAGGCATCGGAGGCACTAGTAAATCGACACAGGGATATATAAATTTAAAAATTTATTCTCGGATAGATCGTAATGTTAACTGTGATATAAATGCACTAGTAGTAGATAGGGTCACTGAACGGTTGCCAACCGTTTCGGTTGATACCTCGGCAATGATTGAATTTAAGAATTTGACTCTGGCGGACGACACTTACGCCGTTCCTGGAAACATAGACATGCTCATTGGAGCATCGCTTTTCCCTCATCTTTTGTTAAACAATAAGGTCAGGGGCAAGTCTTGGCATACCGCGCCTTACGCACTGGAAACCGTATTGGGCTATGTGATCCTTGGCTCCGCTCCCATCATAGATAGTATTTCGGCAACCTCTTATTGTGGTATGGCTGTCGAACCGCTCAAGTCGTTAGTCCGCAAATTTTGGGAGATGGAGGAGGTGAACGTCCCACCCATAGCTAGCTCAGATGACAGGTTATGCGAGGAAATTTACGTCCGCACGACCATTCGTGATCGCGACGGTAGATATAGTGTAGCGCTACCCTTTAAAGGAGATGTTTTATCTCTCGGCGATTCGCGTCAAATGGCGAAAAAAGGTTTCTACAGCTTGGAGCGTAGGATGCTCGCTTCACCCCAGTTAAAGGAAGCTTACGACGGCGTCATTAGCGAATACATAAGAGAAGGTTACATATCACTTATGGCTTCGAAATTAGATAATTACGAAGACACACCGTCGTATTTCATACCACACCACGGAGTCATTAGAGAGGACAAACTTACATCTAAGTTACGTGTAGTGCTCGACGCTAGTGCTAAAACTAGCACTCACCTGTCGCTTAACGATATCCTCTATAGTGGGCAAAATTTACAGGGCAGTTTATTTAATATAATAGTAAATTTTCGTTTGTTTAGTATAGCACTATCCGCCGATATTCGTCAAATGTTTCTTTGCATAGGGGTCCGTGAATGCGACCGTAGATTCCAACGCATTTTATATCGTTTCAACCCAAAGGAACCTCTAATGGTGTTTGAATTTAACCGCGTTTGTTTTGGTTTAAAGTCGAGCCCATTTCATGCGTTACGCACGGTGAGACAGCTCGCTCACGATGAAGGTCCCTCTTATCCTAAAGCTAAGAGAGCGGATTATATATGAATGATTTTGTGTACTCGGTCGATAGCGTGGAGGAGGCAACCCTAACCACCGCCGAGGTTATAAGGCGCATGAAATCGGGTCAATTCGATCTTGTGAAGTGGACTAGTAATTCGCGTCCGGTTTTAGATACAATCCCACTATCACACCGTCTTTCGGCGATAAAGGAATTCGACGATTCTGATACACACAAGGTGCTCGGTCTGTGTTGGTCACCAGAGTCCGACGTGTTTAGCCTTAAGGTAAATCCGCCCGTAGAGAAATGCACAAAGCGCACAATACTGTCATGCGTTGCTAGATTATGGGACGTCATGGGTTTCGTAGCTCCAGTGGTATTATACGCTAAGCTTTTAATTAAACAACTTTGGTTATTGGAATGCGACTGGTATGACTCGCCGCCTGACAGCATTGTTCGGTTGTGGCAGCGCTTTAGAGAGGAACTTCCTTTATTAAGAGAAATTAAAATACCGCGTCATATCAACGTAGATAGAAGTAGCGCCATAACAGTCGTTGGGTTTGCAGACGCCAGCGAGAAGGCTTACGGGGGCGTTGTATATTTCCACGTCCAGAATAATGGTAGAAATTCGATTAGCCTCATTAGTTCTAAGTCGAGAGTCTCCCCCCGTAAGGTTGTCTCTCTGGCGCGCTTAGAGCTTTGCGCAATATTAGTACTCACCAAGCTTATTACCGCAGTTATCAGCGTATGTAGGGATAGAGTTCACATAGAAAGGATATTGGCCTTTTCCGACTCCACCGTCGCCTTATGCTGGGTTCATTTTTCACCCCACCGTTGGGATACGTTTGTTGCGAACCGAGTGGCCAAGATACAAGACGAGTTAGAAACGCGGAACTTTTATCACGTGTCCGGTACGGAAAACCCCGCCGATTGTCTATCCCGTGGACTCACCCCGATGCAAATAATGGACCACCCGCTTTGGTTCCACGGATCTGCTTGGGTTCACTTGGATCCCTCGCAATGGCCAATAACCGATTTCGAACCTTCGTCAGTGTCACAACCGCCGGAAGAAAAGAGACACGCTCTAGTGGCGAACGTTTCGAGCGAGGTTTCTCCAATCATTGCTTTGGCGAACCGCTTGTCCTCTTGGTCGAAATTATTGCGTAGCGTAATTTACGTTTGTCGATTCGCGAAGCTGTTACCGCGACGTTCGTATGTCTTAGCATCCGATTACAACTATGCCGAGTCGCTAGTATTGCGTGAACTTCAACGTGCGCACTTCTCTGAAGAAATTAGAAGATTACAATCGAATAGAGCTTGTAGTCGCGCCTTTCAACGCCTTAAGCCATTTTTACAGGATGGGATTGTAAGGGTGGGTGGACGCTTGTCCAACTCGCAATTGAGTTTCGACCAACGGCACCCTATTGTTTTACCGCGTAAAGACCATATCATGAACTTACTAGTCGATTACCAATTTAAATTGAACTCGCACGCTGGCCTGGACTTGTTGATGTTGATTTTGCGTCAGAATTATTGGATTCTTTCTGCACGTAGTTTAATACGCAATCGGGTGCACAGATGTATAGCTTGCTTTCGGGCACGCCCCAAGCCGTCATTTCCGGAAATGGCGGAACTTAGATCTTGTAGAGTAATACAATCAGTAAAGCCCTTCACGCACACCGGGTCTGATTTCGCTGGTCCGTTTAAGGTCACGCTCATTCGCGGGCGTGGTATAAGATCCACAAAGGCTTACGTCTGCATTTTCGTATGTCTAACTACTCGAGCGGTGCATATAGAACTCGTTGGTGATCTAAGCACAGCAGGCTTTATGGGCGCATTTAAAAGATTTCTTTCCCGCCGTGGCCCTGTAAGTAGATTGTATTCGGATAACGGTACGAACTACGTCGGTGCAAAACGTATTCTATCAGAACTACATGAGCTCTTAGCTAGCAAATATTATAATTCGGAGTTCGCTCACATTCTAGCCGAGAACCGCATTGAGTGGTCTCTGAACGTCCCAGCCGCGAGTCATTTTGGGGGCAATTGGGAGACTAATATCAAGAGTCTAAAGAGTCATTTATACCGAGTAATAGGAGATCAAATTTTGTCCTTCGAAGAGCTAAGTACGGTGCTCGCTCAAATTGAATGCGTAATGAATAGTCGCCCACTTTGTCGTACGTTGTCTAGTGACCCCTCGGAACCGCTGGCTCTAACTCCAGCACATTTTTTGAATTTAACGCCTTTAAAGTATTTGCCAGCCGCAGATATGGATGAGAACAGACTTAGCATTTCCGCACGCCACAAATTATTAGATCGGTTAGTGCAATCGTTTTGGAAACGATGGAGGATGGAATACTTGCATACTTTGCAGTCTCGACAAAAATGGAACACAGCAACTGAGCCTTTAGCTGTAGGAACTGTAGTTGTGCTCACCAAAGAGAATACGCCGCCTCTCCACTGGCCGTTAGGAATTGTCGAAGAGGTCTTTCCCGGTTCCGACGGAGTAGTTAGGATAGCTCTCGTTAAGACCACGGTTGGGTCTTACTTGCGTCCGGTTGTCCGTTTGTGCCCCCTGCCTCTTCCATAATTTAAATTAGCTTTCTAAATTAAATTGTAGTTGAATTTAGGTAATCTTAGCGTTAGTTAGTTATTTTGTTAGTTGATCTTAGCTCTAGTTGTATTAGTTAATTTTGAAGGAAATCCTTCAAGGGCGGGGGAGATGGTTGCGCGGAAAAAACCATTGGATTATTATATTTGACGGTAGGAGTGTCAAGTCGCTTGTTCCTTTCCGAAAAACGATATCATTCGTACCCTCCTATCGACACATCGGGGTGGTGGGGTGGGAGGGGCAGGAAGATGATTCTAGAATGTCACGTAATCATCGGAGCCGAGAACATATAAGGCACGCGCGACCGTTGCGCGTCCTCTTTCCACCGCAGTCGTCGCTGAAACCACAACGCTTCTCTCCCGACGCACCCCTGGGGCCCCAGAGTGTCTGTCTAGAAGAAGTTCCCTCACCTCGTGTGAGATATAGTCGCGCACCGCCTCTCTCCTGAGTGTTCCAGAAGAAGTTCCAGAAGTTGCAGCTATAGTGCTCAACAGGATAGAAGAAACCCCGGTGAGTCAACACTCCTTTATTTACTGCCTGATATAATCGTTTAACCCGCTCCAATTTTGTTGTTCTCCTAATCAGGCAGGATTCCTTTTCAGCGATTTGGCACAATAATAGTTTTAGTTTAGGGAAGAGCGAGTGCATTATACCGCATGCTATAGTAGTCGCTTTTACGTAAGCGTAGAAGCAACCGCATATACAGTCCACTTTAGTTAATATCTCGCGTAATAGGTTTAAGGTTCGACCGGGGAACTAGACTTCGGCAGCCTTAAACACGTGGCTCCACCACCCTCAATGCCGCAGAAAGGCCAATTTTGACAAATAATTGTGTTATTTAAACACAATTATTAGATAACCACCTTTTGCTTATAATTTAACCGAATGTGACAATAGTCGTTATAACAACGCCTTTAACATCAAGGCGCCCAGGACCGGCACACTGTAGTGTGTGAGGAACATCCGGGTAAAGGGGTACACCCCGAGGCCCGAGACCTGCACGGCTATATGCCTGCAGAAGACAACAACGACGCAATTCGTTCGGGAATCCTTCGGAATTAGTTCGGGAATCCTTCGGGATTAGTTCGGGAATCAAACCAGCAGTCAATAAGAAGAAGAAAGAAAAAGTGTAGGGAAGTGATAGGGAAAAGTGATTACTCTCTCACCGAACGGTTTGAAGATAATTGCTGTTTTATTCCCAAGAAATTCATCCCTCAAAATTATACAGTCCACATCGAAGAATTAAGGCGTTGGGACTGGGACGACTTCGGAAGACCCGTAATCCCCGCCTGAACCTATTTTCTGAAAAGGAAGAGGTTATCGCCCTTGTGTGTTACTCCGTTGCGGAGATCACATACGTTGTTCCCGAACCCAACGTAGGCGTGATAGGAGGCCGGATCGAGAGAAGCCTCGATTCCTCCCTTCTGTATCAGAGCCCGAACGTTTCCGTTTGGGCTCTGATACAGAATCATGTGGAGGATCATGCACCTTCCCTGTTAAACCTTCTGCTGACCTCTCACCCGGACGGATATCAGATTTCCGTTGACGCCCCTTTAGGCTCCTCGGACCATTGTCTTGTCCGGAGTGTGGTGCCACTCACGCTGAAATCGCAGTTGCATTTTGCAGGCTGCCGACATGTTTGGCACTATAGCTCAGCCGATTGGGATGGGATGCGGTCTTTCTTAACATCCTACCCTTGGGGGCGAGTTTGCTTCTCGCCGGACGATCCCAACGTTGTTGCGGATTCTGTCGCTGATGCGGTACTTCAGGGTATGGAATTTTTTATTCCTTCCTCTGTGGTGCCCATTGGAGGTAAGTCTCAGCCATGGTTTGGTCGCTCCTGTAAAATAGCATCATGCTATAAGCAGGAGTGCTACCAAGCCTGGGCTGACGCATCAGCTTCCCGGGATGTAAGCACCAGAGCTCTAAAAAAGAAGTTTAATTCTCCTCTAGGTCCTTCAAAAGAGTCATTGCCAAGGCAAAGAGAGAGCACATCGGCAGAATTGGCGAGAAACTAGTTCACCTTCCTTCTGGAACTCGTGCATTCTGGTCTCTTGCCAAAGCTGTCCAGGGGAATTTCTGCCAGCCATCTCTTCTATCTCTGCACAGGGAGGACGACTCACTGGACCATACTGCAAAGGAGAAAGCCGATCTTCTAGGCTCTTTCTTTGCGTCTAACTCGACTCTCGATGACGGGGGGAGTACGCCGCCGACCATCCCGCGGTATGAGTGCTAGATGCCGGAAGTGCAGTTTACACAGTGCTCGGTTCGCATAGCACTTCTCTCACTGGACATCCACAAGTCGAGTGGGCCTGACGGAATCCCCCTAATTGTGCCGAAGATATGTGCTCCAGAATTGGCACCGGTTTTAACGCGTCTTTTCCGGTACTCCTACTCTCTAGGCGTAGTCCCAAAATCATGGAAGACGGCTATCGTCCACCCGATCCCTAAAAAAAGCGACCGCTCAGACCCGTCCAACTACCGGCCTATCGCCATCACCTCCTTGTTCTCCAAAACAATGGAGTCCATTGTAAACTGCCAGCTCATGAGGTACCTTGAGGATCACCAGCTGATTAGTGACCGCCAAAACGGTGGTTTCGCCGTGGTTGATCAGCTGGTGATCTTCTGGTCTATCTAACTCATAGATGGGTGGAGACAGTAGAGTCCAAGGGGGAGGCATTGGCCGTTAGTTTGGACATTACGAAGGCCTTCGATCGGGTTTGGCACAAAGCGCTTCTTTCGAAGCTCCCTTCCTATGGGCTTCCCGAGAAATTGTGCGATTGGATCACTCGGCTTTCTTGCAGATCGGAGCATCAAGGTCGTTGTAGACGGTGCAAGCTCCGATTACAAGCCTATTAACGTGGGTGTTCCACCAGGCTGCGTGCTATCGCCAACGCTGTTTCTTCCGCATGTCAATGATATATTGCAAACCCGTTACATTAATTGCTATGCAGATGACATCACTGGTGATGCTCTGTACACCGGCCGTGCCAATATTTCGTGGGAAAACTTCTCCGAATACCGGGACAAACTTGTGTCTGAAGTCGAGTCTTTGCTGAACAGAGTCTCTGATTGGGGGCCACTAAATCTAGTCCAGTTTAACCCCCAGAAAACACAAGTTTGCGCGTTAACCGCTAAAAAGAACCCCTTTGTATCTCCCCAGTTTCAAGGTACTCCTCTTGTTGCTTCAGCCTGTGTCGGTATTCTCGGCGTCGACATATCGAGTGACGTGCAGTTTCGTGGTCACTTGGAAGAGAAGGCCAAATTAGCCTCTAAAAAGCTTGGCGTGCTCAGCAGAGCGGGACAGTATTTTATGCCGGCACACCGCCTGCAACTTTACAAGGAGCAGATTCAGCCGCACATGGAATACTGTTCCCATCTCTGGGCTGGGGCTCCCCAGTACCAGCTTCTTCCACATGAACGCATCCAGCGCAGAGCGGCTCGAATCGTCGACGACCGAGTGCTTTCCGATTGGCTCGATTCACTGGCGCTGCGAAGAGATGTTGCATCTCTTTGCATTTTCTTTCGCATATACCGTGAACGCACTACGCGGCAAACATCCCGATACCATCCACACCATCTGGATGCTTGGCGGTCCACCACTGTACGTTTCACAAGGAGTTTTCTTCCGCGTACGACCTCTCTGTAGAATAGTTTACCACCGGCGATTTTTCCGGACCGACACGACCTGGAGCCCTTCAAGAAAAGAGCTTAGGTACTCCTTTCTAAAGGGCCGGCAATTCCCCTGGTGTTGCGGTTGATCATGGGCGGCGAGTTACTTAACATCAGGTGAACCACGTGCTCGTTTGCCCCATCTTCTATAAAAAAAATTCTCCAAAATATTGATCTATTCTATGATAAAAAAAGGATTTTCGATCCTTTTAAGAAGTCTGCAGATCTACAGATATTTTGCAATAGCATTTACGGAAATTCAAGGAAATTATAATTATATATAAGGGGGTTTCGTACTCCTTGGTGATATGCGTAGTATCCTCTTTAAGAGTGTTAGTGTTTTGTGATCATCTTACTTAGGTCCATAGGTGACTATATGATAGATAAGAATCTCTAACGTAAAAATTAGTCGCGACAACAGCGCCACCTGGACGCTAGTTTATTAACTACTACTTTAATCTTTAACTATACATAACTATAGATATTATAATATATTACATATACCTGTATACTACTCCTTTCATATTGTTATTTTTATTAAGTATATAGGCGCATCTACATAGTGCTGGTTGGATCTAGTGACTACTTGAAATTGAGGGTATATCGAGAAACCCTCCCACTCGTTTGTGCAGTATAAAGTTCAGTGTAGGGATAGAGCGCGAGAGATTCCGCTTGAGTTGTTTCACGAGTAAAGTCATTCTACGCGTGCTAAGATAGTCGTTGTTCTGTCTATTGTGGTGATTCTTCTGGTGCAGAAAAGGAGGATTGGAGACGCCAGTAACTTAAGGTATTTTCGATAAAGATTTAGTGGACTGTAATTTTGGTGCATACGGTAAAGGGGAAAATAAATAGGTGGGATAGCACGCACTGACCTGATGAGGGCTGCCTTGCCTTCCTCCTGGAGTGTCTGCTATACAGCAAGCTCGCCACGTGGTTCGGCGCACACGCACTCTCGGAACAGTCTCGTGAAGTCCCACACTCTCCACCTTTGCCCTTACGGGGGCGTCTCACACTTTTATGAGTTACAAAGACACAATGTCTGATGCGGTGAATATTAAACATAAACAGGAGAACTCAATGTTCGTCCTGCGCGGTTTGCGGTTAATGTACATAAGACGCGACGGGTGGCCGTGCGTTGCGGATGGCGTAATATCACTTAGTATAATGACGCGCGCCGAGATCCTCTTTTTCACCTCGGCGGCAGCGCGTGCGGTAGGAAAGGGAAGGAAGGAAGGAAACAAAAAATATGCACTAGTCATGTTGATAAAGTAGATATAACTTAGGACGAACTCAATGCGATATGTAATGTAATGTTGATAAAGTAGATTGTTAACTGGCGTTACCATTTCCTCCCGCCCTTAAAGGGTCACCTTTAAAAGACAACCGTAATATAAAAAGTAAAAGGAAACAAATAAATAAGCGGTATATAAAGTGAGAGGATGCGCTCAATGCGCATGTCTCATCTACTAACCTTACTTGGTAAGCGAGAAAATGTATACATAAATATAATATTGCGGTTTAATACTTTTTTAATATATATAAATATAAACTTAATTCCTAATTTAGATAAATAATTATAATCAAAATAATCGTGATTTATTGTCTTGGGAGAGGGCAAATACGAGCAACAGGACGGAGATATGTTCCCTTAGTAGTTCTCACGGTCACTACTCGAACTACGCCATCCTTCGAAGGATGAACAGACTCGACAATCGCTAATGGCCAAGCAAGGGGCGGTTCATTATCATTTATCACAATTACAACCATGCCTGGTACGATAGCCGTAGACGGGGTGTTCCACTTCTGACGAACTTGTAATCCGTGAAGGTATTCCGTCCTCCATCGGTCCCAAAACGACTGAACTAATTTATCCAGTAAAGAATGCCTGTGTAACAGACTGGTAGAGTCAGATTTGACTTTGCGGGTAATGACAATAAAGGTGCGGTATTCAAAAAATGACTCGGAGTAAGAGCTGAAGGCTCTGCAGGATCAGAACTCAATACTGTCAAGGGCCGCGAGTTTAGCAAGCACTCAATTTGCGCAAGAACAGTATTAAGCTCTTCGTATGAAAGTAACTGATGTCCGATAACTCGGAACAGATGCGTTTTTACGACTTTGATCATACTCTCCCAGGCGCCTCCAAAATGAGGAGAGTTGGGACAGATGAACTTCCATGTTATACGATTCTCAGCACACTCTTGCTCAAGCTTTGGGCGGTATTCAACGTTTAGAAATTTATAGAGATCGCGAAGATACGAAGCGGCACCTTTAAAATTCGTTCCATTATCCGAATATAAAAACTGAATCGGCCCTCGTCTAGAGAGGAAACGTTTAAGCGCAGCGAGGAAACTAGAACTACTAAGATCTGTAGCGATTTCTATATGTACAGCTCGAGTCGTGAGGCATGTGAAAACACATAAGTACGCCTTCTCGCTGCGTACACCACGACGACGTACAGGAGTGTATGCGATAGGACCGGCATAATCGCAGCCCGTGTGTGTAAATGCCTTAATAGCTTGTCTTACACGACTATGGGGAAGATCAGCCATCAAAGGGTAAGTTGGACGGGGTCTAAGCCGGAAACATATATTACATTTGTAGACTCTGCTTCTCACAGTGCGGCGTGCGGAAAGTATCCAAAATTTTTGACGGAGCAACGACAATAACAATTCAGGCCCAGCGTGTAAATTTTTAATATGATAATAGTCAATGATCATGTTCACTACATGATCATTGCGCGGGAGTTTAATTGGATGTTTTTGTGTGTAATCTAATGCGGAGTTCGAAAGACGACCACCAATGCAGATTAAACCATTCTCAATAAAAGGCCTTAAACGATTGAAAGCGGGCGAGCAAGGTTTGTTACCTTCAATATTTAAATATTCCACTGCAAAATGCTGTTTTTGCAGGGCGCGGAGGATTATAACCTCAGAGAAACTGAGATCATCAGCAGTCACTACAGTAGTGTTGCGGCGGGGCAATAATTTAGCAAACTTACACACGTACGCAATTATACGTAGAAGTTTACTCCAAGAAGAGATGCGGAATGCGAGCTCATAAATCGCAGAATTACAGACGGATGTGCACACAGTGTGCGACAAAATCTTCTTCTCAGGCATGTTTGCAATAACCTCATTGTCTAAAGTACGAAGAGGCCATTGAGATGGATCTAACGAAGTCCACTGAGGCCCATGGAGCCACAGGGGGTTTGAAACTAATTTATTTGGCGTAACGCCACGTGAAAGTATGTCAGCGGGATTCTCAGTACCTGCGACATGATAAAAGTTATCAGCGCGAATATTGTCGGTAATCTGAACAACGCGGTTTGCAACAAAGGTCTGCCACTTGTGTGGCGAACTCTTTATCCAGTACAGAGCTACTTTTGAATCTACAAAGGCATAGACTGATATTGCAAGGTCAAGAGAATAATTGTCGAGTACTCTGCGAAGCAATTTTGAGAGTAAAACCGCTCCACAAAGCTCAAGGCGTGCAATAGATAGTGGTTTCGTCGGTGCGACTTTAGTCTTTGCACAAATCAACTGGACGGTGTTACCATTGACGCTCTTTACATGTATGTAGACTACGGCACCGTATGCGTGCTCGCTGGCGTCGGAAAACCCCAGGAGTGACGCAGTACAGTTTTTGGATACACCAACATGTCGCGGGATACGTAAATCATTAAGAGCTGGTAATTCAGCACAGAATTGCCTCCACATCTTAATAATTGGCGGTGGTGGTATGTCGTCCCAATCTAAATTAAGTTGCCAAAGCTGCTTTATTAACAATTTGGCGTACGCGACTGTGGGAGCAACGAAACCCATTATGTCCCACAGGCGAGCGACAGTAGATAAGATGGCGCGCTTAGTGCACGTCACATCAGCGGGAACAGATATCTTAAAATAAAAGGCGTCGCTATCGGTAGACCAATGCAAGCCTAGTATTTTATGTGGCATTGATTTATCGAACTCTACTTCTCCTGTAATTTTATGGGAAGTAGGGAGGTCATCTAAAACAGATCGACGGTTACTATGCCATTTTATCAGGTCCCATTGGGTACCCTTGAATAAGTCTATCAGCTGCCGAGAGGTCTCACTGGCCTCGGATTCACTGGGCATAGAGAACGCGATGTCGTCCATATATAGCGAAGTAAATGCGATACGACTCGCAAGCGGATACTTTGCGCCGTCGTCATCAATGAGCTGTCTTACCGTGCGCAATGCATGGTATGGACTCGAAGTTAAACCGAAGCACACGCGATTGAAGTGGTATAACACAAGTGGGTCTTGTGGGCGGAAGCGGTATAGGAAGCATTGGTAACGACGATCAGAATCGCGAACAACTATTTGCAGAAATTGTTGGCGACAGTCGGCTGTCATAGCGATTGGATGTAAGCGGAAAGTTAAAATTATATTGAACAAGTCGCCTTGCAAATTTGGTCCTGAATGCAGAATATCATTTAATGATCGCCCAGTGCTAGTCTTACTGCTAGCATCCAGGACGATGCGCAGACGCGTTGACTTCTTATCTTCGCGTAAGACTCCATGATGCGGTATGACATATATTGGAGCGGGTTCATGAGAGTCATACGGCGGTGCGGGGGATATATAATTTTTAGCTAAGTATTCCTTTATGACGTCATCATATGCTAACCTTAATGTAGGCGAGGCTTGAAGTTTCCTCTCCAAGCACATGAATCGTCGTCGAGAGGTTTCATAAGAATCTCCGAGAGAGTAAACGTCATCTTTAAATGGCAGGCCAACAATATATCTACCAGTAAAAGGATCGCGGGATGTCGTAGATTTATAAAACTCTTCACATTCAATGTCTGAAGGACACTGAATGGGCGGTGCGGAGGGTGGCTGTTCAAGCTCCCAAAATCGTTGCACTAATTTGTCAACGATAGGAGACTCTAGAACTGAGCAGCACGTTAAAGAATGATTTACCTGAAGTGTCGGCACTGAGCCCATAATAACGTAACCAAATACCGTACTCAAAGCCGAGGGCCCGGACAAGTCGTTAGACGAATAAATTACGTCTGGACATAGTAAGTGCGGGAAAAGGGATGCGCCTATCAAAACATCAATTTTATTAGGCATGCTATAACATTCATCAGCGAGTCTTATCCCATGGAAGTGTGATAAGACAGATGTGTCTACCACAGCGGTGGGCAAAAGGTCGGTGATTTGATCAACAACTAGCGTTGAAACATTGAAGTTAATATTCGAGTCGAATCGTGAGAAAATTTTAATATCAATCGATTTCGATTTTACAATTTTTTCAACTCCACCGAATCCCTTTACTACAGTACATTCGGTATCGTGTTGTTGAACGCCTAAACGATGACAGCACTCTTTAGTCATAAAATGGCTTTGAGCCGCGGAGTCTAATAATATACGAATAATTTGTTTCTCTCCCTTAGCATCGTAAGCAAATACTTGAGCGGTTGATAATAAAACAGTTCTCTGCGAACGACTTGCGCGCGCGGGAGGCGGTGAACGTTGAGAAACATTCTTGAACGAAGTACACAGCGCGACGTCTGAACGCGCACCTGCGGTGAGGGGTGGCGAGTGTGCGGGCGCGGGGGTTGTAGACTTCAGTGTAACTGGCTGAAGCGGTGGAGAACGCGCCAGCGCAGGGGAAGCATTATCGCTTCTGCGGTGGAAGTGCAACAATGTGTGATGTTTAAATTTACAAACTCGACAACTATAATTTGAAGAGCAACTAGACACTCGATGACTTAAACTGAGACAATTCACACATGCATTGTTACTCTTTACGCATTTAAATCGTTCCTGCGGCGTCATTTTATTAAAGTCTGCACACTTAAATAGGTGTTGATGCACAATATTATCGCACAGACACTTTGAGCAACTAGTCGTCGTGCTTACGTACGCCTGATACTTCGGCGACGAAGTATTATTACAGCGACGATTATTACCGTTACCTCGTCGATTGTTTGGTGCGCTATTAGAATTTGTACTAGAATCGGTGCGTTGCAAAACTTTGGAGCGGGTCTTAATAAAATTTACTAAATCATCAAAGGTAGGTACCATCGAGTTATGACTATATTCGAAAGAGCGAATGGTATCCGGGTCCAGCTTCTTAAGCGCGATATGAAGAACAATTAAGTCCGCGAGATTATCTAACTTTAAGTTTTGTAAAGCGCGCACTGCACTTATAAAGTTATCAGTAAATAAATCAAAATTATTTGCGGTGGCCGATTGCAATGGCTTAAATTCGAACATCTGATTAATATATGTAGATGCTAGCATACGCCGGTCTTCATATTTGTCAACGAGTGCTTGCAATAAAATTTTATAATTTTCAGCGCAAGGAGTTATACCTGAGCATACAGATAGGGCTTTGCCCGTTAGTTTACCTAGCAAATAGTATAACTTTTCAGCGTCGGTAAGCGATGTGTTGTCATGGACGGTTGATTTAAAGCTAGCATAAAATAAAGGCCATGAGCGAATGTCACCCGAAAATGGCATAAGTTCGATAGGCGGAAGTGAGAATCTGGCTTTAGATGGTGTACTAGTACTTTGTGAATTAGATTGCGAATATTGTAAATAAAGCCTATTTATTCTACCGCAAAGAGACTCAAACGCAATGAGGCTGTTATAATCAGGTTTAGCAATAGGGTTTATTTTTAATAAATGTGAATTATAATTATCTAAGACCTGTTTAAACTCAATACGTAAAGCATTAATATTAGAACTTCCATCAAGAAAACGCTCCATCGTTGAAGTGTTTGTGAGGATGTCCGAGGACATATCATATATTTTTTGCACTATTTCAAATAAAGCATCTCGTTTAGCTAACAATAAAACCAACTCAGCATCAGGTGTGCCCTCATTATCCGAGGAATCGCTATTATTCGATGCTATTTGTTTTTTAGGTGGCATTACAACTTAAGTTATGCGGCAAAAATAATATAATTATAAGCGGGTAGTCTGTAAGCGACCTCGCTACGCGGTTGAATTATTAAATATTAGTTTTGTTAACGATGAACTTTAATTGTTAACTTTTATAATAATTATGAAGTTATTTATAACGAATATAATGCTTAAATATATGTGCAAATAATAAATGTAATTTAACAGTATAATCTATAGATGTAGTTAAAAGTTGATGACGTGATGTGAACATACAACAAATAATTTATATAGATAATTATATGCTTATTCATTCTATGAATATAGTTTTAAAATTAATGAATGTCACCTATTAGGACCTATTCTAGTGTTCTAATAAGGGCGGGGTTAATCCGAAGTCGGATTAAAATATAAATAATTAATTATATAAGCGCTTATTACGATAACGATCTAATAAGGGCGGAAAGTCAAGGTCAATCCAGCGAGAAGTGACCATTAAAAATGGAGACGCCAGCAACTTAAGGTATCTTCGATAAAGATTTAGTGGACTGTAATTTTGGTGCATACGGCAAAGGGGAAAATAAATAGGTGGGATAGCACGCACTGACCTGATGAGGGCTGCCTTGCCTTCCTCCTGGAGTGTCTGCTATACAGCAAGCTCGCCACGTGGTTCGGCGCACACGCACTCTCGGAACAGTCTCGTGAAGTCCCACACTCTCCACCTTTGCCCTTACGGGGGCGTCTCACACTTTTATGAGTTACAAAGACACAATGTCTGATGCGGTGAATATTAAACATAAACAGGAGAACTCAATGTTCGTCCTGCGCGGTTTGCGGTTAATGTACATAAGACGCGACGGGTGGCCGTGCGTTGCGGATGGCGTAATATCACTTAGTATAATGACGCGCGCCGAGATCCTCTTTTTCACCTCGGCGGCAGCGCGTGCGGTAGGAAAGGGAAGGAAGGAAGGAAACAAAAAATATGCACTAGTCATGTTGATAAAGTAGATATAACTTAGGACGAACTCAATGCGATATGTAATGTAATGTTGATAAAGTAGATTGTTAACTGGCGTTACCAAGGATAATGTTGCTAAAGGGGCTGTGCTGTGTTACGTTGAGATGGGTAAGGTTGCTGTTGGTTTGCATAATTTGGTGTTATCATGTAATTGTGTCCTTCACATTGCAGTGGTGTGTAATTGTGATGGAGACATACTGCGGTATGGTCAAACTGTAATTACTCTATGCTGAATATATAGTTACGCTGTCCTATTATAGATAATGTTAAATTGCGCAAGCAAGAGAGCAAGTTGAACATCAGCTCTCACAATTTTTCCATTTTTAGTAATTAACGCTATCCTGTTATTTCCCACACAATTGGCTCATCGTGTTGTACTTTCCGACAAATAAAACTATTATTTACAAACTGATATATTTGACGTCCCAATGTCATTGACAATGACAATGACATTGGGACGTCAAACATCTCAGTCCGTCCCCCCCCCCCCCCCCGTGACCTAGGGTGCTGTAAAGCACCAGAAACTTCGGGATAATAAAAATAAGTTAAAGTAGTGATTAAACGCGATAAAACCCGTAAATAATAGTTTTATTCACTGGAAAATTGCTTTTCATACCTTACGTAAAAAAACCACATTTATTATTTGTAATTTTATATTATTAAAAAAAATTCAACATCATCGACGCTTTTCAAAATGCGAATGTGTTCACAGGAACCGTTCATGTTGCACTGCACTACTTTTCCCACTAATCACTAATAACGTCATTAGGGTGTCTAGTCTGTCTCTATCCTTGACCACGGAGCCCAGTAACTTGATTTTCGATGACGCGCTAACGATGCGCCACAGTTGAGATATTAGATTTGTTATGCGAAGATGATTTGATAACATTTTTTTATTCATGTAGCTAATTGTAGTTTTATGTTTCTAACCTTTGGTTTTATTCAAATATCAATAATAATAGAAAAAATAACACATTTGAGCTGAATTTTGGATAGTTTTCAAGAAATCCATGCCTCCCGCGTTCGACACTAGCAGTCAACCATAGACGACTTTGGCATGCTGGACATAGTATTTGCTTAGATAAAAATCCATATTTGGTTCAATGTTTCGTAGTACTTGTGGCTCTAGGAGACTTGTTTTTTATACTCACATATTGCTGGTTTATTCTTTTTTGAGGAGTGTAGAATTAAAATACCAGTAATGATTTTCCAATATTTATATTTCGTATTTTTGTGGGTCGGGTTTTTTGTCAACTAAAGACGTCGTTGGTGCTCAGGGCCCGCGCAGGTGCTGGTCGAGTATAGGCGACTTTTGCGCTGAAAAGGTAAATAGAATATGATTTCCTTTTTAGTATTTCCTTTAATACCTAACCTGACCTGCTTAATTTTTTGTGGCGGCCACACTATCTTCATTAATTTACATAAAGTAGCTAAAAATGCAAGATTCCAGAGCACCTATAAATAAAAAAGTATTAAGTGTTTCGTAAATCAATGACTAGATGGCGGTAGTATAACCAATTGTGGACTGGCTATACACCGTGACATGTTGAAGCGATTTGATTTCCGCCATTTTGGCGCTGACAGCAGAAGTGCACGTCCACGGAACTAATAATAGGGATAAGACAGTGTACCAAATTATATCGATAAAAATTCTATACCCTACCTATACCTAAATAAATAGAATAGACTCTATGGATAGATGAACTCAACCCGTAACGTCCATTCTATTTATGTATCATATTAATATAATGACATTATCATTCATCATCATTAAAACCCTTCACAAGTCCACTGCTGAACATAAGCCTCCCCCAAGGAATGCCACAAAGCACGGTCCTGAGCTACCTGCATCCATCAACTTCTTGCATGTCTTACGAGTTTTTGACTCCATCTAGTGGGTGAACGTCCTACACTTCACCTGCCGGTACGAGGCTGCCACTCGAGAACCTCTTTTCCCCATCGGTATTCGGTTCTTCGAACTATATGGCCGGTCAATTGCCTCTTCAGCTTACTAATCCATTGGGCGATGTTGGTCACTCTGGTTCTGCTGTAGATATCCTCATTCCTAAGTTTGAACCCCTGATCATAGCCCCCTTCATAGCTCGCTGAGCGACTTCGAGCTTCCTCGTACAACTAGCAGTGAAAGACCTCGTCTCAGATCCATAGGTCATCACTGGCAACACGCACTGGTTGTATAATCTAGTTTTGAGGTATTCCTGACGAGAAGATGTGTTGTATTCTCCCGAATGCTGCCCAGCCGAGTTGAATCGTCGATTGACCTATAGTGAGACGGTAGGTATGTGTGTCATAGGTGTAGCTATGACCTACTGGGAATAATTAACGAAGTCCAAGTGTACACAATAAAGTTAATATTTAATCATTAGAAACAGGTACACAAGTATATAATATATAGTTCCACATAACACAACATAAGAGTCACTAACTATACAAAATTGAAGGAGTAGACAGTGATAATATACACCAAATTATTTAGAGATATTATTCGCGAGCTAGCAACAGAGCACTCGGTAAGCCGGGCGACATGGGCTTCGCATATGCTGTCGATAAGCGGACTGATAAGCGCGGTGCGCGGCGTTGACTGCCCAGGCGCAGGGAACTGCATTCCAACGGTATAGCTGTTTAGCGTGTTTCCAATGCACACTAGGTTAAATGTAAATAATGATTTATTATTAAATATTATATTTGTATTCTAATATGTAACGGTGGAATTCAGGTTATTTAATAGTTGTAAATAATTAGATATAATTATGTAAATATATAAAACAAGTAATATAAATATATAATATATTAAATAATATTAAATAAATAATATATAAGTATGTATTATGTATATGTACGTATAATATACAATAAGTAGGCTACAGACCTGTCGGTTGAAGTTGAACTTACCTAGTCGGACTATTTGTCCCAAGTGAAAATACTCGTCAACAACCTCAGCTAAGTGCTCCCAAAAACCACCGGTATAGGTGTGACATGAACATTACACATGACTTTTGTTTTGTCCATGTTCATCTTAAGGCCTATCCATTGGGATACACGATTGAGGTCATTGAACATAGTGCGTAGGTTCTCCAGCGATTCTGTCTTAAGGACTATATTGTCAGAAAATCGAAGCTGAGTGACGTACATGCCATTGACGTTAATACCGTATCATTTCCAGTCCAGTAGCTTGAAAACGTCTTCCAATGCAGTGGTAAACCAAATACTTTACTTTACGGGGATATTACGACACCCTGTCTTACACATCTCTACAGTTGGATTAGTTTTGTACTCTGGTTCTGTACTCGGATAGCCATCGTAGCCCTTAGACCATTCAACTAAAAATTATCAAGATTAAACTAACTACACAAACTAAAAATAAAAACATAATTTCTAAAATTATTTATTGTCAACCGTTCATTTAGTTCTAGTAATATAAAAAACAAATCAGCTGCTATAATAACGACTATTCTAATCAACTACTGGTCTGTCTATAGACAGTAAAATATTTTCTACTATATAAAAAATTATGTTTGTTCGTACTTTCTACGATGCCATACCGTTCATCAGATTGCGGTCAAACTTAGTCAACTTATTGGTTACACTTGTGCGAAGGTTATACGCATGGTACAATTAACTGACACGGACCAATAGTCTCTACAGCAAATTGCACAAATATGTACTTATCTTCCAGATACTCAGGGCTATTTACTTGGTTCAGTTGCCTCTAATGCCACCCCTGCTTTAGACGAGGTACCCCTGAGATGGGATGCTGTCAAAGTGTTCGCACACTAAAGCTTTATCTCTCTCTCTCTCTCTCTCTCTCTCTCTCTCTCTCTCTCTCTCTCTCTCAAGCAACCAAACCCATACCGTCGGGTCTCCTGGTATCGTCTCTAAATATTCTACAAAGATCTTAAACCGAGGAAACATAGAGATACGAGCTGCACTACGGACTCCCCGAACCCGATATGTGAATGGAGCCAGGGAAAAACGAGCACTTGGAAGCATCAAGTGGTGCAGCCTCACCAAAGTCGCGAAAGATAGTCGAGTGGCGCATCGTCAATCGCCATACCAACACTCCTCTTCCCTTTACGACTCCACATCGACTACAGCGGTCCAGGGAGAGGAATATCCTCTAGCCGCAGCCCACTAACACACATTCAACGTGGCTGGATATCATCAGGCGATCTTTCGACACTTGGCTATGGCCCTTGAGTTTGGTGGAAAATGAGGAAAGAAGAAATAAAAAAAAACATTCGAATTAATAATCTAATACTTTTATACTTACCTTTCCTTTCTAAAGTCCTTGAAAAACTTATTTGCCAACAGCTTACCCTTTTCCTTAATAAGCACAATTTGTTGAATTCTTTACAATCCGGTTTCCGTCCTGGTCATAGTACGGATACTGCCTTAATTAAAGTTACTGATGACATACGATGGGGTATGGATAATAAACAACTCACAGTCATAACCTTGCTAGATTTCAGTAATGCGTTCAGTACTGTTGATTTAGATGTACTGTTGAGTCAGTTGTATTTCCTTAACATATCTCTATCAGTAATTGACTGGTTTCAAAGTTATCTCTGTGGCCGTCGGCAGTGTATTCATGTTGATGAAACTCACTCATCTTGGTGTGATATTGCTGCAGGTGTGCCGCAGGGTGGCGTGTTGTCACCTTTACTCTTTTCCATTTTCATTAATTCAATTACTCATAAAATTTCTTCTCTCTACCACATGTATGTGTATGATGTCCAGATTTACACGCAGTCAACTCTTGAGAATTTGCCGAATGCAATCGTTACATCAAACTATGACTTAAATATGATTCATGAGTGGAGTCAATCATATGGCCTAAATGTCAATCCTAAAAAGTCACAGGCTATCATTTTTGGTAGTCAGAGCTTTATCTCAAGAATTGACTGGTTCTCCATACCACCTGTTGTATTCGATGGGATTGTAATCCCTTACTTTGACAATGTCAAAAATCTTGGTGTTTACCTTGATAGTTCCTTAAATTGGAAACGCCAACTGAATGAGGTAAGAAAACCTTTGTCGCTCTTAGTTCATTGCGTCGCCTTCGATCATTTCTTCCCATTCCTACAAAAATTATGCTCGCACAGTCTCTTCTCCTTCCGATTCTCGACTATGCTGTCGCAAGCTATGTAGACATAACTAAAGACCAGCTGAATAAGCTTGAGAGACTTCAAAATACTAGTATTCGGTTCATATTTGGATTGCGCAAATTTGACCATATTTTCCAATTTCGCTCACGTCTCAAGTAGTTACCTATCCAATTTCGCCGGAACATGCATATTCTTTCTATTCTGTACTGTGTCTTATTTTACCCTTCTACTCCTCCTTATCTTAAGGAGAAGTTTAGTTTTGTTGCGCTTCCAGGGGAATCTTTACGCTCTTCAAGAATACTGATTTTAAGGGTACCAACTCACAATACATCTTTCTTTAATAAATCTTTTACTGTACAGTCTATTAAGCTCTGGAATGCCCTACCTTTATATATACGCGAAGCACAAACTATTGTAGTCTTTAAGCGACTTCTTAAAGAGCATTACTTGTCTCAATCGTTCGAAAACCATTAGGATAAATTATGTGATTATGTAGTTTTTGTATTTATTTGCTTATGTTACTGTTAGTGGTATATATTTGAGTAATAAAATAAATATATGTATTTGTGTATATATATATATATATATGTACATATATATACATATATATATATACATATATATGTATATGTGTGTGTATGTTTATGTATATACGTATGTATATGTGTATCATATTTTTAATGTATTAGTTATTTATATGTTATTTTATTGCATGTATTGATATTATATTAGGTATATTTATATTGCACCACCTACCTAGTATTCACTGTTTTATTCCTTTACACCTTTGGTTGCCTGGAAGAGATCGCTATGTAACGATAAGGCCGCCAAATTGTACATGTAATCTGAACTCTGTTACGTACTTTGTGAATTTGTTTGTGGTGTACAATAAAGTATATTCATACATTCATTCATACTTACTGGTTACTGGTACCAGAAAATGTTGTCGGTATACCGCACTTTTTCAAAGTTGTGCAGTTCTCATGTCTAATAAAACAGTCGTCTGTAAAATTTTTGGAATAAATATGATAATTTTGTTTCGGACGCAAATTCACAATATTTATGCATTTAAGTCATAACTTTAGTCTAGGTTCAGTTGGAAACCTGTTAATAAACATTTGATAATCCGTTGTTGGCGACTTTTTTTGTTAACACATATGGGTAGGAAAGAACATCGATAAGTATTATAGACAAAGAACTCGACAACCCTATTGAATTTTATTGTTTATCGAAACTCAGTAATATAGACCCAAACATGTAAGTATATGTGATATTAAGATTAGTAACAAATTTTTAAGTACAGACCGTGCCACGAAAGATGAGACTTGGCGAGCGTCAGTAGTGGGGAGCTTGCGAAGGTACTGTCGTGTACGAAATATTATCCATAATTTGTATATCTATTCAGGGATTTTTCGACGAAGTTTGAAATTAACACAACGTAACAAAATTCTTAAAAATATTTATTACGAAATAATAAATTTAAAGATAAAAATGGCTGATTATCCTAGTCACTGTCACTGTCAATAAATGATACACCAGCGGGAAGATTATCGTTTGTAACGCGGCTGCCACCAGGTACATTAACTCTAGAAAATACACTACTTGTTCCAGGAGTTAACAGATTATCGTTTTCGTCAGATGACGATGAGGAACTACCTGAGTCCCCTGAGTCGCTGTCTGACGAATCTTCTCCTAGTCAGATAATTATCTCCGTATCCGTCAAATTGTCTATTATGTGATCACTTTCTATGTAAAAGTCTTCAATTTTTTTTTGTTTTATCACATAGAGCTTTCCATTCATTTGGTCCCATTTGGCTTGCCTTTTCTGTTACTAACTCTATCACACGTTTGAGGTTCCATTGCACATTCTTACTACTCACATAAACTTTTATTGAAGCCCAAGCCATTTCGATTGGATTTAAATCTGGGTGGTTTGGAGGTAATCGCAGTACGTCATGACCGTGTTCAGATAGTATTTTGTCAATGCTGAATGTCTTATATTGTTCTTTATGTATTTTTATCAATTTGTACAATTGTGGTTTAAGCATATCTGGAGTGTAGGGAATTCCTTTTTGGGTTAGCCAAGATTGCATATCAGCTTTCTTGGTATTTGAGCTTGGTGCAGATTCATACTCCTTATTGTGATACGGGGCATTATCAACTACCACGACGGCATTTGGTGGAAGATTGGATATTAGCTGGGTTCGAAGTTATTTCTGATAATTTTCGTAATTCATGTCATCGTGGTAATCACCCGTTTTTGACCCCGATTTAAAAGTCAGTAAAGCGTTTGGTATCAAACCACTTTCAGATCCAGCATGTACAATAACTACGCGCTGACCTTTAGATATTGGTTTTTTGAGCCCTTTATCTGAATTATCAGACCAAGATTTGGAGGTACTATGCGTGGAATGCACGTAAGACTCGTCAGTATATACAATAGGACGGCCTTCTTGGCGATATTTTCTGACTTTTTTTAAATATTCAATTATTTTCAGTCTGATATTGGATTTTTCTATAAGAATTTTTCGATTATTTTCGGTCCTCCTCCATCGAAAACCAAGGTCTTTCAAAATGCGGCGTAGACTTGTTTTAGAACCTCGAAAGGCAATATCGTCACGCAACTTTGCTAAAATTTTATTAAGGGTCGGCAGTTCCTTGTTCGTAACATGGAAGTTGTGAACACATCTTTTTATCACTCCTTTGTCAAAGTCATCTATGTCGGTTAAAAGTTTGGGTCTTGACCTTTTTTTCCGGGAGTGCGCAAAATTGGTAGTAACTCGGAACTGTTTCCTTCCTTCACAATTCTTTTTACTATAATTAATGATGTTCTAGTTGCGGCCGCTGTACGCATTTGTACCTGCTTCAAATTTTGTACACCTTCCTTTGCTTCTTTTGACATATAGGTGTACACGTCGTAAACCATCTTCCTACTTTGTCGTCTTAATGTTTTACCTCGAGGCATAATCAAGATTTCACAAAGTTTCACTCGTATAGAACAACACAACTATAAACAAAGTAGAAATTTATAAACACAAGTTGCACTTGTCTGTACTTGCGGAGTCAAGCGGTAAGTGCACGGGCCGCGGAGAGCGGGAAGCAACTAATATGAATGAGCGGCGCCGATGACGCCCGGTCCCTTCCCGCCTCAGACTTCATACCGCTAAAGAGACCGATAAATCGACTAATGCGCAACTCAAACCACGTGATGTGTCAAGTCTCATCTTTCGTCGGTTTGTACTTATATTATCAAACAGTTTTAGTTTGTTTAATATTTGCTGGAAATTCAATTACTTGTGAAATGTTGTACCACTTCCCTTTTGGTAAGGAGTTTTACAGATTACGCACACTCTCATTATTAATAAAAATATTTCTTATTATGTAACTAATATTATACACAATCAAACAACAAAATACTTTAGTTTTTTAGTTTAAAATTTCAAAATACAGACTCACGAAATAAGACAATATAAATAAGACAACAGATTTTGGCATATTATGTCAATTTTATTTTTCAAGACATCCTTTAGCGGCACTTCAAATTGGCACAGTCATTTTGTATGGTATAGCCAGTCCAACGTACTTGTATATATAGAGGTCAGTGCCAACAATGAAATTTCTTAGAAGGTACAATAGCATGACCATGTGATAGACGATAGGTTTTAGTAGTCTATTAACTCGTTAACTCTGTTTCCTTCGTAGACAGAGAAACCAATAGACAAATTGACGCCTTCTTTCGCATTCGCACACGAAAAAGATAGATTTATGCATACGTGTTGTATAGAAATGAGATAGAGCGGTGTGATGTTTGGCCCTTTCTCCGTGCCGGTTTTTTTGTTTAGCAAACTCTACAGTTTGCTAAACAACTTTAACAGCGTAGCGATTTAAGGAGTTTACAAGTTGCTTTAAGTGGGAAAAAAGTGTTTTGTGACCTTAAGATTGGTGAATCTTGTTCAGTTCAGTTCTTAGAACTATTAAAATTTTTATCTAAATGTGATTAAAAGTCATAAAGATTATTGTATAACCTAAAAATTCGTTATCGTCCTTTCTCACTCGAGGCCACGCCGATCATTAGTCTATAGGTTTCTCTGTCTACGGTTTCCTTCATAGACAGAGAAATTCTCTGTCTACGGTTTCCTTTACTATACTCTTTGGTAGTCTGTGCATAGATCATGAAGGTTAGAGAACAGGAGAACGATCGCCGTAGAAAATAGTGTCCCAGAAATGTGGACACCATAAGTGAGGCGCTGCAATCACTAAGTTCGGTCAATAAAAGTCATTTTCAGTCTATTTTTCCGATCAGATGCTAAACCACTTGCACATCCACGCACAATAAAATATTTCTCTATTTTTTAATGTTTATTTTAGTCAAAAATTACAAAATTACGGAGCATGAAATTTTCTCATTAAAAATGAAATGAAAATTTGTACATTATTCAATTAACTTCATCTACTTGTACCTACGAGCACTTAACCCTATAGAGACGTAATACAAGGCTACCCGAACCTGTCAACTCGTCAGTGACTAGTCACTGATATATTTCGGAACACTTTTGCTTCCCGCCAGTTGCGCCCAAAAACTAGAACCGTAGAGACGGATTACATTTGAAATATAAATTAAAATCTATTTACGGTATCATGTCTTGTTGTGCCGTTAAATGGTGCGGAAACAACAGCAAAACATGTAGTGTAACAACAAACAATATTACTTTTCATCGGTAAGTACATTTCTTTATTTTACCAAAATATTTTCGACATTTTTATTACGCAACTAGGGTCAAGTTAAACTGGACAGTTCCGTCACGCGTCACTCCCCATCCTTTTTGCATTTACTGCAAACACGTATGTCTGTCTCTCCTTATCATAATTAGCCTCGTGACGCTAATGACTAGTGCGGGGTGGTATATTTATTTTGTATTGTCGATAATTATCCACAAAATGATAATTGTATTTAGATATCGTTTTTTCGGATTTATTAGATATAGACAGATACATAATTTATTAATATTATAGATATATATAATTTAATATTAAAGTATTACTAAGAGTAGTAGATTATTATTTAGTACTCTTAGTAATACTTTATAATATTAATTATAATTATTCTTTTCGTGTATGAGCTTTGGATAAGTACGATTACAATGTTATTTTATTTAAACTGTATGATTTTTCCCTATAGGTTTCCAAAACATGGTAATATGAAAAACAAATGTATAAACGTTACAAAAAGAGAAAATTGGTTTCCATCAAAATATAGCATCATGTGCTCAAAACATTTTACTGAGGATTGTTTTTTGATGACAAACAAGAAGCGGTGACTAATGAGAAGTGCAGAAGAAGTTTCAAAATCAATAATAGCACTTAATAAAATAAATATAATAAATAAACGTGAAAATCTTTTTTATTCTCTTTTCAATCTCTCCGTACCACCTCGTAGTGCCTCGACCTTAAGCCAAAATATCTTGCGTATCTCCTACGGGGCCTTTTTTTATAGGATAGGGTGACAAACGAGCACACAGTACACCTGGTAAGTGGTTGCTGTGGTCCATAGACATCTACATCTATCCTCGATTATGAATCTAAATGCAGATGCGTTGTCACCCGTGGGGGCTGAAATGCCTCGTTTCCAGTAAAAAGGGTCGCCGGTTATCTACACTCACCATACGAAACACAGCATAAAGTTACTATTTTACGCTGGTATTCTGTGAGAGCGTGCGTCGAGCGTCCTTCCCCGGTCGAGCCGACCAATTCATGGTATAACTATACTAGTAATATAACTGCAGCATGGCTCTACCACGTATTAAATATTTTAATTTTTTATGTTAAAGTAATTTTATGTTAAACTTCAACAATTCACTAAAAGTTTATTTTAAACTCCTTTTAAACTCCAACTTCGAAAAAAAATCAAGATTAAATTAAATCTTGAATTTTTTTCGAAGTTGGCATTTATATTTTACCTGAGTATACTGCTGTAAAATATAATGTTGAAAATGTTAGTACATTTAAAATTGCATTTTTAGTTGCATAGAAAATTGAAGTCACAGTTAAAAGCTAGTTACTGATAAAAAGCGAAAACGAAAGCATGTATTAAAAAAGCGAAAAAAATTATCATTATCGATAGAAAGCATCAAGTCATTACAATGCACGCCCTAGCGATCGTGTCCGGAATCTCTTCGGAATAGTTCGGAGTACTTCGCAGCGATCACAACTCCCCCCGCACCACAACTAGTTGACAAAATTGTTTTCTTTTAAATTCGCATGTATTACTTCTCTATAGGGTTAAGTGCTCGTAGACTTGTAGTCATAAACAGTTAACTTCGCAGTCACTACTCACCGACGTTAGCGCCGCGCCGCTATACGTTCTACAATTTTCAAAGACGGGCGGGCTATGCTTTGCGTAGTGATCGTTCTCCTGTTCTCTAAGTGATGCCAGCTTAGCAACTTTATAGCTAGATCAGGCTATTATTTGGTGACAGACCGCTACAATTTAATAAAACTTGTAGCTAACCTTTTTAGCTACTTTTTATAGAAACTTTTCATTTCATCATGAGACGTGAGTTTATCGAAATTCGTCGAGTAGTGTGCCCAATCGAAAAAAAAAATCTATGGTCATAGATGCTACGGTAATTACAGGTCGACGCTGGCCGGGAATTCCACGTTTCCTCTGCGACAGAATACTTAGTAAACTGAAATAGTACGCGCTATTCGTATTCTACCTTGTGTTGTTTTGTTTTATCCATATAAAACTAATTTAATTTAATTTGAAAATGGATTTACCTTTGAAAAAAAACCTACGCACAGAAATACAGATCGGAGTGGGAAAATATGGACGAGTTTAAAGGTTGGCTAAAATCGGCAAGTGGAGACTCAAGCAAAGCATTTTGTATTGTTCTATGGAGATTATCGCTAAACTGTTTTATATAAAGAAGCATGCTGAGACCAAAAAGCATAAACAGAAAGTAGAGTTCAAAACAGGTACGTGAATGAATTTAAAATTCGTTGAGTCTGATGACTCTATCGATGGGAAAAAAAATGGTAGTTTGATATTTTCATTTTACCAATTTTTTAGGGTCAAATAATATTTTTCGTCTAGGATCCTTATGTATATTTTGTCTTTACAGGCAATAAAGAAATTCCTTTCAAAGTTGTACCAAAAGACCATTTATTTAGACCATGCGATGAATCTGAAGGCGCATTAACCTTATTTATTGCCGAGCACTGTTCTATCCACTCATCAGTCACGACCATTTTGGCCAATAGGGCACCGCTGTCGAGCACTTGTTGAAGTACTTTTAGACTACTTCCTGCTGTTCATTAAAATGACTATTTATAAGACATTTTGAATGAAAGGTGTATTAAAATAATATATCTATGGAAACTGTATTAAATGAGCTATCAGATTATGTATAACTTGAATATAGGTTTACTTCGAAAGAGATACTAATTCGAAAGTGAAAGTAAGAAAGGTGTTTTTTCCTAATTTTGTGCATTAAAGGTGTAATAATTGTAAATAAAAGCCTTTATTCCATGTACTATTTGTTTTATTAGTACGTCAAAAGCATATTTAACAATAAGTAATTAAAACAAAGAAGCTTCTATGTACATTTTTTGTTCACAAAAAGGTCGAGAATAATGGGCCTCACATAGCTCTACTCGAAATCGGGACGAAAAATTGGGATGTTTACATCCCCGGCTCGCTTGTGCTCCACATGGCTTGGAGTGATAACTTTTTCTATAGATTGGTTTATGTTCTTGCGATAAACGTTTTCAGACCTAAAAAAAACTAAAAGTTATGAGAAATGAACAACAGAAACCAAACACTCGTAAATAACCCCCAAAAAAGATACCCTTATACATTGTCTTATAAATGGAATTCTATGGAACTTATTCTACATCTGACATGCTGTCCTTAAACATAATAATATTTTTATTCAGAAAAACAATAAACAAATGCCAGTTTCTTTACAATAATATTTTGGAAACCACTGTCAAAAGTATACAATTTCGGTACAAAAGTTACAAGAACACATTATGATAAGTGTAGATAAGACCAATGTGATATTCTCCGAAGGAAAAATATGAATGTAAAACGAAAGTTTAAATAAAAGTCATGTTGAGAAATAACATAAGTCACAAACATATTTTTTATGGTTGACAATTTTCATAACTAGAGGTAGGTACCTGCCAATTTTTTTTAAAGTGGAAAAATCAATAATTTTTAAAATTAACTGCATGGAAAGCTATTTTAACCACCGCTATCAAGGATTTTGCAAATTCATACAAATTACTAGTTTTAACTAACTTCAAATAAAGGAGGTTCTCTGACTGAGATTGTTTTTGAACTAATTTTAATTTTATTATTGTTTTTCACAGAATAAAAAAGCATGAGAATACGTTAAATAGTGTTACGCGCTCCAGTCGACGATATACTAGCGCCATCTAGTGTCAGGAACGAGAGCGAGTAGAGCGTGTAAAGAATGACATCACAGATCTTTCGACCGACAGCGCCACCCGAAGAACTAAGTTTCTAGAAAATCTATACTCGAACTCTCGGTACCTTGCGCGTGTTTACTTGAACATTCCGGATATTTTGCTAATTTAAATAAATAGGTGGCGCAAGATGCGATCGAGGCAGAGTTGAACTCGGCGACGCAAGCGAAGCTTCGGAGCGGAATTAAGTGAATTAGTGTTTTTAATTATTAGTGTTTTTAACCTTAGTTTGTGTAAAGTAAATTAAAGTGTTAATTTAGGTAATTTTATCGGCAATTTTTATTGTCACGAACCCTAAGCTCGTAACAATTGGTGTCAGAAGTGGGATATAATAATGCCGATTTTACCTAAGGAGGAAACGGAGGGTGTCCGTACCCGAAGTCAACGCCAGCAGGAGACGGACCAACGAAGATTTGGTGGTGCAACGCCGCAGACGTCGGAGGGCCAGCCGCCGGCAACGGAGGCCGGTCCGTCAGTAGCTCCTGCACCTGCAGCACCTGATTTAGGCGCTCTGATGGTGATGCTGCAGGAACAGGTCCGTCGGTTTGAAGAGCAGCTGCGGGGCGGACAAGAGGAACAGGCCCGTCGGTTGGAAGAGCAGATGCTCCTCATGAAGGACCTTCACGCTACCTTCGGGAAGGAGATAAGGGAGGTGAAGGATAAGGTTGCTCAACATGACAACCGCCTGTTGGAG
The DNA here is from genome assembly GCA_036936625.1 of Parnassius smintheus behrii. Lineage (NCBI taxonomy): Eukaryota > Metazoa > Arthropoda > Insecta > Lepidoptera > Papilionidae > Parnassius > Parnassius smintheus. The sequence continues at coordinate 4,599,990 of JAUPFT010000023.1, forward strand.
GCCGAAACCCGAATCGACCAAGTAAACAATCGGGTTGACAACGTAATGGCTGACATGAAGAAAACGCTGGACGACCTCAAACTTGGGGATGGAACAACAGCTCCCGTAGTAGCCACAACACCTTCGCTACGTGGATTCAAAGTGCCGCCGTTCGACGGGACCTCTTCCTGGTCGGCCTACAGAATCCAGTTCGAGGCCGTCATGGAGGCGAACGGCTGGAATAAAAGCCAAGCCATGACTGCGCTCACCCTAGGCCTGCGCGACCAAGCCTTAACTGTGTTGGAAGCTCTCGGTAAGTAAGTGACCTATGAGCAGCTTCTTGAGGCCTTGGAAGCGAGATATGGCGACGCTCATCTGGAACACGTCTTTCGCGCTCAGCTTAAAGATCGCGTGCAGCGCAGCAACGAAAACCTGCAGCAGTGGGCCCTTGAGGTGGAGAAGATGGTTCGAAAAGCATACCAGTCTGTACCTGCGCTCATTGAAGGGAACCTGGTTCAGACATTCATCGACGGCATCCGCGACCTGGAAGTCAGAGCTGCTGTGAGGCTCGGGCACCACGAGACGCTTAAGGACGCCTTGGCCCATGCACTGGAGGTAGAAGCCGTGCGGCAAGACCATCGTTCCCATCGCGTCAGGGAGGTTGCAGCAGCTACAGTTCGTGACCGCAACAGAGGATACAGCCCTAGGTGCTATGGCTGTGGGGAAAAGGGCCATCTTCAATCCAGCTGCCCTAAGCGAACCGTGGAAAGGAGAGTTGATCGCCCTCGAGAGGGTAGTGCAGCTAACGGCACTGCCTGGCGGCGACAGGATCATCGTTCACCTCACGCTAGGGAGGTTACAGCAGTTACGGTTCGCGACCACAATAAAAAATACAGCCCGAGGTGCTATGGCTGTGGGGAAAGGAGCCATCTTCGGTCCAGCTGCCCTAAGCACACCCTAGGAAGGGAAGGCGAACGGTCTCAGGAAGGAAGTGCGGCTAAAAGCACCGCCCAGCAGCAGCAGGAATACGACTTTACTATCAGACACTGCAGCGGGAAATCTCACGGCAACGCAGATGCATTGTCAAGAAGACCTTGTCCGGAAGATTGCAACCATCATAGTAGGCAAGAGAGTAAGGAAGTGGTATCCGTGAGGATGCTCAGGACAGACCACCTCAGCAACGGGTGGAAGGACAGCCTACGACGTGCACAGCAGGAAGATCCAGACATCAAGCCGATTCTGGGATGGATGAAGGCCCGTGCTACCAAGCCTAAGTGGAGGGACGTCTCAGCGATGAGTTCAACCACGAAAAGCTATTGGGCCCAATGGGACAGCTTGCTGCTTCAGGATGGAGTCCTGTGCCGTAAATGGGACAATGGTCGAAGAGACAGCTGTCGTTTGCAAATGGTTGTCCCTAAAGCTAAAGTGCCGAATCTTCTACAGCTGTGCCATAATGGTCGTTCAAGAGTCCATCTGGGAGTTAAACGAACTCTACTGAAGGTCCGAGAACAGTTTTACTGGGTCCATTATCGTGACGATGTCGAGGATTGGTGTCGTACATGTACAAGTTGTGCGGCCGTGCGGGGACCTCAGACACGTAGTAGAGGAGCACCGAAATTGTACAATATTGGTGCACCACGGGATAGGACAGCCCTTGACATTGCGGAGCCGTTACAGAAAGGCGTAAGAGGGACTCCTAAGATCGTCCATGTGGATCGCTTGGCGCAGTGTTACGCGCTCCAGTCGACGATATACTAGCTCCATCTAGTGTCAGGAACGAGAGCGAGTAGAGCGTGTAAAGAATGACATCACAGATCTTTCGACAGACAGCGCCACCCGAAAAACTAAGTTTCTAGAAAATCTATACTCGAACTCTCGGTACCTTGCGCGTGTTTACTTGAACATTCCGGATATTTTGCTAATTTAAATAAATAGGTGGCGCAAGATGCGATCGAGGCAGAGTTGAACTCGGCGACGCAAGCGAAGTTTCGGAGCGGAATTAAGTGAATTAGTGTTTTTAATTATTAGTGTTTTTAACTTTAGTTTGTGTAAAGTAAATTAAAGTGTTAATTTAGGTAATTTTATCGGCAATTTTTATTGTCACGAACCCTAAGCTCGTAACAATAGGTAAAAATACAGTCAGCACTAAACATTCACACAAAAAATGCATAATAGAAACATCATTTATGTAGTCTAGGCTAATACAAGCTCTTGTGAATTGAAGCCATCATTAAAATTAAACACTTACGGATGACTACGCGTTTATAATATTCCACAAACATTGCTTAGCGATTTTGTGTTTTATTTTTGTGTTTTAATTGTTTCCTGACGTTTCGACACCTTTTCAGGATCCGTGGTCAAAAGTGGACTAAGCCATCGGTACCCAATCTATTCAAAGTTCAAAAATCGTTTATTCAGTATTTTTAGGCTGTAAATTTACCTCTGGAGACTTTGTACCGCAAAAGAACTGGCAACCGAAATCGGTCATATGCTGAAGTAATAAGTTAATTTAGAAGAAAATAAATTATATATATATATATATATATATATATATATATATATATATATATATAAATATATGTGTGTACATAAATACATTAAAACTAGTTCTGACACATCTCAACATGTAATTTATGCATCATTTTTATACATCACCATCCAAACCAATAAAAACCTAACTTAAGTGCACCCTGTTCCTACTACCTACCTAAATCACCTTTCAAAGTTTAAGCAAAGTCAAAATCGTTTATTGAATGTAGACCCTTACAGGTACTAAAACAAGGAATGTACAAATATTAAAATCTGACTTTGAAAAAAACTTACCCTACCAGATGGGATTTGGGCAGTGCCTTTCATCCATTACCATTCAAATAAACAAACAAAGTCTACCTAACTGCGCCTCATTCTTACTATCTATCAAAATAATTTTTAATTCATCAACATTCTTCAAACTCAACGAGGAAACGGCAAAAAGTTGAGTAGGAGGCTTTTGAGAAGATAAATATATTATAAACTAGAAAGAAAATAAACATAAAAAGATAAAAAATATATACATACTAGGTATGAAGAGTTAAAAAACAGGTGTCGTTACAAACAGTTTTGCTGCAACCAACACAGTATGTGTGCACTCGTTTCTTGCACTGTGTGCAGAGGCGCCGCCGCCGTGCGCCGTTCCGCATCGGATAGTCGGCAAGGCGGTGGGACATTGGATTACAATATCAGGATGGGTTTGGTGGAACCAGACCCCTGGGAGACTGCGTTTCCATGGTACGTCGAAATCATAGCAATTCTGTTGCTGTCTCGCCATACCATGACATAGATGTCCCCCGAGGTCAGACCAGTAAGCTGACCAGTACGCATATTGGCCTTGGTAAGATTATGCAGGGCCTGCGGAACAAACTTACGATTGGTCCGCAGGGTGCCAACACAGTCAAAACCAAAGGGTTTTGAGCCGGCGCGCTAAAAGGGGAGAATTGTAAAAGTTGTCCATCCACACAGTATGACCTTTATTCTCAAGACCATGTAAAAGTCTTAAGACAATGGCCGGTGTGGAAGGATTTAATGGGTCTTCCGATGGCTGCTGCTGTGGAGACCGCTTATGAGCGTGAATTTCAAACCACCTAAATAGCCGGTTTGAGATTCACAGACTTCGTAAGTCTTGATCCCCATCGTTGCAGCTTTGTTGGGAACAAGTTGGTTAATGTCCAACCAACCTTTCCACATGAGAAGACTCTCATCGAGAGATACATTTTGACCTAAATCATACATACTTTCAAACTTTCGACCAAGATGTGTCAAAACTGGTTTTATTTTAAAAAGTGTTGCCTCAGAATAATCCAGTTCTAGCGCACCCATGTCATCATTATTGTTGAAATGTAGGCATTTGTTCAACAAAATGAATCGGGTATATGTCAGAGGCTGTCGACCAGTATTCCTCTAACCTCGACTTGATAACAACCCCCATCGCAAGAACGATAGCAAGATAGGTGTACAGCTCGTCGGCACCACACCGTCGGTCCACCCATCTTGTAATGAGGCTATTGGGATGGAGTTTGTTATCACGGCACATGCCTATCCCACATGGCAACAAAAATGTCATATGGGTCGACATGTGGAGCTGTCGGACCAACATTTCTTAGTGAGAAGCTCTCGCACCTCGATTCAGGCTGAATCGGGGTAATAGGGAAGGCTTCCGAATGAAAACCAGAAAAGCTCCAAGGCTGGTCCGTCGTTAGTCGGAGCTTTAATCTAAACATACTGGCACTGGTAGGTATAGCGGTGGCGGTGGGCAACCTATCGTTGTTAGTGGTGGTTGAATGGGCGGAGGAGGTGGCTTCATCATCAGGCTCGATGTCAATCGGCGTGTCCATCAAACTGATGACCGTCCGAGGCAGGAACGGACGCGCCCATTCTTCCTCTTCGTCGCTTTCGTCAGAAATTGAATCGCTGCCTGTAACAAACGATGAAAAGTTCATCTTGCTGCATACCAAATTTACATTATTGGCCGGCTGAGATAACTAATTATTTCACTTACCATAGTTGACAGCGAACTCTATTTGGGAATTATCCAAAAGCCGACGAGGACGAGGAAGAGGACGCCGTACAGCACTGCCTGAGTCTGACGGTTTCGTAAAACCTGAGCCACCGCATTCCACTAACCCAGAGGAAAAAAAGGATTAATGCATAGCAATGTACATCACTACAATAAAATAAGCAAAAAAAAAGATGCCCAAGATGGCCCCGCCCGAGGGTGTTGCCCTTGGTCTACCCTACAAAGATATTTCAACATTTCAAATATAGGTCGAAAGGTATATTTTAGTTATTTCTAGATTAATAAATCTTAAAATAATACACCATTAAATCAAAACTAATACGTAGTAAAATAGTCAATTAAAAAAACTTACATTGCCGACGCGAGCACCGAACCTGCCAGTGGTATATCAGCAGCACCAAAGGGTGCAGCTGATGATACCGACGTCGATGGTCCTACCCCAGAGCTTGGTCCCTGATCTAACCTATAAAAACATTTCGATTCGATTTAACAAATCTTAAAATAATACACACTTAAATCAATACTAATACGTAGTAAAATAATCAATTAAAAAAACTTACATTGCCGACGCGAGCACCGAACCCGCCAGTGGTACATCAGCAGCACCAACAGGTGCAGCTGATGATACCGACGTCGGTGGTCCCACCTCAGAGTCTGGTCCCTGACCTAACCTAAAAAAACATATCGACATTTAAAATAAAAGTAAATTATAGTATGAACAAGAAATTATAACCCAAATCAAAAAGTAAGATGAAGTAAAATACTCAACAACTTACATTGGCGGAGAAGCGGCCAAAATTATGGTTTCCGCAAGTGCGTGCGGTAGAGTCGGAGGTGGAACTTGGTCAGTCCTACAAAGATATTTCGATGTTTAAACAAAAGTGTAACGTAACGCATTAATGCTATTGAACAGTTAACAATAATAATACTACTCACGGTTGCCACATGCGTTGCCTTAAGTGTAAAGATGTCTCGAGAGCTTGGCCTAGTGGCATCTCATTCATATTGCGAACTATTAATCTAAAAGAAACAAACGATTTATAATGCTAAAATAGCGAATTGCAAGAAATAAAATACATAAATACACTCGATAAGCATAACACAGTGCGTAAAAGTAACAATATTAAAAAAATACCAAATGTAAAAAATAATTACTATATTTAATGAGTAAAAAAAGCATACTAACTCATCAATTGTTTAAGGCCACGGTCTGGCATTATACAGGCCATGGCTCCCTCGACCACCACGACTCCCGCGACCGCGAGCGGCAACCACCGCAACCCCAGCCATCTCAGCCCCAGCTACGACTTTCGCCACTCCTCTCCCACCACGGACACGCACGCCTCTACCACGTCGTGGTCCACGCGTGCGTGGGCGTCTCGTGTCACCATTAAAATAAGCAAGTGCAAAAAAAATAGAACCACATGCCCCTAAAAACATTAAAAGCAACATCCTATCAAAAACAAATAGTACTGGGCGTTTTATTTAGAAACACTTTTAAAAAACGGTTTGTCAAAGAAAACGAACGAACAGTTTCTCGAAGATCCAACATTAGGTTTAAAAACGAACGAAATAAATACAGTTCTACATTTCATTCTCGGAACTGACTCAATCGCAAAACGTTCACAAACTACATGCTCGTTTGATAGGTTCATAGGTTGGATCTAAGTTAATACTCTATTACTATTGCTTTATGAACTATTGTCGTATAAATAGAAAACAGTTATAGTAACTACTTTTGATTGGACGTTACGATTAAAGCTAAAATAAATCCTATTTAGATCTAAACACAATTCAAATTTGGTTGTAGACGAACGTAACGAACGAGAGTAAAACTCCCGTTCGTTAAGACGCCAAATGCAGACTGAACAAACTTTTTTTAGAAACGAGCACGCAACGTTGAATGGTATTGTGATCTTTAGACTGTACTTTTATTGCATCCTTGTTATATTATCCTGATTACAGTAAAGTTAGAAAGAGATAGAAGTAGTAGAACCGATATAAATTGATGTCTAAAGCTTCGTGGTAAAACGACGCCATATTATGGAGTTTGACAGATACGCACATTATTTGACACGCCATAATATGGCGTTTGGACAGACGAGTGGCTATATTAAGTGTTGACCATTTAGGTAAACTATGCAAAATGTGTTTCAAAGACTCCAAAGCTACACAGACTCCAAAGCTATAATGAAAAATGTGCTGATGCCGCACTTTCGCAAAGAGCTCTTAGATGATATTGAAAACCAAAAGTTCAGCATTATAATGGATGAGTCCACAGACGTCAGTGTCAGTAAACACCTTGGTCTTGTAATTAGGTATTTTGTAGTATTTGTATTCGCACAGGAAAGGATAGTAAGCTCATTCCTGGAACTAGTTTCTATTGAGAGTGCAGATGCTAGGGGAATCGTTAATGGCTTAGTATCATGCTTAGAGAGTCACAGCTTAGATATCAAACAAATGATTGGAATTGGAACTGATAATGCATCTTTTATGACAGGCATTAATAACGGGGTTCATGCAATCTTAAAAAGAGAGTATGGTATAGAAAATTTGATACTGATACGATGTGTCTGCCACTCGTTGCAGTTAGCAGTGACCCATGCCTCCAAAAATACTCTGCCAAGAAATTTAGAGTTTTTGGTTAGAGAAATTTATAAAGTGAAAATACATTTAATTTAGCAAGAGGGAGAGACAATTGCTATTCAGCTGAGCTTATTTACAACATGCTCGAAGACAAAACAAATTATTTATATTTTGTGTTTCTGAGAAGCGTTTTAAATGATGTTCAAACAGCAATTAAATCATTTGAAAGTAAAAACTCTAATCCATTAAAACTTCTCAATACATTCACAGCACTGATAGAATCAGTGAGCCAGATAATTTTAATGCCAAGACCTGTAAACAGAAACTTATTAGATCCAATAACTGACAGGGATATTAACCCTAGGCCTTATCTTGGCTACATGTTTGAAACTGCTCAACATAATTTAGAATCCGAAATTTTAAATGCAATACGACAGCGCTGCTCCGCCTTCTTACTGCAATTAGTTAAGGAATTGCAATAAAGGCTTTCAGACAACTACAAGCAGCTAGAATCAATGGCGTTGCTAAGTCCAGAGGAGGCAATAAAACCAATCAAGTCAAACACTATCATCGACGTTGCTGAAATTTTGGGATTTTCACCAGAAGTAATAGACAAGATAATGCAACAGTGGCACATTCTACATATAAATAAGTTGCATTCTGAAGAAATAGTTCAGTTTTGGGTCGAAGTAAAAAAAATTAGAAATACTTCCGGTGACAACATATATCAAGATATAGTACTCTTGCTTTAACTTGCCTTTCACTGCCACATTCTAATGCAGAGGTAGAAAGGTTATTCTTCCAAACGAATTTAGTTAAAATAAGCAAAGAAACAGAATGTGTTTGAAAACTGAACTCAATCCTCTGCATTAGAGACTCCCTCAGTAAAAGTGGTAAATGCTGCTATAACAATGTTTTGCCTGAAGACGTACTACATAAAATGGACACCGTTGAAAAATATTCGAAATCAATGAAAGATACTGAACCCCAGCCACCGACATCTTCCTCTTTAATTGATTAATTTATTTTTTATTCAATTGCGTACACAGGACTTAATTTAACTTCTCGTTGGAATTAATGAATAAAAATTATTATCAGAAACTGGCATTTTATTGTAACCTACTTATCTACTGTAACATTTAGCACCTTCTAGCAAATTTTTAGGGTAAAAAAAACTGAAAATCTAGCAACATTTTGAAAATGTCTAGCTACTGGGTAAAGCTAGCAGTTGGCAACACTGCTCTAACCTTCCTGCACAGAGTACTTTGTATATACTGATACCTTCATGGCATAGATTACTGAAACTGTGTATCAGGGGGGGGGTACACTTCCATACTTTAGGTTGGGGTTCAATAATTTGCAAAGACACTAGTGCCATCTTGTACTATATCCCCATAAACTTTCGAACATTAAGTTCTAAAAGGTACGCTAGATGGCGACTACACCAATTCTGGTATTCTGGAAATGGCAAGTAGCAACTTTATATAACATAATGGCTACCGGCGCTGAGCAAGTTGTTGTTTTATTATAGTTTTTTTTTTAACTATCACACAACGCCATCTAGTCCCAAGCTAAGCAGAGCTTGTGTTATGGGTACTAGACAACTGATAAACATACTTATATATTTCTAAATACATAAATATTATAGATAAATTAGGCCCAGACACAGAACAAATGATCGTGCTCATCACACAAACATTTGTCCTGGGTGGAAATCGAACCCACGACCTCCGGCTTAGCAGTCAGGTTCACTAACCACTAAACCAACAGGCCTGTCAGTTTATAAGTGATTTTCGGTTGTTGCTACAATAAGTTTGGTTGAGTTGGGATTAGCCCTCTGTTTCTTTTTTGTCTGTTTAGATTTTCATGCTGGAATTACATTGTATATGTGTGTAGTGTTGTGCGAAATAGACGCTTTCATTTATCATTCCGGTAACCCGGTGGACATACCTATTTATTTTGGTTTGGTGTTGTATTTTGCGGAATAGACGCTTTTACATCGTGTATGTTAAATATATATAACAAAAATAAATGTTAATATTACTGAAATCTATAATACGTCTTTAATTGAACCCTAATCCCTTAAAATATAAATATAACCGCCTATAGTATGGATAGCTGTATATACATAACTACATACAGGTATCTATAGTCAACATGATATTGAGATTAGTTCAAGGGATATGATACCAGGCGGCGACACTTCATATTGGGTGACAAAAAATCCTAGGAAATGGCTCTCTATTTCTGTATATATTACTCTACTCTATGCTGTGTATATAGCACAGAGTACCTTTGTATAAACTGAAAGTATATAGTCTGTGGGTCATAAAACAAAATAATGTAAGGTTATCTGATTTAGAATTTAGTGTTAAATTTGATAAAAAAGTAAAGTAAAAATAAAACTAGAATGATATCAAGTAACTCTTTATTAAAGCGTACATGGCCAATGTTGTTACAATGCGCGGAAGCCCATAGAAAACCTCGATGGCTTCCAGTGGCGAAAAGCAAAATATATCGCATACCGAAGCGACCTGTTGTCAGTGAAGAAGAACGTATTGAGCTATTGAGGATTAATAACAATTATAAAACGCAAATGCGTGCAATAAGACGCTTTTATCATGAAGAAATGATTAAGGAAAGGTCCACACTTGAAAGTGCCAGTTCGGAAATGTCACTACGCTTGGAAGCCGAAGAGTGGGAGCGATGTGTTCAACTCAATGATAAATGGAATGCTCAAGTAGCTGCAGAGCGCGAGGAGAGGAGGAGAAAAGAATTTGAAAAAATGGAAGAATATGCACTTGCGCGAATTGAGGCTAAGGACAAGGAGCTAAAAGAGAAAATTACACAGGCGTCTGAAAGGATTAGGCGCCAAAAGGTAATAAATTCTCCATTGCTTTTCAGTATGCTCATGTCATAAAAGTTGATACAGTAGTACTAGCAGCCTTCTGTAGAGTAAGCCATTGAGAATCTCATACAGTGCCATTGTTGGTTTAGAGTGCGATAATCACTCAGTCCACTCTGGAACCTAAATCGAAGCTAAGAGCCAAGCAGTCAACTCTGACTCCCATATCTTGCCATGTACCTCAAAACCTTAAAACAAGATTGTACAACTGGTGCATGCTGTCAGTGATGACATATGGATCTTAGACATGGTCCTCCACTGCTAGCCTTATGAGAAAGCTTAAAATTTGCTCAGAGCTGTGATTCTCTGTCGGATAGATTTAGGAATGGTGATATTCCCAGTAGAAGCGCAGTAACTGATATGCCCAACAGATCACTAAGCTCAAGTGATAATGGACAGACTAACAGCCATATAACTAAAAATCAACTACTGTTGGGGCAGAAAGGTTCACTAGTAGCAACCATGCATCAGTAAGCTAAATGTAGGTCAATACCCCTGGATGGAAGTGACAACCTGGTAAGAGATCAGGAAGTCGGTGCTCAGGGTGTCTCAGTACTGTACTATATGGCATTTCTTGGGGGACGAAAACACTAAGAAAAAACTAATGTGTGTTATGTTTATATAAGAACTTAATTGGGACCTAGCTATTTTGTCACAATAACCAATCAGTTTTAAAGTACAATAGGTTTTGACTAGGCAGGTTGGAGAGTGCAATAATGCACCCTGTCGCTGATTCATGCCATGATTTGTTGGGAAGAAGATTGTGTCAACTGAATGCATGAACAGTTGACACAATCTTTTTCTTATCGTTTGACTAGTCAAAAAAGACATGTGGTTCTGCCATCATGCGTAGAGTTAGTAAGGTAAACTCTTTCTGCTCTAAAACTCTAGAAATGGGGCTCAGCTGTGAGATATATAAAGGCTAGCACTTAATGTTTATGGTTTAATGCCACTGTTTTGTATAGTGAGTGTAGAACCAGAGACCCTTTTTACTAGAAACGAGGCATTCCATCTTTTCACCCCTGGGGACTAAGACACATCTATAGTTTGATTCTTCATTGAGGATAAATGTTGATAAAGATTAATATCTAATTTACAACCATCCCCATTAATTAAATACAATGATGTGTCTTACCTCGATTGAAGAGCATGCAATTGAGGGAGGGCGGGAGGTGCTCTTCAATCCAGGTAAGACACATCAATGTATTTAATTAATGCGGATAGTTGCGAATTAGATATTAATCTTTATTATAATGATTCTATCAATTATAAATGTTGATGTCTAGAGACCTTTGCACTTTTTTGATGTTGTATGCTTGCTGACTTTTAATAGCCTACATAACTACCATTAATTTGTATAAATCGCGCATGCAAGCTAAATAAAACTTTGTCGCTGCATGCGAGTGTCCATATTACTTTGCATCTGTTCCCCTTTCTAAGTCACGGCAGACTTTTTGTGGTTAGTAAAAAAATACACTGTGAAATGTTAATTAAGTTACTTAGGTGAAGTATCTATTCTGACTATGTTCAATATTTATGCCCTTATGTAAGTTCTGCGATGCCTACATATGCAAATTGCAAGGTCATGAATCACAATGCTTGATTCTGAAGAAATAGGTAGATAGTGTAAACAACAAATAAACCTTAAATATGATACCTAACAGAAATGTGATCTATTCTACTTAGTTAAAAATCTTGTTAGAATACAGTCTTAATTTCAGTATTTGGTGTTATTATAACTTAAAATATTTTAATTACAAGACAAGTATAGGTATGTAAGTAGATAATAGTAATAGGAGTATAATAATAGATAAAGTAGGTAAGAAAGTACTTAGGTATTTCTTCTGTAGATCAAAATATTACTTAAACATATTTTGCTGTAAGAACCTATCTAAAAAAAATGAAATAAATTGATCTTTCATAACTTCCTTCCTATCGTACCTTTTGTTGGTCGTTTAGTACTCATCCATACAACACAAACGTTTTGCCATTATAATTTATCAAATAAGTACATAATATACAATATGTAACATAATTAACGCACACCCTCAGACACCCCAATTAGTATATTATGTTATAATCATAATACATACACTGAATTTTTAGTTAAACATTTTATGCACTGATTATTTATCAAATTAGTTATACTAATTCCGGAAGAATGTTGTGGTCACAGTACAAATCCACAAACGCAAAGACTTTAACACGCTTGAAATAAAGTTCATTTTTCTTTATTTTTATTGAATGACAGAATTAGTAATAATACAAATAAAACTGCACTCTTAAAAGTCTTATTGCCTTAAGATACGGTCCATTTCAGTTTGTTTTGACTGTACAGATTTAGTGTAACTGTAATTTACGTAGTTTTAATTATTTTTGGGATAAAAAATTACCTATATTAAAAATGATAGGAATTGATTCAGTAAATGATTCTGAACAAACTACTTTCTCAAAGTGCGTTAATTACTTATGTTACAAGTTGTATACATAACACTAAACAAAAACTATTTCAACAAGTATTTACATAAAACTATTTATGTAAACAGTGTTAAAAAACTTTAACATTCAATCGCCTACAATGTGCTAGCCATGGCTGCATATAACGCCTAGGACACTTCGCTATTATAGGTAATTATTTCACGCAGGTAGCTTGAGTGATAGAGGCCTGCCATCAGGTGGACAGTGTGCTTGTTTGTCACCATTATTATACATTACATCTTTAAACAATTTTAACTTTACAGGAACTCAGCACAACATTTATCACACCCGAGACTTTGGATGAGGCAATAGACCATGCACTGGCCAATCCCACAGATTACAATTTTGCTATTGACTTGGAAGGCCAGCAGTACCTCGGAAGAGACACACCCATACCAATTAAAGAACAGAAGCGGAAAGCTGCAGGAAATAATTAATTTTGTAGAGCTATTCAATTTTAAGAAAAGATTAAGTAATTAGAAATAATAAACTATTGTTATGATATAGACATTTATTGCATTATGAATGTACCACCAATCCACTCCAGCTTCACACAGGTAAACAAAAACAACATGTTTAGTGTCCTTGAGTCATTGAAGAACAATTTCCTAAATAAATTTCTTTTGTTACTGTTACAGCCTATTATAATCCACTGCTGAACATAGGCCCTTCCATAGATTGCCTCATGGTGGGATATTTGCCATAGTAGACATGCTTTGAAAGTGAGTTGGCAAACACATTTTTTTATATTTAGTCATTAATAGGAAAATGCTGCTGCCCATCTCCTGATTTCTCTCTGCCGCCTCTTAATACACCCACAAAATGATAATATGGGGTAGTGGTGTAAAGACACTGCCACTACATGGTGAAATTTCTTTTGTATCCATAATATTTAATATTATATATAATTACAGGGTAATGCAAAATATTCCAAGTAAATAACTCGATTTCTTCAGCTCTTAAAACTCCATGGCTGGACCTCTTCATTGTAGAGATAGAGCAAGTAAAAGTTCTCCTCCCTATAGCATAACACTTATGTTTTTCAAAAGTAGCCTATCTCTGTATATTATATTTAACAAAAATATATTATATAAGGAGGCACTATTTTTCTAGAAGTAAGCTAAGGTCATTATCGCACTGGCGATTTGTAAGCTAGTTCAATGAGTTCACATCGAGTACGGCGAGCCCGCCGCGAAGACAGCCACCAAAATAAATAATAGACTGCGCGAATAGCTCCGTCGACGCCATTTTGTAAGCTCCTGTTGTACAGCCCGCCCTGGCCCACTTCAGTTGTAACAGAGACGAATGTGAATGGACATAGTGTCTTTGCGAGGTTCACACGTCGTTGATACAATGGATATAGAGTAACAAAATGGATTCTGATGAGGAAACACTGCTCACACTTGGTCTGAAGTGGGGCAGGACGGGGAGGGCTATTGAACGGGAGCTTATAAAATGGCGTCGATGGCGCCTTTCGCGCGGTCTATTACTTATTCTGTGGCGCGGTGTCTTCGCGGCGGGTACACCGCGCGCTCAATGCGAACTCGCGGCAGCTCCCTACGCACTCGCCTCGCTTTGAACTTGCTTGTAAATTGGCAGTGTGATAAGGCTCTGATATCACACAATTTTTCTAAAGCAAACACTCGAAAAATGTTGAAAACAATCAGTCTATTTATATTTTATTTAGTTGCTTACTCTGGAGATTCCTTTATTCTGGCAGATGGCTTGTGTTCTACCTCTTCCAAAAATTTCTATGCCCAGTGCTCTCAACTACTTCTTCATTTTTATCAAGATTTCGAAGCTGTAGCGCGCACAAACAAATACAAACTTACTCAACTAAAGGCAACTTATTAAATCTATAGGATGTCGGCCCGGACATAGCACCACAACGGCGCTTTTAAAAATAACGAAGGATAATGATTTCTTATATTTACGCGAACACTACACATTGATTAAAACTACTTTTACTGACTTTATCACGTTTAATTTTAGTTATTTTTAATTCCCGACGTTTCACTCACAGGGGACTAAGGTGACGTCTCGATGTCATTGTTAAACTCGGAGTAACTTCAGCTTTTTTAATTATTGTTTATGGTCCGATCTATGTCCTGAGGTTGCAGTGGTATGCTTGGTTTTAATTTTATTGATTATAAAATCAGTTAGTATAATGCAGGTAGGAGTCCCAAGCAGGTAATTTAATTTACTCACATGACCTAATTTTGCTAGCTAAAGGGAAACTGAATGAAAATTGGAAAAATTGTGGGAAGTTTCCAAATATGTTAAAGGTAAGCACCATGCTGCCATTCAAGAGGTTATTCCTCCTAAGCCTTGGTTCTTTAAATTTAACAAAGCAAATAAACATGCAACTTCAATCATTTGTAGATTAAGAATTGGCACGCACACATGCACAGCTGGCAAAAATCAGAGTAAGGGATAGCTCATTGTGTGAATGTGGCTTATTTGAAGGTTCCAAAAACCATATTTTTTTCAACTGTCCCAAATTATCCTCCTCCCTTTATGATTACCTTCCTCCTTATATTCCTCGACCTATAGATTTTAGTTCTCTTTTAACATATACCAGTACTCTTTTGTGTATATTTTATGTGATTTTATTAATACTAATAATATGAAACTTTAAATCCTTGTCACTTTTAACCACTGACCTCTATATATACAAGGCGTACTTGTATAATATAGAGGTCAGTGCTTTTAACATACTGATAATAGTCTAACACCTGTGTTTGTCATATTTGTTCTAGGTAATTCAACAAATAGATTTGTCAAAATTCTCGGAGGAAAACTGAATCCTTGTATTATCACAGACTCTTATTTTAATTAAACTCATAAGCTTTCATTTTCTACTCAATACGTCATTGGCGAATTTTATCAAACCGCCACAAAAGAAAGAAGAAGACCATGGGTGCTGGAAAGCACCCGAAACGTCGGGAAAAAATAAAAATAATTAAAATTGAAATTAAACGCGATAAAATCCGTAAAAGTAGTTTTAATCAATAACGAAGGATGTGCATAATAGCATGGAGTCTGGAAAGTTGACGATGTTAGTTTTAAACGATTTTTCTAACGCTTTTAATACTGTTGACCTTATATATTATCATCGCCATCTTGTCCTACATAGGTGTTCCTTCTCATCACGGACTTTGGCATCCTCCTATCTACAGGTCGTCAGCAGGCGGTTCGTGTCGACGGTTTGGTTTCCGATTGGTGCTTGCTACTTAACGACTGGTGTTCCGCTAGGCGGTATTCTCTCCACTACTTTTCTCCAAATTTCTTAATATGATTACTTTTAACCTTCCTCCTCCATCCATCCATGCCTCCTACCATCTATCAACATCATTAGATCCACTGATTTCTAATAGCGAGGTAATTCCGTACAGCATTCGACTTAGGATTAACCTTGGATTGTTCTCTTACTTGTTGAGGAAGTTACCTGTAAAGTCTATGCTACTTTGAGACAACGCGATTATTGATCTATTGGATGTATGCGCGACTACTTACCATGTGTGTCCCTGGTTTGAATCCTGGGAAATATGACTCAAGATTTCAAATTGAAATAACATACCCTTTGTTTTCTATACATGTAAGTAAAATTGAAGTGACTGTTTGTAATATCTAATTATCTGTTGTATATGGAGCTGTGCCATTCATTAACAACCAGTCTGTCCGATTGTCCCGGCTAATCTCCAGAACGGCTGAACTTATTGTAATGAAATAATCTAAGAAATGTTAAACAAATAGGATAATATAATTGCCACATGAAAAAACAAGCTTTAATACTCTATATAGTAAATAGTAATCTATTATACTCTCAATATTTTTTTTTAATTTTGACTCTTTTAAGTATTGATTAAAACTACTTTTACGGATTTTATCGCGGTTATTTTACTATTATTTTTAATTCCCGACATTTCGGGCGCTTTCCAGCACCCAAGGTCACGGGGGACTGAGATGGCTGACGTCCCGATTTCATTGTTAAACCCGGAGTACCTTCAGCTTTTTTAATAATTGTTTATGGTCCGATCTATGCAAAATGAACTGACTATGTCCTGAGGTCTTGCAGTGGTATGCTTGGGTTTAGTTTTAATTTTATTGATTATAGGATCCCAAGCAGGTGGTAGTACCCAACCTTCTTCTCTATTGAAATTAGGATGTTTTTTAATTTCAATAGCCTCACGTATCATCCTTGGTAGGATTCGGTGTTCTTTCGCGAGGATTTGTGGTCTATCAAATCTGATGTAATGGTTGGGGCCGTCTAGGATATGATCGCAAACTGCAGACGTTCTCGGAACGTTGATGCTTCACATCAGCTATATGTTCTTTTACGCGGGTTCTAATTGATCTTTTTGTTTGTCCTATATAAGAGAGACCACATTCACATTCCAGCTTGTACACTCCTGCATCTTTCCTCGTGCTCTCTATTAGAATCTATTAGAACATTCTACAAGTCGCCGAAGATTAGTCATTTCCTACCATCAGTCAAGTGTCATATTCCTCTACAAGATGCAGTCCTCCACTGCAAGACCTCAGGACATAGTTCATTTCGCATAGATCGGAATAAACAATTATTAAAAAAGCTGAAGGTACTTCGGGTTTAACAATGACATCGGGATGTCAGTCATCTCAGTCCCCCGTGACCATGGGTGCTGGAAAGCGCCCGAAACGTCGGGAATTAAAAATAATAGTAAAATAAACACGATAAAATCCGTAAAAGTAGTTTTAATTAATGTGTAGTGTTCGCGTAAATATAAGAAATCCTTTTTAAGTAGTTAAAGCAAATTCACAACCATAAGGTCACAATGAGAATGTTGTCTAATATTTACATAAAAACTTCATCTCAATTTATTACGCTTTGGGATGGAATTTTTCTTCTAATTCAAATGGAAAAGAGTAGTACTTATAAAGAGTAGTCAAATTTTAAACAGTTATATATAATGATATACCGTTATTGCAGTTTTTCAAAATAAGGCTTATACTTTTATTTGAAACTTTCCTATGAGCAACAACGCTTTTGCCTAACCGATCTACCCTTACGAATGTAAGTGTAATGTGTAAAATCAATTAAAATAATGCATTACCATGCATTTTAAATTTAAAAGATAAAAATCACCGAAACCATTTGCCAACATTACTTATTCACAACCAGATAGAGAGTAATGCCATATTATCTAGGTTTTTTTTTGAGATATCGATTAAATAAATGGTCTTTGATGATTATCTTAAATAACGCCATATTAAAATATCCAGGCTAAGCCGGAGCTGTCTTTAGTGGAAAATAAGCCTAGATAAGCCGATGATCGCACATGATTGAATGTTCATTGAGATAACACAGAGATATTTTTAGATTTAAAGGATAGGGAATGCTAGTGTGGTTTTTCAGTGACGCTTTCGCCAGCGCGGATGTTAAGAGCGGCCCATAAGCGCACGGATAACCCGCTCGAAACTATAAAACGAGTTTAGAATCGGGCGGTTTGCCGCCTCGTACAGCAGTGATGAGATTTCTCGCATTTATTATTCTATATTCGTATGGAAAAAAAGGCAACGACGACGACTTATACAAGTACATCCTTAAGCCACTAGATTGTTGAGAGGCGCGTTCTTTAAACATTTTCATCTGTCTATAACATCATTTGATGAATTACTCTGCAAGATAAAACATAATTTAAAACGTTCAAGTTTACGTCGCGCACCTATAGAACCAGTTAAAAAGTTGACGATCACATTCATTTTGGCGATGACAGTAAGCAATACGCGCGTCAGACCGGCGAAACTGCAACGCACACTAAACACAATGACTCCCGCATGATCGCCCGCGCGCGGTCGAATAGCTGTCAGCGCGGGCCATCCGCGCGTGTTGGCTAAACTGTGTAACGATCCAAGAGACGCAACGCTCGTGGCCCGCGACGCTTACCAACCGCGCTAGTGAAAGCGTCACTGTAAAACCACACCTAGTAGAAGAAAATTAAAGTGATCTTATTTATTAAGTGGTTCATTTAAAGTACACAAAACTCAAGTTACTATGTTATATAAAAAATATATATTTATATACTAACAAAAGTTATAAAAATACATCGAAAGTTATAATGCATAAAAAACATAGAATAACACATTGGTAGTGTTACGCGCCTAAGTTGACGTCATATACCCGGCACTAGCGCCATCTAGTGTCGGGGACAAGAGCGAGGCGAGCTTTCCCGAAAACTACATCACTAATCTTTCAACCGACAGCGCCATCTAGTCTCGAAACGAAGAACTAAGCTTCTAGAAGCTGACACGCGAACTCTCGACCTCTTGTGCGTGTTTACTTGAATATTCTGGATGTTTCGGTGCTAATTTGTATTTATAGGCGCTGCAAGATGCGATCGGGGAAGTATTGAATTTGGTGAGACAAGCGAAGCTTCGGAGCGAAATAAAGTGAATCAGTGTGATTAATTATTGGTGTTTTAAGTTTGAATTGGTGTAAAGAAAATTAAAGTGTTAATTTAGGTAATTCTATCGGCAATTTTTATTGTCACGAACCTCAAGCTCGTAACAGTAGGAATGATTATACGTTAATCAGCGATCTGCCCCGGCTTCGCACGGGTGATATTTGGACCTCGACAACATATGCATGTATTATAAATATTAAACCTTCCTCTTGAATCATTCTGTCTATTGATAAAGACCGCATCGAAATCCGTTGCGTAGTGTAAAAGATCTAAGCGTACAGACAGCGGGAAGCGTCTGTTTTTATACTATATAGAGAAGTTACAAACATGGGCAGAAAAGATTAAAATAATAATAATAATAATAATGTCTTTATTTATCCTCTCACATAACATAAAGTAAAACAATGTAAATCTAGTAGTACATATACAGAATTCTATTATGTGAGAAGCTGGTGCCTGAAGTAGGCATATATAAGCCTGTAGTACAAGTCACCAGGTTCCCACCCCTCGAATGCTATGACATTGAATGAAAATATTCTAGGAAAACAATAGATAGATAAACAAAGGAATTCTTATATTTTTTAAAATTACAGCGAAAATCCAGGATAAAATACTAATTAAGGGTGTATTATGATATAAAATGTATAAATACATATATGTATGTATAGTACTATATATTTATGTTCGTGTAGTGTAGTGTATAGTATGCGCGTGCACGCGCGCGTGTATGTGTGTGTATGTATGTGTGTGTGTGTGTGTGTGTGTGTGTGTGTGTTTGTGATTTTGGGTGTGTGTGTGTGCGTACATTATATTTATCTTGATAGGAGCGATTCCGTTAAATCATAATCTAATTTCAGTAGCCAATCATGTATGTTTTTTTTGCAATCATATTTATTTTTAGAATATATAGATAGCTATTCATTTATTTTATTGTATAAGAATCCACCCATATAGCAAAAGAATTTTTTTGTATATGTCTTCTTTGTTGAAAATGTTGCACAAACTGTGTTTTTACGTCTAACTCCTACAAATTTATGGCGATCATATGTAATTCCACTGTGTTGCTTCAACAAGGTAAATATAATCAGTTTATTTATCTTAATATTAAATATACATAAGTATTCTAGACGGCCATGTCAGTGAACAACGCCTGCCAGTCGGGAACTATGTTCAGTTTGTGCTGTAGTGGTCCAAGCGAGACCAAGTTAGCCGAGCGGGAGCTGTGCTCCACGGCTACAGACACAGCCTCCTGGTGAAACGCAGCTTTTGTGCCCGGACATACCTATAGGATAAATTTACATAAGTACATATTAACTTCCTTATATACTAACTGCACTTTATCGCATCGAGCTTTTTTCACAACCATGAAGGAAACAAAACATTGCCAAATTAACTGATTGTACTGCCACTTGTTGGAAGTCATTAGATTATTTCTGGATGTTTCGGTGCTAATTTGTATTTATAGGCGCTGCAAGATGCGATCGGGGAAGTATTGAATTTGGTGAGACAAGCGAAGCTTCGGAGCGAAATAAAGTGAATCAGTGTGATTAATTATTGGTGTTTTAAGTTTGAATTGGTGTAAAGAAAATTAAAGTGTTAATTTAGGTAATTCTATCGGCAATTTTTATTGTCACGAACCTCAAGCTCGTAACAGTAGGAATGATTATACGTTAATCAGCGATCTGCCCCGGCTTCGCACGGGTGATATTTGGACCTCGACAACATATGCATGTATTATAAATATTAAACCTTCCTCTTGAATCATTCTGTCTATTGATAAAGACCGCATCGAAATCCGTTGCGTAGTGTAAAAGATCTAAGCGTACAGACAGCGGGAAGCGTCTGTTTTTATACTATATAGAGAAGTTACAAACATGGGCAGAAAAGATTAAAATAAATATAATCAGTTTATTTATCTTAATATTAAATATACATAAGTATTCTAGACGGCCATGTCAGTGAACAACGCCTGCCAGTCGGGAACTATGTTCAGTTTGTGCTGTAGTGGTCCAAGCGAGACCAAGTTAGCCGAGCGGGAGCTGTGCTCCACGGCTACAGACACAGCCTCCTGGTGAAACGCAGCTTTTGTGCCCGGACATACCTATAGGATAAATTTACATAAGTACATATTAACTTCCTTATATACTAACTGCACTTTATCGCATCGAGCTTTTTTCACAACCATGAAGGAAACAAAACATTGCCAAATTAACTGATTGTACTGCCACTTGTTGGAAGTCATTAGATTATTGTGCGATCTCTAATAATCGCCATTTACTGTGTTATTATTAAAGTTTGTGTCAACGGTGTTATTGGCTGCGTTTGGCAGAAAAAACGTGCTAGCATGCGCTTGTAAGCTAAATGGCGAAACTAAACAGTTTTCGGCCAGGACACGTTTGCTAACTTCAGTAGCGCTGACTGTGAATCCGCCATTTTGCTTATTTACTTTGTTTGTTTTGAAGTAGAGTTTATAAGTTATTTTGTGCAATATTAGTTTTAAGTAATATAATGACATGAATAGACATATACATGTTATCAAAAATTCATGATTGGTAAGTTTTTAATATGAATACTTTACAAACATATATTTAAATTATGTTGGGTTCCCCGGTTAAAGCTAACTTCGTGTCCTAGAGGAAAATAGCTACTTATGATTTGACAGCGCTTACCGCTTACGATCGCCATTTTGCTTACAAGCGCTTCCTAGCGCTTTTTTCCGCCAAACGCAGCCAATGTTAACATTTAAAAAAATTGAATATGGGTGACAAATGAGCACACAGTCCACCTGGTGGTAAGGACAGAGAGAGAGAGAGAGAGAGAGAGAGAGAATTAAAATGCAGATGTGTTGTCAGACTCTGAGGACTAAGATGAAACGCCTCGATTCCAATAAAACGGATCTCCGGTTCTATACACTCACCATATGAAACACAGCAGCATCAAGCTACTATTTAACGCTGGTATTCTGTGAGAGCGTGGTCCTTTCCGATCGAGCCAACTCAACCGTGCTATCATATAGCTACAGCATGGCACTACCACGTATAAACGTCACGTCAAGAAATTGCTAAAAATAAATAAATAGATTACTTTAGAATGATGAGATGAATCATAAATAGAGGTAGTGTCAGCAAGTGACGCTAGAGATAGAAGTTAATTGGTCAAATTGGCGGTATACTGAAGATGGGCCAATTATCCTTTACCGTTAACCGACGAGTATGTATGCGTAGTTAATAGATGAGAAGAGTGAGAGAAGCGTGTCAGGATAGTGGCGAAATGGAGGTCCGGACTCTGCCTACCCTCTGGAGTAACAGGCGTGAGAGTTTATGTAAGTTACAGCTTATATACGTCCGACTCTTGGGCACAGGCTCCGCTCATTTCTGAGAGGGTTTTAGGGCAAGGAATTGTCCGCCGCGCTGCCCCAGTGCGTGTTGGCGAACTTCACATGTCTTCGAAATATTCTATTTTCTTATTCTCAGACTTGCAGGTTTCCTCACGATGTTTTCCTTCACCGCTGAGCACGTGGTAAATCAGCACTTAAAATTGCAATTAACAATTTCATCGGTGCCGGCGAGGATCGAACTCGGTTTGCTCGCGTACTGTGGGATTTTAAGCGAGCGCTAACCATTTGAGCTACCACGGCTCTCTTTAATATTATATTATTACCAGCTTGCCAGGCAGACATCGTTCTGCCCTTTTCGAAGACCCTGTCATGTCCTCGTAATATCCTTAAATTCGCAAAAAAAAAAACACAAAATTGTGGGTCACTCATGGGCAAAAAAAAATCCTATCTCTCAAGTTGGACCAATCTGCACACGGTGTGCAAATTTGATTAAAATCGGTTAAGTAGTTTAGGAGTCCATCACGGACAAACAACGTGGCACGTAATTTATATACAATATGTAACGTGATTAACGCACACCTTCAGACACCCCTATTATAGTCAACCAAATCTAAATAAAAAAACTAAAGTTATCTATATTTCATTACATTCTTTATAGTTTTTTATAACTAATTTAAATTTGATTTTTTTCAAAACATTTTAAAAATAACCAGTATTAATTTTTTTTACTTGACGTCGTTTGAATGATATGTCGCTATGTATATTACCGTAGTGTTTGGATGATTAAAATTGATTGTTATTCGAATAATCGGCAAAATCTTCAAATAATCGAATCATTAATTTTTTTAATGTATTATTTGTTTAATTTAATTTTTATTTCCAAAATTCCTTAAATTACATGAATCATGAATAAAACAAGTTTTTTACTTTGTCAAAGTAAATTTGTGTAGGCATAAAAACTCATATACACGGCCATGCTAAAATAACCACTACATAATTTCAATATCCCGCCATTTTGGTACCAGTTACTCGACTCTATAGAGTCGGTAATTCATTCTTGTACGCTTTTACAACAAAATCCCAGAAAATATACAAAATTTGACGTAAGTACACAAAGTTCAAAAACTTTATTAAACTAAGTTTGTATAAAGAGGGTTATTTTAATATTAAGGAATTTATGGATAGTAATAACTCCTGGGAAGGGTGATCGCTACCAAACTATTTCTATTTGTTTTGTGTTGTTAATTGTAACACGCACGATTGTATGCTCTTATTTAAAAAAAAAACAGTCCCGTTGGGTTTCTTGCTGGTGTTTCCCAGGACAGAAGTTTTTTTTACGAACCGGTAGTAAATGAAAAAAGTGATATTCATAATCTATATTGAATAAAAAGTTTCTGTTTCTGTTTCGAGAGCTTACTGTGCGTAATTTTGTGTTTGTCTTCTTATTTTGTGACTCGGCTTTAACTTTTTGGACTGTTTCTTCTATAATTAATTTTTGTAGGTGGTAGAGCCACGCTACATCTATATTATAGTTGTAGCACGAATGGGTCGGTTCAACCGGGGCAGGACCACGATCTCACAGAACATCAGCGTAAAATATCAGCGTAATGCTGCTTTGTTTCGTGTGGTGAGTGTAGAGAACCGGAGACCCTTTTTACTGGAATCGAGGCATTCCATCTTAGTCCTCGGGGGTGACAACGCATTTGCATTTATTATCAATTGAGGATAAATATGTATGTCTATGGGCCATCCATCAGGTGGACTGTGTGCTCGTTTGTCACCCAATGCTATAAAATATAATATATTCGTTGAAGCATGTGCCCATGTCAAAAAGGATGATTGGGCAAAAGTGGTAGAAAAAATAAAAAAATTGATTATGGATGACTTTGAAAGAGACATTAATTTTGACTGCGTTATTGAAAATCAAATAATAATTAATATAAATGGAGACGCCAGTAACTTAAGGTATCTTCGATAAAGATTTAGTGGACTGTAATTTTGGTGCATACGGCAAAGGGGAAAATAAATAGGTGGGATAGCACGCACTGACCTGATGAGGGCTGCCTTGCCTTCCTCCTGGAGTGTCTGCTATACAGCAAGCTCGCCACGTGGTTCGACGCACACGCACTCTCGGAACAGTCTCGTGAAGTCCCACACTCTCCACCTTTGCCCTTACGGGGGCGTCTCACACTTTTATGAGTTACAAAGACACAATGTCTGATGCGGTGAATATTAAACATAAACAGGAGAACTCAATGTTCATCCTGCGCGGTTTGCGGTTAATATATATAAGACGCGACGGGTGGCCGTGCGCTGCGGATGGCGTAATATCACTTAGTATACTGACGCGCGCCGAGATCCTCTTTTTCACCTCGGCGGCAGCGCGTGCGGTAGGAAAGGGAAGGAAGGAAGGAAACAAAAAATATGCACTAGTCATGTTGATAAAGTAGATATAACTTAGGACGAACTCAATGCGATATGTAATGTAATGTTGATAAAGTAGATTGTTAACTGGCGTTACCAATAAACAATGACATCTCTACTAGATGTACTGAAAGTGATTGAATAAATATATTTTTAATCTAGTTTCAATCTTAAAGTTTTGTAACTGTGCCTATAGAAATAAGCAGTAACAACAAATACGAAGAAACGGATAAATCTTGTGTTTTAAATTATCCGTTTTTAATTTATTCTGGCATTATTCAAACCAAACTGTAAATGATTACCAACTCTAAATAATTGATATCGATTTTTTTAAGAATCGAATATTGTACGTTCCCATATTTTGGTTGGCATGCTTGGTGCAATAAGTCTGACAGCTGTCAAAATGTATTTCTTAGATTTGATTGACTATAGTATATTATGTTATAATCATAATACATAAACTGAATTTTTAGTTAAACATTTTTATGCACTGATTATTTATCAAATTAGTTATACTAATTCCGGAAGAATGTTGTGGTCACAGGACAAATCCACGAACGCAAACTGTCTTACTACAAAACAAGTTAGACATCTGTTCAACACGTGTTTAGCAAATTTGTTACTACAAAAGAGTGTTTAACGGTGGTTTATGGATGGACACGGCTTCGACGTTGTTTAAATTTAAACAGCCGCAAACCCTTGTTTATCTAGTGTCTAACCTATCTTTCCGTCTGTTCAGTATTTTTATTTAACATGGATATAATTGATTTTGATGATTACTTCGATGAAGACGACATGGATAGCTATGTGGAAATATTCCGAGAAAGTAATACGGTTCGTGTGAGGGTTAATCCATTTGAAAAATACGACGACGCCAAGTTCAAGTAGATCTTGTGAAAGACGATATCCAGAGTGATTTTTGTGGTAACACAATAGATCCAGTAGTGCAAGTGGCTTATGCATTACGGTACTGGGCTCGTCATCAAGTAACTTCGAATCATACAAAATTAAACTATGCTAACGTGTGGCGTCGGTAAAGAAGAATAGCTTCACCCATCAGCCTGTATTTTTGCCTATTATTTGCAATTTTATTTGTTTTTGTTCATAAATAAAATAACTCATGAAAATTTTACAAAAGGTATAGATACATATAGTATTATCATTTACGAACATTATTATTATCGAACTTTGAGACAAAACACAATTTAATTTTTACGTAGTTAGTCGTATTAATTTGCGTAAAACAAAACGAATGATCGAATGCTGAACGAATGTATTGCAGTGTGACCTGGAGAATAAAGTTGAACGTTGTCTATAGAGGCGCGCGTCAAACACGGTTTAGTGGTAGCAAAATTTAAACCATTGTTTAACATGTGTTTATCATTTAAATCTATGTCTAACTAAACACATGTTAGACCAGTGTTTAAATGCTTTTTTGTAGTAAGACTGAAAGACTTTAACATGCTTGAAATAAAGATCATTTTTCTTTATTGAATGACAGAATTAGTAATAATACAAATAAAACTGCACTCTTAAAAGTCTTATTACCTTAAGTTACGGTGCATTTCAGTTTGTTTTGAATGTACAGATTTAGTGTGACTGTAATTTACGTAGTTTTAATTATTTTTGGGATAAAAATTTACCTATATTAAAAATGATAGGAATCGATTCAGTAAACGATTCTGAACAAACTACTTTCTCAAAGTGCGTTAATTATGGTACGTGTTGTATATTAAGATTACTATTGTGATATTTTTACACGAAACTTAAGAGTTTATGTATGTATTTATCAATATTATTATTTATGCGTTACAATCTGTCAAAAGTTCGTTTCTGAACATAAGCCTCCCCCTTTGTTTGCTTCCTAAGGTGGATTATTGCCATCATTGCCACGCCTGGCCACTGCAGTTTATTGTTTAGTGGTTGTTAGGAAAACTCGACTCTATCCATCATGTGGTTTGTTTCCCTCAGTCGCCTCCTACGACATCCACGGAATGATATGGGATATGATGGAAGAACACCCATGAGTGGATTATTCCTACACCAACGGTATTATTTATTACTCCTAATTTATGTGTATTTTAATTAATGATGATATTTATTACCCATTTTTATTAATATTGTCGAGCAGTGGCTAGTCGATATGTGGTGATCGATAGAAGGTAGTTGATGAAAATTAATACGAAATCGCATCGCGCATGTCGCTGATAGACGTAACAAAAGAATTAATGTAGTATAACTGTTATAAATTCACAAAGTATAAAAAAAAACAAAATTAATAACAAATCTGGACTTTTTTTTAAATATCATCAATTTCTTATATTTATTTTTGTTAAAAAATGATGCCAAATTTAATCCTTTAACCATTCATTTAAAAATCATGTGTATGGCAAAAAGCGATGGGGTCAATAATTTTAAAAGTAACAAGTGGTAAAATTAAAAATTTTGTACGACCGACTTCAATATAGATAAATCAAAAACTACTGGTCAGATATTGATCAAATTTATATGGGACTGCATGAGAAGCACCAGCTTTTAAATAACAGGTCAAGGAAAATGTTTTTTCGTATTTTGTTTATTTAAATTAGAAGAAAAGTATACTTGGTGTACTGATTATTATGAAAAAGTAGTAGGACATTATGAAAAAGTAAAAGATACATTCCCGCCGTTTTTCGATTGGTTTTCTGTCCGCCAAAATGAGTGAATCAAACGGTGAATTTCGAAAAAAAATTATGACGTTTATTGACTATTGCAGTGTCAATAAGAATAACTCAAAATCTGTTCAAGCGTTTTCAATCCGGAAATTTTGATGTCAAGTAAAGTCGATGCCATTTTTTAAATAGTGGAGCAAGATCGACACATTAGTAGTTACGACATAGCCGAGGAATTGAGGATTGACCATAAATAGTTTGACCCTTTTAAAAAAGTCTAGCTACTTATACAAAAAAAGCTCGATATTTGGGTACCACTTGAGCTCACTGAAAGAAACATAATGAATCATGTACTCATTTGCGATTCTCTATTGAAACGTAATGAAACCGAACTATTTTGAAGAAATTTATCACTGGTGATGAAAAATGGATAACCTACGCGTGTGGAAAGTAAACAAGAACGTGCGAAAAAGATCGTGGTCAAAGAGTAGTCAAACTCAACAGACTGTAGGGAAACCCAGATTAACACGCACTAAGGTGATTCTGTGTGTATGGTGAGATTGGAAGAGCATTGTTTGAGCTTTTACCGCCGGGCCAAACCATCGATTCGGATCTCTACTGCCAACAACTAATGAGACTCAAGCAAGAGATTGAGGAAAAATGACCGGAATTGATCATAGAAAAGGAGTGGTTTTTTATTATGATAATGCCAGATCACACATATTTTTGACCACTCTGCAAAAAATTGAGAGAGCTCGGTTGGGAAGTGTTATTGCATTCACCATATAGTCCTGACCTTGCACCCTTAGATTTTCACCTGTTTCGGTTCAGAATTCTTTGGGTAGCGTTAGGTTAATATCAAGAGAGGACTGTCAAAACTTCTTGTCGCATTTTTTGATCAAAAATCCCAAGATTTCTACAGGAACGAGATTATGTCACTACCTACAAGATGGCAACATGTTATCGAACTAAATGGCACATATAAAATTAAATGTAATGTAAACTTTGAAAAAAATATCTTTAATTCGTATGTAAAATAAGAAGAAACTGTTTCTTCGACCTTATAAAAAGAATCATCAATATCGATTTACCTAGAAAAAAGTTCTGAGGTAACACACAAAAAAGTACAGTCGGATTGAGAACTACCTCCATTCTTGAAGTCGGGTAAAAAACTTCACTACCATTAGAAGTAGGTTTGTTACAATTTGCCGTAATTCCGACGGTTAATAGAGATAAAACGATAAAAAGCCAAATAGTTATGCCGCCATGTATCGAAAACCACAAGATCTTTTAGATATTTTCCTTTAGGCTTTTCGATATCTACTAGATGAAATGGGAAATTTACCTCAAACACTGTATCTCCTAGCGTGAGAGTGACTCGTCCCGATCGCCGAACCTGCAACTTGCCGATCCGACCCTCCTCCAGGTCTGCGAGCCGACACTTTGTGTCCACCGGCTCAGGCTATAAAGTAAAAGATTTTGTAAGTTTAATTAAACTTATGATTTCTTGCGAACACTATACAGAGAATAAAACTATTTTCTACGGATTTTTATACGTGGTAGAGCCACGCTGCAACTTTATTATAGTTGTAGCACGAATGGGTCGGCTCGGACGGGGAAGAACTACGCTCGTACAAAAATATCAGCGTAAATGAGCAGCTTAATATTGCTGTGTTTCGAATGATGAGTGTTGAGATCGGGAGAACCTTTTTTACTATAAACGAGGCATTCCATCTTAGCCCTCAGGGGTGACAACACATTTACGTTTTGATTCCTAATTGAAGATAAATGTAGATGTCTATGGGCCACAGTATCTAGTTAACACCAGGTGGACTGTGTGGTGGTTTGTTAACCTTATTCTATTTAAAAAAATTCGCATCCGAAACGTTGGGACTTAAATAAAATATAAGAGTTTTAAAAAAAAACTTAAACAGTACGCATTGCTCATGAGCTGTGTTTATCCTGATAATTATTTTATTTTATTCTGGTGATCCTGAAAAGGATACTAGGATAATGTTGTTAATTTATTATATCGTCTTCGATCCTTGATACGTGTGTTAATTTTCAAGTCAATCGGCCGTCCACAATTTGAAAATTACGTTAAAGGATTGCGTTACATAGATATATACACGCTAAGGTAATAAAAGAGAGGCAAGTAATACTTCATGAGCCGTGGTAGCTCAGATGATTAGCGCTCGCTGTAAATTTAACAGTAAGCGAGCAAACCGGCTTCGATCCCGGCTGGTACCAATGGAATTGTTAGTTGCAATTCTATCACGTGCTCGTCGGTGAAGGTAAACATCGTGAGGAAACCTGCATGTCAAAGAAATAAGAAAAAAAATGTTTCGAGGACTTGTGAAGTTCGCCAACACGTGTGAATCCGGATTCGCTACAGTCTGTGGAGCTTGACTACCCTTTGACCACGATCTTTTTCGCACGTTCTTGTCCATTTTCCACACACGTAGGTGACAACTTAAACTTTAAGCAATTGCGCCCTCCTTTCTGCCTGCGCCCTCCTTTCTGCCGAGTTGTGCCCTCCTTTCTGCCAAGGAGGGTCGCGTCCGTTTACGGCTTAAAGATCTCTCGTCAGATCAGTAAGCCAATCACAAAAGGTGGAGTTTAGCGGGTAAGTCTCCACATAACCACGCAGCCGGCTGCGTGGTATGCTATGAGCATACTCCACCTCCCTCCCCTGTCACCGGAGGCACACAGCAAAAAAACTTTAAGCAATACTGACGTCTTGTTCGGTCGCGGAGTGCGAGGAGGCCGGCGTTTCCTTCCGCGGCGCGTCCTGCGCGGCCCGACCGCCGCGCCCCGGCAGCGAGTCCGGCAACTGCCAAATGTTAACCAAACATATACTATACAAACTGTATACTGTACATCCTATTGCACCCCTTCAGGGATTAAATTTTTCAAAATCCTTAATGGGTGTCTACGTCGAGAAAGGAGTATATATGCCAAATTTCAATTCAATCGGACGTATAACTTTGGAGATCTCGCGCGCGCTCTCGATCTATGGAAATAGTGTGTGTGTGTGTGTGTGTGTGTGTGTGTGTGTGTGTGTGTGTGTGCGTGTGTGTGTGTGTGTGTGTGCGTGCGTGCGTGTGTGTGTGTGTGTGTGTGTGTGTGTGTGTGTGTGTGTGTGTGTGTGTGCGTGCGTGTGTGTGTGTGTGTGGGCGCGCGTGAGCGTGTGTGTGTGTGTGTGTGTGTGTGTGTGTGTTTTTTACTGTTGTTCTATTTTAATTTCAAGGGCGTCAACCCATCTGTATTTCGATACTTAATCGATGGTAAATATTGTTACGAGCTTAGGGTTCGTGACAATAAAATTTGCCGATAAAATTACCTAAATTAACACTTTAATTTACTTTACACAAATTAAAGTTAAAACACTAATAATTAAACACACTAATTCACTTAATTCCGCTCCGAAGCTTCGCTTGTGTCGTCGAGTTCAACTTTGCCTCGATCGCATCTTGCGCCACCTATTTATTTAAATTAGCAAAATATCCGGAATGTTCAAGTAAACACGCGCAAGGTACCGAGAGTTCGAGTATAGATTTTCTAGAAACTTAGTTCTTCGGGTGGCGCTGTCGGTCGAAAGATTTGTGATGTCATAAACTGCAACGCTCCCCTCGCTCTCGTTCCTGACACTAGATGGCGCTAGTGTGTCGTCGACTGGAGCGCGTAACACTGCCTCCTCCTAAGACATGCTCGTCCCGAGCATTATCGGTCCCATAATAACGCACCAAGCGATCCACATGGACGATCTTAGGAGTCCCTCTTGCGGCTTTCTGTATCCGGTAGGTCACAACATCACGTCCCATTTAGCTTGAAGCTTAGGAGATTTCCCTTTGCTGCGGACTGGATTGTGCAACCACACTAATGAACCTTCGTTGAACCCTTTATTGTTCATTTTGCGGTCGTACCGGGTTTTCATTTTCTCAGACATTTGCTGGCCCGATTGTCTGACGTGCTCATAAATGTCGTTCATTTTGTTCCGCAAGTCATTTGCATAATCGGTTATACTGCGTGGGGCATCAGGTGGTATCCCGTGATCAGGTCCGCAGGCAGCCGTAATTCTCTTCCAAAGTTTGCGAAAGCTGGTGTCACTGCTGTACTTTCGTGAACAGAACTTCGATATGACAACAAAAACGGTTGTATGTGCTTGTCCCAATCTCGTTGCCGATTGTCTACAACTTTTGCTAGGTACCTCTCCAATGTCTGATTAAATCGTTCCATCATTCCATCAGATTGCGGGTGATAAGAAGTCGTTCTTGTTTTATGAGTACCCATAACTCGGCGAGTTTCCTGGAATATTTGAGACTCAAAATTCCTTCCTTGATCGCTGTGAATCTCTAAATGTACTCCAAAACGACAGAAGACTTCATGAACTAGTTTATCGGCAACTGTTGAAGCTTCTTGATTTGGAATGGCGAAGACTTCTGGCCACTTAGTGAAGTAATCCATCACAACCATGAAATACTTGTTACCGTTTTCACTCTCGGGAAACGGCCCCGCCACGTCAATGGCTATTCTCTCCCATGGTGCACCCACATTGTACAACTTCAATGCACCTCTACTACGAGTCTGAGGTCCCTTTACAGCCGCACAACTTGTACATTTGCGACACCAGTCCTCGACATCGTTTCGACAGTGGACCCAGTAAAACCGTTCTCGGATCTTCAGTAGAGTTCGTTTAACTCCCAGATGGCCTCCCGAACAATCATTATGGTACAGCTGTAGAACATCCGGTACTTTAGCTTTAGGGACAACCATTTGCAAATGACAGCTGTCTCCCCGAACGTTTTCCCATTTACGACACAGAACTCCATCCTGAAGCAGCAAGCTGTCCCACTGGGCCCAATAGCTTTTAGTGGTCGAACTCATCGCTGAGACGTCACTCCACTTGGGCTTGGGAGCACTGGCCTTTATCCATTCCAGAATCGGCTTGATGTCCGGATCTTCCTGCTGTGCATGTAGTAAGCTGTCCTTCCACTCATTGCTGAGGTGGTCTGCCCTGAGCATCCTCACGGATACCACTTACTTACTCTCTTGCCTAGTACAATGTTTGCAATCTTCAGGACAAGGTCTTCTTGACAATGCATCTGCGTTGCCATGAGATTTCCCGTTGCGATGTTCGATCTCAAAGTCGTATTCCTGCAGTAGTTCAATCCACCTCGCAACTTGTCCTTCTGGATTTTTAAACTGCAATAGCCATTTTAGTGCAGCATGGTCAGTTCGTAAGTGAAATTTTCGCCCCAGAAGATATTTGCTAAAATGCTGCAACGACTTTACCACAGCTAGCAATTCGCGTCTTGTGACACAGTAGTTCCTTTCCGGTTTTGACAACGACTTGCTGAAGCTATCGCTACGCTATCACGACCTCTTGGTCACCATTACGTTGAGACAACACACCGCCAAGTCCTATATCACTTGCGTCTGTGTCAACTATAAATTCTTTGCTTGCATCAGGGTATCCCAAAATAGGTGTTTTGCACAGACGGTCCTTGAGTTCCTGGAATGCGATATTACAACTTTCATTCCAGCAGAAATGTCGCTTCTCCTCGGTTAGCTTATGCAGAGGTTTAGCTATATCTGCAAAGTTCTTCACAAAACGTCGGTAATAGGAGCACAAACGCAAAAATGCTCCAACCTGCGTCTTGTTTTTTGGAACCGGCCAATCCTTTACAGCTGCGATTTTCTCTGGATCCGTGCGGATACCTTCTTCCGACACTACATACCCCAAAAAGTTGACTTGCCGTTTGAATAGTGAACATTTCTTCGGACTCAACTTGAGGTTGGCACTCTTAATCTTCATGAGCACGCGTTCCAGGTTTTGAAGGTGTTCCTCAAACGTACGGCCCACGATGATGATGTCATCCAAGTAGACCAGACAGGCATCGCCAATTAGCCCGGTAAGTACAAGTTCCATCAGCCTTTCAAACGTTGCTGGAGCATTGCACAACCCAAACGGCATTACTTTAAATTGCCACAGACCCTTTCCCGTCGAGAACGCAGTTTTCTCCTTGTCCTTAGGGTCAATTTCAACTTGCCAGTAGCCACTTTTTAGGTCCAGCGTGCTAAACCACTTTACTCCTGTAAGCATGTCCAGCGTGTCGTCAATTCTTGGCAAGGGATAGCTATCCTTCTTAGTAACGTCGTTCAGACGGCGGTAGTCAACACAAAACCGCATGCTGCCATCCTTCTTCTTTACCAGTACCACGGGTGAACACCATGGACTGGATGAAGGTTCAATAACACCATCCTTCACCATTCCCTCAATCATGGTTTCCACTTCCTTTTCACATGCTACCGGCAATCTTCTTGGCCGCTGACGGATAGGCAATTCTTCACCTGTGTTTATTTTGTGTTGAACTAAACCAGTCTTTCCCATGTCAGCATCGTTTGATGAGAATACATCGGCGTACTCGAGTAACAACTTCTTCGCCTTGACCAATTCGTTCGGGGACAGAACACTGCGACAGTCTTCCAAAAGTGTGGTCACTCTCGTTTCTGAATCCTTGCTGGGGGTCCCACTTGATATATATTGGCACTGTCGTAACCAATCCACTTCCTCACAAGTACCAACCAGTGTGCCTTTTTCTATAATCTGTTCCCGGTCGCCAAGGTTCAGCACACGTACTCCTGAGATGTCAGTGGTCCTGACCAAGGTTCGAGCTACTTTCCATGGAAGGTCATTGTTTACACTTTCCACAAGTACACAACGGTGAGCTTGCCCAGCATTTCGAGGAAGACTAACCGGAACAATCGTTTCCGATCTCGGCGGAAGAACAATCTTCTTGATGCTGTACACGTTCCCTGGTAACGCACCTTCCATAAAAAGTTCCTCCTGTCCACATTTCAAAACACCTTGCTTAACGTCGATCTCGCAACAATTATTCCTCATAAAGTCTAAGCCTAGGATGCAGTCATCCATTATATCAGCCACGATGACATTATGCAGGTAGTTCACATTGCCTAGCTTCAACTCCATCTCCTTCTCTCCACGGACGGGTATACGCTGACCGGTGGCTGTTACCAAATTAATGCGTTCTCGGTTGTATGCGGAGTCCCCAAGGAACTGACTTATAAGTTGGGAACTAACAACCGTACGAGAGGCTCCAGTGTCTATGGTCAGTTTACACGGCATTCCGTTGATCTCGCCCTTTATGATTAGGCTGTTCCCATCATGGGTTTGTGAGATCGAGATCCTTGGGGCTCTTTTAACATCAGCCAGCACCCGCCCCGCAGTTCTGGCTTTTACTCGTTTCCCTGCTGCTGCTGGGCGGTGCTGTTGGCCGCACTACCCTCCTGAGATCGTTCAATTTCCCTTTCTAGGGTTCGCTTAGGGCAGCTGGATCGAAGATGGCCCTTTTCCCCACAGCCATAGCACCTTGGGCTGTATCCTTTGTTGCGGTCGCGAACTGTAGCTGCTGCAACCTCCCTGATGCGATGGGAACGATGATCCTGCCGCACGGCTTCCACTTCCAGTGCATGGGCCAAGGCGTCCTTAAGCGTCTCGTGGTGCCCGAGCCTCACAGCAGCTCTGACTTCCAGGTCGCGGATGCCGTCGATGAATATCTGCACCAAGTTCCCTTCAATGAGCGCAGGTACAGACCGGTATGCTTTCCGCACCAGCTTCTCCACTTCTAGAGCCCACTGCTGCAGGTTTTCGTTGATGCGCTGCACACGATCTTTAAGCTGCGCACGAAAGACGTGTTCCAGGTGAGCGTCGCCATATCTCGCCTCCAATGCCTTAAGGAGTTGCTCATAAGTCACTTCCTCACCGAGAGCTTCCAGAACTGTTAAGGCCTGGTCGCGTAGGCCTAGTGTGAGAGCGGTCATGGCCTGACTTTTATTCCAGCCGTTCGCTTTCGTAACAGCCTCGAACTGGATTTTGTAGGCTGACCAGGAAGAAGTCCCGTCGAACGGTGGCACCTTGAACCCACGTAGCGAAGGTGCTGAAGCTACTACGGGAGCTGTAGTTCCATCCCCAAGTTTGAGTTCATCCAGCGTTTTCTTAACTTGGTTGATTTGGGTCTCCGCTTCCGACAACCGGTTATCATGTTGAGCAACCTTATCCTTCACCTCCCTTATCTCTTTCCCGAAGGTAGCGTGAAGGTCCTTCATGAGAAGCATCTGTTCTTCTTGGCCGCCCCGCAGCTGCTCTTCCAACCGACGGACCTGTTCCTCCTGTCGGCGAGCCTGTTCCTCCTGTCGGCGAGCCTGTTCCTCCTGTCGGCGAGCCTGTTCCTCCTGTTGCTCTTTCAACAGACGGGCCTGTTCCTCTCGTCCGCGCTGCAGCTGCTCCTGTAGCATCGCCATCAGAGCACCTAAGTCTGGTGTTGCAGGTGTAGGAGCTACTGACGGGCCCGCAGCCTCCGTGGCTGGCAGTTGGCCCTCCGACGTCTGCGGCGTTGCACCACCAAATCTCCTCTGGTCCGTCTCATGCTGGCGTTGACTGCGGGTGCGGACACCCTCCGTTTCCTCCTTAGGTAAAATCGGCATGATTTTATCCCACTTCTGACACCAATTGTTACGAGCTTAGGGTTCGTGACAATAAAAATTGCCGATAAAATTACCTAAATTAACACTTTAATTTACTTTACACAAATTAAAGTTAAAACACTAATAATTAAACACACTAATTCACTTAATTCCGCTCCGAAGCTTCGCTTGTGTCATCGAGTTCAACTCTGCCTCGATCGCATCTTGCGCCACCTATTTATTTAAATTAGCAAAATATCCGGAATGTTCAAGTAAACACGCGCAAGGTACCGAGAGTTCGAGTATAGATTTTCTAGAAACTTAGTTCTTCGGGTGGCGCTGTCGGTCGAAAGATTTGTGATGTCATAAACTGCAACGCTCCCCTCGCTCTCGTTCCTGACACTAGATGGCGCTAGTGTGTCGTCGACTGGAGCGCGTAACAATATAAATGTCTATGGGCATCCACTTACCATCAGGTGGACTGTGTACTCGTTTGTTACACTTAAAAACCGGACAAACACCCGAGAATGGTATCGCAGGTATTACATGTGAGAGAAATCACTGCATCATCACATGCCGTGTGTTATTATCTCCAATATGTCAAGTACGTGTTAGGACTCCTTAGCTATTTCTGATCTAAAGGATAAAGAGAACCTGTATAATTATTCAGCGGCGACAACGCAATAAGCGAGACTCTGATGATTGACAGACGGCCGAAAACAATTTAAAAAATGCTAAACAAAATGTGACAAATTCATTTAAAAAATGAATGATGGCTAGAACCATATTCTTCTAGCAGT
Organism: Parnassius smintheus behrii; assembly: GCA_036936625.1. Classification (NCBI taxonomy): domain Eukaryota; kingdom Metazoa; phylum Arthropoda; class Insecta; order Lepidoptera; family Papilionidae; genus Parnassius; species Parnassius smintheus. Next base: position 4,636,632 of record JAUPFT010000023.1, read on the forward strand.
AGACTTAACGAGTCTAGGCTACAAAAGAAGTACAAGTAAAAACTCATTGCAAACAAACTAAATAGAATAATATGATTTACACATAACCACTTCTGAAATCGAAGCTTTAATACTCTACAGGGTGTCCAGTAGGAAAGTTCAATTTTCAAATTTGAATTACACAGCAACGGTTGGCGCGGTGAAGTGGGGAGAGACCTCAATCGACGCGTCAGGCGTGCGGGTTTAAAATTGCGTTGGACCGAAGCACAACGTGCTTTTGCTGTCGAAGCATACTTTAAGAGTGGTGACTCGTGCGTTGCTGCGCTTCGGATATTTTGTTCTCAGTACAAATTCGCCGACCAAGATACGCCCCAAATGTAAACCTTTTGAAAAAGTGGATTAAGTAGTTTCGTGAAACGGGTTCTCCCATTAATCAACACATTCCAGGCCGCACACCCACTGTATCAACCCAGGAAAATGTGCGCCGAGTAATTATATTATCCTGTATATAGGACACCTGTATATAGTAATATATTATACTCTTACAGTTACCTTTTTAAAATTTTTGACCCTTTTAATAAAGCAAATTCGCAACCTTAAGGTCCCAATGAGAATGTTGTCTAACATTTACAGAAAAACTTCATCACAACTTATACCCTTCGGGTTGAAATATTTATTCAATTCAAATGGAATTTGAGGTACACAGGGTTAACACCCTCGATGCTCTGGGCAGGCTGCGGCGGCCGAATTATTTGAGCAGCCACTTTTAAACAGCCAATGGAAGACCAGTTGTGACCCTTCCTTCGAGCGATATGGACGTGGAAGAACTTGTCATTTTGTGGGTATCTCGTAAAAAATGCTAAGCTAAAAGACATTTAATTCTTCCTCTTTTTCTAGAACGGAACTCAAATGGCTTATTTCATTCCCATTTTAAAGATGTTCGTAAATACCCAGACTGGTTTTCTAACTACATGATTATGTCAGTGCAGTCGTTTGATTACCTTTTGGAAAATATGAGAAATTCAATCAAGGGCACTGGTACTCCTATGCGAGCGATAAATTTCTCCGCATCGAAAGTAATTTTTTGGTTTCGGAACACAAAATACGTCTGGCTACTTACTATAACAAGTGCGCTTTCTCTGACGTCAGCCACATACATTCACCAAATCGCTAAAGGCGTATTTTTATGGATGCCGCAGCGGAGTTCGTGGCTGCTCAGGTGCGCGGGCTCCTATACATCGTCATTTGTTCGACTGGTTGCCACAATCTGGCTGCCTAATGCACGGGGCGCCTAATTTTCAAAGAGTAGCCAAATTTGAATCTTAAGTTCAAATATATAAATAATTATATACCGTTACTGCAGTTTAAAAAAAAAACGAGTAAAAAAGGCTACTTTTATTTGAAATCATACCAAATTGAATGTGATTTATGGGCAACAAAGTTTTTGCCTACCAATCGACCCTTACGATTGTAAGTGTAATGTGTAAAATCAGTTAAAATAATGCATTACTAAGCATTTAGAATTCAACAGATAAAAGGACAGAATGCTAGAGATTTTTTTAATTAATTTTTCTTCTCTGAAAATAACCCTGTATACCTGTATAGTAATAAAAGAGGAATCATTAAAATCGGTTAATAATTGACAAAGAAAACACAGCCTAATTGAGAAACAACCTCCACTTTTTTTTTAAATCGGCTAAAAGCTTAAACTAACTGCAAATCATTATGGGGTGTGATTGAACTTTAAATGCTTCAGATGAAAAGCTTTAATCAAAAATAGATCAGCAAATAATCAAAGAATGTAAACTAAAATGAGTAACCTACTCCTTTGTTAACTCATCGTCATCATTACAGCCCTTCAGAAGTCCACTGCTGGACATGGCCCCCCCAAGTAATGCCACAAAGCACGGTCCTGAGCCACCTGCATCCATCGACTTCCTGCATGTCTTACCAGGTCGTCACTACATCTAGTGGGGGGGTCGTCCTACACTACGCCTACCGGTACGAGACTGCCACTCGAAGACCTTTTGTTCTCGAGTGGCAGCCTCGTGAGTAACCTGTGGTTGTTTGTTTACTCATCTAATATAATAATTATATTAATACTGCGAGTAAAATTTACATTCAATTAAAATCAAAAACTCGAAGAACCGACAGCCGATGGGAAGAAAGGTTCCCGAGTGGCAACCTCGCCGGTAAGCGAAGTGAAGGCCGACGTCCCACTAGATGGCGTGACGACCTGGTAAGAGAAGAAGGAAGTCAATGGATGCAGGTGGTTCAGGAGTATTTTGTGGCATTCCTTGAGGGCCTAATTTAGCAGTATACTTTTAATGATGATGATGATAATGATGAACAAAAACATTACCTGCAACAATATGAGTGTGGGCTTGTCGCTTTTCAGCAGATTTACGACGTTCGTATCTTCGAAATCGCTAGGAATCGGTTTCTCTTCCACTTCTGGCACTGTAGGATAAAGTATGTACATATATTTTAGCAAATAATGTAAGTAAGTACGAACATGGCTATATATGTCTCTGGCCACCATGTAATAGTGAAACCATGTAAGTATATTCTAATTCATTAGTCGTAATCGCCTACAGTTACTTTTTACAAATTAGCTGCTGCGAAAAATTCAACGAATTTTTTTTCATTCATTCACAACAGCCTAATGACCACTCCTGAACCGACACCTCTCCAGAGATTGCCTCATAGGGGTGATTTTTTTTGACGCACCAACATTTGTATCATTCCTTACATGCTAATTAAATACAATGAACTAAAATGTACAAATAATTACAGGCGGATACAACATGCAAATAACTTTCTCAGCACTGTGTAGTATTTCTTGGATAAAGGAAGATTTTAAAAAAATGATAACGAAATACAGTACTAATAATACATAAAAGCGAAAAGGAAAGAACATATTTTATAGAATATTACAAATGATGGTATCTTAAGGTGCGACGGAGCTTGTTAGGTGGGTCGAAAAATATATCAATATATCAAAAAAGTGATATTTGCCATAGATGCCTTGGCAGGCAGATTGGAAACCGCACTAGTTATTACATTGGGTTGTTTTCAAGAAGATGCTGCTGCCCATCTCTTCTTTCTTTTCTCTCTGTCAACTGCTACAACACCCACGGGATGATATGGTTGGACTTACGCCACTACACAGCGTGAGCGAATCATGCTAAATAATAATATGAAAAATATTGATTTCTTAAATTTACGCGAACACTACACATTGAATAAAACTATTTATATGAATTCTATCACGTTTAATTACCTTATTTTTAAATTTCTGAAATTTCGGGTGCTTTACAGCACCCATGGCCACGGGGTGGACTGAGATGTTTGATGTCCTAATGTCATAGCTCGGCTACTTACTTTATTATATTATTTACACAGAACATGCTTACAGTATCTTGAAGTGGTATGCTTGAGTTTGGATTTAATTTTGTTAATTATAGGATTCCAAGCAGATGGCAGCACCCATCCATCTTCACTATTAAAATTAGGATGTTTCTTATATTCAATAGCCTCGTATCATCCTTGGTAAATTGCAGATTTCTGCGTAAATTGGACCAAAAATTAATATTCAAAAACTGAAGCTTGCCGGGCTAACTAGTATATTGGAATGCCAAACATCTGTCTCCCCCGTGACCATGGGTGCTGATGGATGGGAATTTAAAAATAATTTAATTAAACGCAATAAAATCCATATAAGTAGAATATTTCAATAATATGAAAAATTAAACGTTACTTTAATAGTGCAGCCGGTTCACCATACAATGTGGACGGGCATATACAGAAGTCGACTGGTTTCAAAAGGGGTTGTTATTAAGCTAATATTCCAAGCAGATGCCAGCACCCATCCATCTTCACTATTAAAATTAGGATGTTTCTTATATTCAATAGCCTCGTATCATCCTTGGTAAATTGCAGATTTCTGCGTAAATTGGACCAAAAATTAATATTCAAAAACTGAAGCTTGCCGGGCTAACTAGTATATTGGAATGCCAAACATCTGTCTCCCCCGTGACCATGGGTGCTGATGGATGGGAATTTAAAAATAATTTAATTAAACGCAATAAAACCCATATAAGTAGAATTTTTCAATAATATGAAAAAATAAACGTTACTTTAATAGTGCAGCCGATTGACCCTACAATATGGACAGGCATATACAGAAGTCGATTGGTTTCAAAAGGGGTTATTATTAGTGATGAGCCGAATATGGATTTCACCGAATACGAATATTCGGCCGAACGTTCGGTAAAATTTTTACCGAACCGAATATTCGGCCGAACATTATTCGGCAGGATAACCCTGGGACCCAACCAATTTATGTCGAAACTTGAAACTGTAAACCGCGCGGGATTAGCGCCGGACCCTGCCTCTCGCTCCCCGCCACACCTGACAATTATTGCATCATCTAGTACTGATCAAATTGCCGGTACATGCTTATGTTTTGACTACTCTTGTGATAAAAAAGTATTTCGTTGTTTTATTCTTTGTGAAAATTGATAATTATATTTTCAGATTAGATTAGAGGCAGGAGATTTACTATTTGGACTTATTTTAGAGAAACTGACGACCAAAGTAAAGAAAATGTACTAATGTAATGTAATGTTTCTTTGTTTGATTCCAAAAACATTTTATCAAGTTTCTATTTGCCATAATTGGAAATAAATCTACAGTGCCTCAAAAACATAAATGTATAGATTTATGTATTTGAGGCACTCTAGAGTAAGTAGATTTATCCCATAAATAAAATACACCTTCAACACTGGACACTATGAAAACGAATATTCGGAGATTTAGCCGAATATTCGGCCGAATACGAATATTCGGTAAAGCTGCCGAATATGCCAAATACCGAATATATAACGAATATTCGGCCCATCTCTAGTTATTATTAAGCTAATATTTCAAGCAGATGGCAGCACCCATTGATCTTCTCTAGTGAAATTAGGATGTTTCTTAACTTCAATAGCCTCGTATCATCCTTGGTAAATTGCAGATTTCTGCGTAAATTGGACCAAAAATTAATATTCAAAAACTGAAGCTTGCCGGGCTAACTAGTACATTGGAATGCCAAACATCTGTCTCCCCGTGACCATGGGTGCTAATGGATGGGAATTTAAAAATAATTTAATTAAACGCAATAAAATCCGTATAAGTAGAATTTTTCAATAATATGAAAAATTAAACATTACTTTAAACGTTACTTTAAACCTAAAATTAGAGCATGTTCCTTCCCTGGCCAATCCGACCCATTCGTGCTGTAGCCATAAAAGACCTGCAACGTAACTCTACCACATATAAAAATAAGGTGTAGAGAAAAATCCTCCTATCCACTTTACGGTTACTAGAAGGAACTCATTCCAGGAATCTTACAGCTTCGAAAAAAATTTGGGTTCTTTACGTTAAAAAACTACAATATAGAAATAAGCCCAATGGTTAAAACAGTAATATAAAAACCCAACTGGGAAAAAACTCTACTGAAAAGAGAAAATTTCAAAATCCTGTGACTTTCACGACTAAGATGAATGTAAAGGCCCCCCATATGTTTATTTTTTCTTTTTTGGTTGAAACGTTACCCCCCCCCCCCCTCCACACACTAGGATTTTCTCCTGTATCGTGGAGGCAGTTTACAAACATAAATTACACAAAGATAAATATCCAGAACAATTATTTGTAGGCCACATACAAACTTGTTCCATGCAGGATTCGGGTAAGAAACTACACATCATCTACAAGAACTTTCAAAAAATATCTGTATCATACTTTTTATTCTTAGTGCTTTTTAGCACAACATTTTTATATGGCATGTCCATATTAATTTATTCAGCACTGCACTGCACTGGTCTTTCTTACTGGATAACACAAACAAAACCTTACTTGGGCAGTCTCCGTCTTCAGTGGGTTCTCTTTTCACAACTACTTCTTGCTTGATCTTCACAGTTCCCGTGGAATGACTGTTCAGCCAGACTGAAAAATTTATTGAAATTCACACAATGGAATGTTTTTTTATAGTATAATGGTGACAAACGAGCACACCATCCACCTGATGGTAAGTGGACGCTGTGGCCCATAGAAATCTACATTTATCCTCGATTCAGAATCAAAACGAAGATGGGTTTTCATTCCTAAGATGAAATGTCTTGTTTTCGGTAAAAAAAATAAACGATCTCCAGATCTCTACAGTCACCATACGAAACACAACAATCATACTGTTTTACATTAAGCTGCTATTTTACGCTGGTATTCTGAGAGCATGGTCCTTTCATAATACAGCTGCAGCATGACTCTATCACATATAAAATGTCATGTAAAGCAAAGTGTATTAAAGTGGCGTGGCTAATATCCAACACGGTGACACATGTCCACTGCATCGGCTGATGGTTTGCTGACTAAGTCAGTTACCGTCATTTAACGCTAGTAAGTGCAACTGTTGATCATGTGGTCCTGGGTTTAATCTAAAAATGAATTATTTGATTTTTCAATCAAGAAATTTTCAGTATTTTGTTATGTTTTATTTTTATAGAATAAGGGTGACCTGATGATAAGTAGATACTGTAGCCCATAAGTATATTTATCTTCGACTAAGAATCAAAATGCACATGGTTTGACCCCTAAGAACTAAAGTGCATTGCCTCGTTTTCAGTAAAAAAGTTCAGTAGCATCCTGGATTCACCCACATGCCTCAGAAAAGACATAAAGCAATTGGTTCCGCGCTTGATCTCTCTTTGTGAACCTGTGCTTACACAAACTTATGTACTATAATCATGTCCCGCGCGGATGGCTAGTCTCTATTGAGACTGGTCACCGTGACCGAAATTCAGTCTAAGGAGAAAATATTATAATATTTCTCACGAAAAATTAAATAGTGACCTAAACCAACAATAAAAAAGCCAAATTATTAAAACAATTAAAATTAACCCTAGTTATAATAGCACGCTCAGATATGCACCTAAAACAACATGGGTTTAGATGCATGTTGGACTTTTATGGGCTGTTAAGAAAAGAATGAACTATGTGTGTGAGTGAGTGAGTCACTTGAAATGTTTTCAGTGCTCCATCTATCTTTCTTTATTGGTAGGTAGTAACCCAAAAATCAAGAATTCTATACCTCCATCATCCATTGGCAATTTAACTGGTGCATCAGTTTCAAAGACATGCTTGAAGTCCTCGCTTTCCTCTTCTCCGTCGCCGCTGTCACCAACAACATTCTTTATCTTCTGTTCCTCTAGCTCTTTATCAATCTAGAACATGATATTTTTTTTTTAAATGAACTTAATGTCAACCCGATGGTAAGTGGCTACAGCAGCCCATGGACTTCTTGCAACTTCTAACAAAGAAGACTTCAAATGCTTGGTCTCTGAAGACCAAGAACGCGTCACAGCCTGTAACTATAATAGCTCTCCATTCCAACCTCTGTTCAGATCAGAATGCACCAGAGCAAGCACTACTGCCAGGTGGTGGAAATAGCTAAGTGTGGTACCACCTAACCAGGTTCTCTATATTGGGCCTTTCACAAGTTTACAGTCCTTAACTTCTCTACAGCTGGGTTAGCCCACATGAGATTCTAAGATCTATAAAAATAATTGATATCTGTGGCTTATCCATAAGATGCATCACTGGGGGCCGCGGGGTCAATCCCGCATGAAACAAGTATTTTTATAGCCGACAAATAATTGTTCCAGGTATGTTTGTTTTTGTGAAATTTATGTATGTAAAGTGCCCTCACGATACAGGCCGAAAATTCTAGTGGAGGCAGCCTTTAAAAAAAATCTGCTTCTTGACATTCAGGTATGTCGTTTCCATTCATTATTATAGTTTTCTATAGTGATAACTATTGTAGAAAGTCATCTTGGTTAACAGTCCAGGGTCTATAGTACCAACACAATGAAATCGAAAATTGTAGGTTTAAGTACTGAACAACCAAACTTGGGATGGTTAAGACAAAAAAATTCCAAGACATTGATTAAACCATCCTCAAGGCTGTATAGTATTATTCTTACTTTTTTAACTAATGATGACGGTTGCTTACAATCTTAACAATTAATCGAAACAAGATTTTTTTTATAATAATGTAATAAATTGACTTTGACTACATTGTATTGTATGCTTATACAAGCATGACAAACGAGCACACAGTCCACCTGATGATAAGTGGATGCTGTAATTGCATGTGATGTGTGTGATGCTGTCACCTGAGGACTAAGATGGAATGCCTCGTTTCTATTACAAAGAGTCTTCGGTTCTCTACACTCACCATATGAAACACAGCAGTATTTAGCGATGGTATTCTGAGTGTGGTCCTTCCCTGGTAAGCAGACCACATCATGCTACAAGCAAATTATAGTTGCAGCTTAGCTCTACCACCTAAAATTGTTCTAAACCGTAAAAAAAATGCTCCAACTAAATGTAAAGAGATAGGTAAGAACCTAGATAGGCCCCGAGGCAAATGAGGATCCTACTTAGTATAAATAAAATGGTTTGTCTATTCATTTATTACAGCTCATTTAAAATCCACTGTTGAACATATACTCTCCCACAGATTGCCACATAGAGAGGATTTTCACCATAGTTGCCACCGCCAAGCATGCATAGATTGGACTGCATAGATGTGCACTGCGTAGATCAGACCACAAATAAATATTAAAAAACTGAAGGTAGCCGACTACATATAACATTGGTACGTCAAACATCTCAGTCCCTACCGTGACCATGGCCGTGACCGTAGACCATGGGCGCTGTAAAGCACCCGAAACATCAGGAATCAAAAATAAGGTAAAATAAGTAAATTAAACATGATAAAATCTGTATATATAGTTTTATTCAATGTGCAGTTTTTTTATCATTTTGTTGTATGTTGTAATCAAAAAGACGATGCTGTCTATCTACTGTTTTAATTCCCTCAATCGCCTCTTACGACACCCACAGGATGAAATGGAGTAGATGATTGTCTTACACCACCACAGCACTACATGCTTACCATTTTTTTAATGGTCCACGTAATCTTAGCTGCAGGTGTCTGTGAGTACATAGTATATTTTTGTGACAAAAGTGGTAAAATGAAAAAAATTGTACAATCAACTTCAATATAAATAAAATGAGAACATCATCAATGTAGTCGAAGTCAATCAATTATGCATCATTTAGGATAACTCAAATACTATTGGTCAGGTCTTGAACAAATTTACATGGGACCACATGAGAAGCACCAGCTTTCAAATAAAAAAAAGAATCATCAAAATCGGTTCACCTAGAAATCGGACCTCCTCCTTTTTTTAAGTCGGTTAAAAAATAATTAAGAGGAACGAAAAATAAGTTATTTAATACTATCATTTTTTATAAAAATGTAAACAATCATAGAACTAATTCCTGTTACCTTTATTACGTCCTTAACCCTAATTGTTGGTTTCTGAAGAGTAGGTTTTGCATCTGTTTCCCGACCATAAGATGTTCCTCGGTTATAATGTCTTTCTGCACTACCCAATCCTAAAAAATATGTATTAAGAAAAAATTAAAAAATAAACACTCCTTTTAATATTTTTTTTTAAAAAAATGTTACCCCACACTAGGATTTTCTCCTGTATCGTGGAGGCAGTTTACATACATAAATTGCACAAGGACAAACATCCAGACCCGGAACAATTATTTGTAGGCCATACAAATACCTGTTCCGTGCGGGATTTGAACCTGCGGCCCCCAGCGCAGCCAGTCATTGCTAAGCCACTGGAGGCGTCAAATATTATTTACATACTCGATTCTAGGCAGGATTTAATGCTGGTGCATTATGTGTACTGTCGACAAAATGAAATTGTAAACTATGTACATAAAATTTCATTGAAAAATGTCAAAGTAGTAAAATAACTTCAGATTTATTTATTGCTTCTCACCAGCTTAACACCAGTCTGGTGTCTAAACAAGTCATACCATTTTATTCAAATAGAAAATTATATTTATAATTTAATTACAGGCTTACAAACAACTCTAATTCAGTAAATTAAAAAAATTACAGTCTATACAAGTCTAACTCACATGGGCACAGTGCCTTCTCTCATTTCTAAGAGGGTTTTTGGGCAAGGAAGTGTCCGATGCGCTGCTCCAATGCTTGTTGATAAAATTTACGTCTACAAACTTTTTTCTTATTTCTCTGATGTGTAGGTTTCCTTGCGATGTTTTCCTTCACCACCAAGCATGTGGTAAATCAGCAATTAAAACTGCAATTAACAATTTCATTGGTGCCGGTGGAGATGGAACCAGGGTTTTTTATAGGATAGGGTGACAAACGAGCACACAGTCCACCTGATGGTAAGTGGTTGCCTTGGCCCGTAGACATCTACATCTATCCTCGATTACGAATCAAAATGCAGATGCGTTGTCACCCGTGAGGACTAAGATGGAATGCCTCATTTCCAGTAAAAAGGGTCTCTGGTTCTCTAGACTCATCATACGAAACACAGCAGCATTAAGCTACTATTTGACGCTGGTATTCTGTGAGAATGTGGTCCTTCCCTGGTCGAGCCGACCCATTCGTGCTACAAATATACTACTAATATAACTGCAGCATGGCTCTACCACATATAAGAGTTACTCCCATACTGTGAATTTTACAGCAAGCGCTAACCATCTGAGCTACCATGGTTCTCTTTAATTATTATACCATATTATTATTATTGTTGTGACACTTTTACACTAAACTTAGAGATATTTGTATGTTATCAAACTTATTTGTAACAATATTATTTTACCTTCTGAAAAAACACCACTTGATTTTATAATATTTGGACCATTTTTGAAATTTCTATTTCTATCATTTCTTTTATCTTTTCTCCCTTTATCTTCTTTTTTCTGTTCACGGACATTTGCCGAGGATGATCTGAAAGATAAGATATTAAACAATTTTTTTACATCACAAATTAAATTTCAGAGCCTGTTCCTCTACCTCAATCCTCACCATCTTGCTGTTCATCATTAACTGCATTTTAGAATTTATTGAAAGTCCAGTCTGAAGACTTACGACATACACTATTTCCATAAATGGCAGACCAGCTTTCCTTTGGCAACAGGCAAGACAAGAAAATCGTTAACCATATCAAAAACACATGAAATATTAGCTAACACTTAGAAGAAACACAGGACACTTTGAGTCAGGAAAACTTATAAAATTGGGTTCTAGAGTTGTGTGCAAAAATTTGAAAAATATGGGAGGGGTAATGGCAATACTAATAAAGTAAACCTAGGCCGATTTGACAAAGTTACTACCTTCTTAAAACTACAGGATTGAAGGGACATTTAAAAACGGCAGTTAAAAAAAGAAATGGAGACATTGCATATGTTGAAAAGTGTAAAAATATTACAGATCATAAGAGATGTAAGAAGGAACATTGTAACAGGACACATAATTGGCTGATAAAACACATAATAGTAATATATCTGTAATGAACACATGTTCATGTGTTTATAAGTGTGTATATCTTCATAGGTTTTTTGTTTAGTAGAAATAACATCAATACAAATATTTATAACAAAGTGGAATTTGTTCTATCAAATTATTCAATTTCTAAATTCTTGGAATGTCATAATATTTTGTCAGACGCTCAGCACGGTTTCCGCCCGGGGCGCAGTACAGTTTCAGCACTAACGGAATTTGCGGATTACATAAACGAGGCTTTGGACGCTGGTAAACAAATTATAACACTTTTTACAGAATACAAAAAGGCGTTTGACACCCTGGATCATGACATTCTGCTACTGGCGATGGATGAATGTGGAATACGAGGCCCTACAAATAAATGGTTTCGGAACTACCTGAGTAATAGGAAAATGCGTACGATGATAGCTGGTGTGACTGGTGAGGATGAGAGGTGTATTCAAAAAGTAAGGTGACTTTTTGAATTTCGCGGGCAACGCACATTCGATTTTCAATTTTTGTATTTTGTTGCGTTGGTACACATGTCCTGAGCATATGTTTCAAGTTTGAAGTGTATAGCATGTTTAGTTCATTTTTGACAGTTACAAAGGTCAGACGTACTTTGGTGTGCTCGGCGATTTTCTTCTATCAAAAAAATGGATCAAAGAATTTGCATCAAATTTTGTGTAAAAAATGGAATTACGTGCTCCAAAACACTTGAAATGTTGACAGTGGCATACGGTGAGTCTACTCTTAGTAAAAAAAACGTTTATAAGTGGTACAAGCTCTTTCAAGATGGCCGAGAAGATGCCAATGACGAACCTCGCTCTGGACGCCCCAGCAGTCAACAACCGATGAAAACGTTGAAATAGTGAATAAAATTGTTTTGGAAAATCGTCGAATCACTATCAGAGAAGTTGCGGAGGATGTTGGCATATCGGTTGGCTCTTTTTTTCGGATATTTTGGGCATGAAACGTGTGTCAGCGAAATTTGTTCCAAAATTGTTCAATTTCGACCAAAAGAACCGTCGCATGACAATCGCTCAAGAGCTATTGGATGATGTCAACAACGACCCAGATTTGCTCAAAAGGGTCATAACAGGTGACGAAACATGGGTATACGGTTATGACGTCGAAACTAAGACTCAATCGTCCCAGTGGAAGCACACTGAATCACCAAGAACAAAAAAAGCACGCCAAGTTCGATCAAATGTGAAGGTTTTGCTTAGTTTTCTTCGACTGTAGGGGTGTGGTGCATCATGAGTTCTTGCCACAAGGTCGTACGGTCAATAAGGAGTATTACCTTGAAGTTATGCGCCATTTGCGAGAAGCAATACGTAAGAAACGTCCCGAATTGTGGGTAAACAATTCATGGTTTTTGCATCACGATAATGCACCTGCTCACTCATCGTTGCTTGTGAGAGGTTTTTTGACCAAAAACAACACTACAATCATGCCTCAGCCACCATATTCACCGGATTTGGCCCCATGTGACTTTTTCCTGTTCCCAAAACTGAAGAGACCTATGAAAGGACGAAGATTTGCAACGATTGAAGAGATAAAAACTGCATCGCTGAAAGAGCTGAAGGCTATACCAGAAAGTGATTATCAGAAATGGGGGGAGGGGGTCATTGTAGAAGCGTGCTCGTCGCGACCCCTGCCAGCCCTTTTCAGGGCTGCAATTCTTCACAGCTGCGCACCCATGCAAACGAGGGTTAAGGCGTCCCCCCAAGGCGACGCACACCAGCTCGTCCCCGTTGGTGTGGAATGCAGCGCGCAAAGCGGCGATGGGGACCGCCACCCGTCACGCACAGCCCGACACGGCGGAAGGTGGAGGACGGAGTGCAGAGTTGGCACGTGGAATGTTAGAGGGGGCATGAGAGATAAGACGAATGAGTTGATCGAAATAATGAAAGAAAGAAAATTAGATGTCGTGTGTATGTCGGAGACCAAACGGAAAGGCAGTGGTATTGAAGAGCTCCCTGGCGGGACGTTAGCTATATGGTCCGGAGTCCCGGAAAGCGAGAACGCCTGCCAGGGAGTGGGAGTGCTGTTGTCGTCCCGGTTGGTCGATCTTATGACTGAATACAAGGTTGTGAACTCAAGACTTCTCTGGGTTCGCTTCAAAATGGGACTGACGAAGTTATTCCTTTTGGCTGTTTATGCGCCGGTAGCTTCGTCGTCCAGGGCTGAGCTGGAGGAGTTTTGGGAGAATGTAAGAGAAGTTCTAGATTTGGTTAAGGGAAACGAAAGAACTGTTGTATGTGGTGATTTGAATGGATGGGTAGGTATCGCTCGACCAGGATACGAGTCGGTGCTTGGAAAGTTTGGCGATAAAAGGGTTAATGATGCTGGCAAGTTTATACTGGCTGTATGCAAGGAAAAAGATCTTCTTGTGACAAACACTATGTTTAATCACAGGAAAATCCATATGTACACTAGAGAAAGAAAGAATGAGAGAAGTATGATTGATTTGTTCCTGGTGGATGACCGACTGCGAAAACAGGTGATGGATACACGAGTGTTCAGGGGTGCTGACCTGGGAACGGATCATTATCTAGTAATTACTAGATTTAGGGGTTGTTCGCGGTTTGGCGCTACCGGACGGCAGTGGCAGAACCACAGTCGGTCTGTCGCATCCGAAGCTGGAAGCTTCAGGAAGCGGATAGTAGGGACAAATATCACACGAGGGTAGCCGAAAAGCTTGACACCATCGATGGCAGGAAAGAATGTGTGGAGAGAACATGGCAGAACCTTAGGGATGGAATGGTAAGTGCAGCGAAAGAAGTATGTGGAACGACAAAAAGAGGTAGTAGTAAAAGAAGAGATGCATGGTGGAATGATGAAGTGAAAGAAGCTGTAAAAAAGAAGAAAAAAGCATGGTTAGACTACTTGGCCTCTAGTAACGATGAGCATATGAGAGAGAAGATGAAAGAAAGATATAAGCTGCAGAAAGTTCATGCGAAAACATTGATTGAGGAAGTACGTGAAAGGTGTAGAATAGAAGCGGACGAGAGGTTGTCGCACAACTTTAGGGAAAACTCCAAACTCTTCTGGAAAGAGGTTGGAAGGTCTCGGAGTGGTGCGACAGCTTTAAGAATGAACAAAGTGCTTTCGAGAACCAATGACGTTCTCTCAGAAAAATCGGACGTCATGCAGCGATGGAGTGAATTTTATAGAGAAATGTATGCGTGTCATGATCTTAGTGAAGGATCCGGGGGTGACGCCGTGACTGGCACACCAGACACGGACCTCGATGACACTGAGGTCATCAGCATGAAAGAGATTGAACGTGCGATTCGAAGTTTGAAATGTGGTAAGGCTGCGGGACTAGACAGAGTCACTGCTGAAATGGTCAAGTACGGTGGGCCTCGCGTCTGGGACAGCTTTCATCTGCTGTGCAATTTGTGCTGGCGGACGGGAGATGTCCCGGATGATTGGCGATCCGCGGTCATTGTGCCTTTATATAAAGGTAAAGGTTCACATTTTGACTGCGGGTGCTATCGGGCGATCAGCTTGACCAGTTTAGCAAGTAAAGTTTACTCGAAGGTTTTGACACGCAGGATGCAAGAGAAATCGGAAAGACTCTTATGGGAGGCACAATGCAGATTTAGACCTGGAAGAGGATGCACGGATCAAATGTTTTCTCTCCGCATGATCACGGAGAAGCTTCTGAGTGTTAACCAGAGGATTTTCTGTGCTTTTGTGGATCTGGAGAAAGCATTTGATAAGGTTATAAGGAAGAAAATGTGGGAACTATTGCCGGGATATGGTGTGGATGGTCGATTGTTAAGGGCTGTGCAGTCACTTTACTATGACTGTAAAGCCTGTGTGCGGGTAGGGCATGACCTGTCACCCATGTTTAGCGTCCAAGCGGGCGTAAAACAGGGTTGTGTCATGTCTTCCTGGCTGTTCATACTGTATCTCGACAGCTGTTTACAGAAGCTGAAAGATAGCTGTTTGGGTGTGAAATTGAGTGACATAAAAGTTAATTGTCTGCTGTATGCTGATGATGCAGTGCTTATTGCACCATCAGAAGCAGAACTGCAGGCATTAGTCACATGTATGAAAGAGGAATGTGAAATTAAAGGTCTCCGTTTGAATGCTAATAAAACTAAGGTTCTGGTATTTGAAAAGGACGAAGAGAGAACGAAATGTGAAATATGGGTAAATCAGGAATGTCTAGAACAGGTAAATGAAATTGTATACTTGGGGAGTGCTTTCAGCCGGGATGGAAGATGTGATTTAGATGTGGATAGGCGTGTCGCTGCCGGAAACAAAGTCAATGGTGCCCTGAATGCATTAGTAAAAAGGCAAGGCGTGGTGAAGAGTGCACGCCTTGCAATACATAACGCAGTGTTGGTACCGACTTTGTTATATGGCAGCGAAACCTGGGTATGCCAGAAGAAGCATAAAAGCAAGTTGAATGCAGTGGAGATGCGATCTCTTCGTAAAATGTGTGGCGTTACCATAGCCGACCGAAAGCGAAACAAAGAGATTCGCAATATGGCAGGATTGAAAGATGACCTTATCACAAAAATTCATAGGGGCGTACTCCAATGGTTTGGGCACGTTGAACGAATGAGTGAAGACCGAATGGTGAAGAAAATATATAGAGCGAAAGTAAATATTAAAAGGTGTCGAGGTAGACCGAGACTAAGTTTCGAAGACCATGTGAGCAAATTGCTCAAAGAGGGGAGGGTCAAGAGTACTCGGATACCTAGACGTATGAAGACGTATGAACGTGCATGTATGAAGAAGTTAATGAACCTGAAAGAAGCGAAAGAGGTATGTAAGGATCGTGACACTTGGCGATCTGTTCTCTCTGGCTACCCTGTTAGGGATTGTGCGTGACGATAAGTAAGTAAGTAGAAATGCTTTGACGATTGGAAAAAGCGTTGGCACAAGTGTATTATATCTGAGGGGGATTACTTTGAAGGGGACAACATAAATATTGATGAATAAATAAATAGTTTTTCATAAAAATATAAAGTCACCTTACTTTTTGAACACACCTCGTATGCATGTGGATCCTGGGGTGCCGACTGGATCAGTATTTGGTCCATTAGGATATGTGATGCATGTGAATAGTGTGTCAAATGTCGTAAACAAGTGCCGCGTTTTTATGTATGCAGATGATATGTGTATTGTTTATGCTTCCAAGGATATATCTGAGATACAAAGCTATGTACAAGAAGATTTTGAAAGAATAACTAAGTGGGCACATGATAATGGAATTATATTGAATATGTCGAAAACCAAGTGCATGCATATACACTCACCATACAATCGACAAGTTAAAATCATTAATAAAGAACAGATACATATAATTGGCCACTCATATGAATGCCTACATGCTAATAAAATCGACTGCAGGTGTGATAAATTAGATTATGTCAAAATAATAAATATTTAGGCTTAACCATTGATCAACATTTTAGCTGGAAAACGCATGTTAATGACATATGTAATAAATTAAGATCCATGGTATG
Source organism: Parnassius smintheus behrii (assembly GCA_036936625.1). Lineage (NCBI taxonomy): Eukaryota > Metazoa > Arthropoda > Insecta > Lepidoptera > Papilionidae > Parnassius > Parnassius smintheus. The sequence goes on from JAUPFT010000023.1 coordinate 4,653,528, forward strand.
TAAGTTTTATCAATTAAATGCAGTTGTAGACAAGCACATGTTACGCATTTTGTGTATTATGTGCTTGCTGACTCACTGATTAGCTATGGACTCATTGTATATGGGCGGATGTTTTGCACCTATTTTAAAAATTTACAAATAAGGCTGATTAATTACCTGGTGACCAAAAAAGTTAAAGATAATTGTGGACTATAATAACTTATTTCCAATTTGTAAAATACTGCCTGTAGACAAAAAAATCGAATACTTAATAGGCATAGGTCACTACTATAGTAACGATTATAAAAGATATGTTAATAATAAATATGATACAAGAAGTGTAAAGTGTAAAATGCTTGTTAAACCGAGAATGAATAATTATGGTGAAAGATTATCAAAATTTCTAATACCTAAGATATTTAATAAATTTGAACTTTTGAGAGGGAGTCCGCAACTCAGTAAAAATGTGTTGAAATCAAAACTTAAACAGTTGTTTCTTGATGAATTATCATTGGAGTAGTAATTTATTTATAACAGAAGTATATCATTGTTTTAATTAGTGCCTGTGTTGTTTATAATTATAGTGTAAAGAAATATTTAATAAATGTGCATAATCAATATTATAAGTAAATTAGTAGTATACTTAAAAGATATTATGTTGAAAATCGAGCGTATCTCGCCATCAAACGTAAAAGTTTGGCGAGAATAGCTATGTAAGCCTATTCTTTGTATATTTTTTGTGATTAATAAATAAAAAAAGGAGAAAAATTAAAAAAGTTAACTGGTCCTCTAAATCACTAATATCTACAATAATTTAATATATGTAAAAATACCTTACCCTTTATTTTTATTTCTAGCGACGTTTAAATTCGGTACAAATATTTTTTTATTTGGCTTAACACCACCGAGGGAAAGATCACGCGGTGCCTTGAAGGATGCTAGTCTCTTTAATGGATCACATCCCACGCCATTCGATGATTTATCTTCCGAATTAGACATATTAAAAGCCCAAATTTTTTGCGTTTATTAATTGTTTACTCTTTAGGTTAAATCAGCTGCTTTCGGAAAGATCAAATTTAAACGAGTAAATATTAAATATTAAGAATTCATTCAATCATTATCACGAAGTCTATCGCATAAAGTTAATAATCACAGTGTTTTACTGTGGTTTTATTTTATTATTAATTGTTCATTACTTATTCATAAACACCACTTTGAATGAGAACCAATGATAAATGATAACTGATAAACTCTCTAGTATAAATACAGTAATCTATGTGATAAATACAAAAATGCGTGCAGTACAGCAGGGGCTGTACTAGTCAGTAATCTATGGGCTGTACTCACAGAACACTATTATTACTCCTACCGGAGGCTGTACTGCACGCATTTTTGTGTTTATCACATAGATTACTGTAAGTAAAAAGGTGTAGATAGGTTACCTACACAATATTCGATCTTCAAAAACGGCACACTAACACAAACATAAATAACTATATATTGCAATAGCACACTACATTACGATTAGACGTCAAAGTAGGATGGAATGATTACTTTCGAAAGCGTAAAAGAGACAAATGTAATTTGCGACAATGCGTGGTCTTGTGTAGTAGGAACGATGTAGGATACGTTAGTACTCTTATTAGTTTGTGGATGTAGGATAATTAATCAGATATGACATTATACAGTTCACCGTGTTTTATGCCTAAAACGCGATTCACTCATGATTGCACGTAGTAAAAGTAATAAAGTAGTAAAAATGCATTAAAAGTAGGAAAATAAAAAAATATACTTGATTTTATTAAAAATTTGTAATCAAATAAAGTGCTGTAATAATTATTTATATACGAACGTATATACCAATTCGTTACGCTACAAAACAAATAAATTGAACTTATTAATTATTAATGACACAGTTAATTTACCCCTCAATAAAACAAGAATTATAAGTACACAATTTCAATTACGATACTACATAGCATAGCCTCATAGGTAAAAAGCCTACACAGCAGCGACCCCGATACATTGCAGCGGCACGAGGCGCAACTCAGCAGAACGTGAGCATTGACGTCAACGGATGCAATCGGAGCTCTGCAATATTACTTTACCTTATTTTAATGTAATAATTAAAAATCATTCTAGATCCAGCATCGATCTGATTCACTTCTTTTTTAGTTGTAATAATTATATTGTAATTTTTATATTATAATAAAGTATTTTATATTACTTTCGGTTTTTTTTGGGTCCTTCGGCTGCAGTTAACGTAATTGGCGCAGTCGGTAGGATACTCAAAAGTTAGTTAGACTATCGTAGCTTTCAAGCTTTAACCGAGTATCCGAATCTACTACGGACCAACTGCAAGCCAAGAGGATACATCAAGACATCAATCCCGAGAAGAAATCTATGTAAGTACACCAGAATTTTATCTAGTGTTGCTTCCTCTTTCCTAGTGTAAATCTTTCCCGTCAAAATTTTCCATCCAAGGAAATCATCCCACTGCGAACCTACATCGCGTAGGCAGCCACGTAGACAAAGTTTAGACTATAATAGAGATTTAGGTTGTTATTTAGAGTTAGATATAATTACCGAGGAACCAAAAATGGCCCACGACCCTGACACTGCTTTCAAGGTTTTACGCCCAGTGCCAGAGTTCGACGGTAACCCTAATGTACTGACTAGATTTATAAATTTATGTGACCAAATATGTGCGGCATACCTAAGTAATGAGCCTGGCAGTGAACTATCAAACTTATGTCTACTTAACGGGATATTAAATAAGATAACTGGACCCGCCGCGACCACTTTAAATTCAAATGGTATTCCTGAAAGCTGGCATGCCATACGCACAGCCTTAATCAATAACTTTTCTGACCAACGAGACGAAACGGCACTCTACAATGACCTCTCGTTAGCTACTCAGGGAAACAGCTCACCCCAAGAATTTTATGCACGATGTCAGACATTATTCAGCACTATCATGACGTATGTTACGCTTCATGAAACCTTGCCTACTACAATAGAAGCCAAACGTGTACTGTATAAAAATTTTACAAAGCAAGCTTTCGTACGCGGTTTAAAGGAGCCACTTGGCTCACGAATACGTTGCATGCGTCCTGATACAGTTGAAAAAGCCTTGGAGTTTGTACAGGAAGAACTGAATGTCATGTACCTACAACAACGCGGTGAATCTTTCGCTGAGAGGAAACCTCAAGCAACTAAGCCTCTCCAACCTAGTCATATGACCTTACCTTTGCAAAAACCGTTCAGTTTTCCTGCACCGATGCCAATACCCAATTTACAGCGACCTCAACATGTACCACAGCAACATGCCTTTAGGCCTAACGTGCCACCACAGTTTAACATGCCTACGCGAACTCAACAAATGTTCCGTGCTTTGCCACCTAATTACACACCCCATAGTAATATGTTTAGATTACCAAATAGGAATCAACCCCATGACTCAGGTCCGAAGCCTATGAGTGGCGTTAGCCATTACGTACCTAAACCAATGCCTCCAACAGGTCTGACTGGTCACGATTGGCGTAGATACGGTAACCCACCGCCTTCAAATTATTTCAAAAGTAGGGAAATGAATTTTAACGAATGTGCGGATTACAATAGTTACTATTATCCCGAATACCAATACGACTATTACAACTATGATGATAATTATGACTATAGCAATACTGTGACCTATGACTATGACGACACACAGCATTACCATTACCAAGCCGCGACTGAGATAGATGAACACGATAACGTAGACTGTCAACCTTCTACAAGCATTACAACTCAGGATTTTCAAAAAGCTAGTTCCTCAAAAAGGCCAAAATAGAAGTTAGCTTACATACGCAGAGACAGCTTCCATATATATGTATTTCTAACCCCCCGTTAAAATTTCTAATCGATACCGGGGCGAATCAGTCCTTCATAAATCCGGAGGCCATACAAAAATATTTTCCACACATACCTTTAAATTATGATCCGTTTGAGGTAACCAATGTGCATGCTACAACTAGAAACGACTATTCGATTACTATCCCATGCTTTTCCGAATTCAAAGAACCTGATAGTATTAAATTATATATTTATAAATTTCACGACTACTTTGATGGCCTGATTGGTATGGACTTATTAGAAAAATGGGAAGCTAGAATAGATCTAAGGGATAGACTACTTGTAACGCGATTAGCTAGTAATCATATCTTAATGTATAACTCTAGGAATGTTAATTTTTACGAGGACGTGATACCATCCCAATCATCGAAATTGATAAAACTACCTATTAACATCCATGATGGAGAAGCCTTAGTTAGCCAACAGTACATCTCTAATTGCATCATAAACGAATGCCTTACATCGGTGTCAAACAACCGCGGTATTATAGAGGTATTTAACCCGACTCCGCATGATATAATTTTCTCCCTAGACCGCCCACTATGTGCCGAGACGTATAACATCGAGTCGAAGAACGCGCTAATTTAGAACGATTATGTGCTAAATACGCTGACGTTTTTTAAATAGAAGGCGAACAACTAACATTCACTAATAAAATAAAGCACAGCATCCGAACCACCGATGAGATACCGATATATACTAAAAGCTATCGGTACCCCCACATTCATAGAGACGAAGTTAAACAACAAATCAATAAAATGTTAGAACAGGGTATAATTCGTCCATCCGAATCTGCATGGAGCTCTCCCATCTGGATAGTTCCTAAAAAGGTTGATGCTTCTGGCAAGACCAAATGGCGACTCGTAGTCGACTTTAGGAAGCTTAACGAAAAAACCATTAACGATAAATACCCAATCCCGAATATATCAGATGTACTAGACAAATTAGGTAATTGCCAATACTTCACAACTTTGGATTTAGCCAGTGGATTTTACCAGGTTGAAATGAACCCTAGTGACATCCCGAAAACCGCGTTCAATGTTGAGCATGGGCATTTCGAGTTCTTACGGATGCCCATTGAATTAAAGAATTCACCATCTACGTTTCAGCGTGTCATGGATAACGTGCTCCGTGACCTCCAAAATACAGTTTGTCTCGTGTACTTAGATGACATTATCGTGTTCAGCACTTCTTTGCAAGAACACATGGTAAACCTTGAGAAAGTATTTCAGAAGCTACGGGAATCCAATTTTAAAATACAAATGGATAAGTCCGAGTTTCTTAAATTAGAAACCGCTTATTTAGGGCATATAATTAGTAAAGATGGCATTAAGCCAAATCCTAGCAAAATATCCGCAATAGAAAAGTATCCACTACCCAAAACCGCAAAAGAAATCAAACAATTTTTAGGCCTTATAGGTTATTATCGGAAGTTCATCCCAGACTTTGCTCGAATTACTAAACCTCTGACGCAATGTCTAAAGAAAGGACGAAAAATAACTCTTGACGCAGACTATATTAACTGCTTCGAAAAATGAAAGACTCTCTTGACCAACGACCCAATCCTCCAATATCCTGACTTCAATAAAGAATTTATCTTGACAACTGACGCATCCAACGTAGCGATAGGAGCCATCCTATCTCAGGGACCCATAGGATCAGACAAACCTGTATGTTACGCTTCTAGAACTCTAAATGAGAGCGAAGTAAACTACAGCACTATAGAGAAAGAGCTACTTGCCATTGTTTGGGCAACCACGTACTTTAGACCCTATCTATTTGGCCGTACTTTTAAAATCTTAACTGATCATAAACCCCTTCAGTGGGTAATGAATCTTAAGGAACCAAACTCGCGACTTACTAGGTGGAGATTAAAATTAAGCGAATACGATTTTTCTGTCATATACAAAAAAGGAAAAAATAACACCAATGCCGATGCTCTTTCCCGGGTAGAAATATATAACGAAGAAACTTGTTCTATGTTAGCTAACCCATTAGAAAAAACAGCCCCTAGTGGCGGCTTGACTACTCAAACAACCCACACAAGCCATGAAAATCCGATTCTCGAAATCCCCATCACCGACGAACCTATTAATAAATACCACAGACAGCTAATATTAACAATTGTGGGCGACATTAAAAGATGACCAATAGTGACTAAACCTTTTGATACACATACTCGAACAGTTGTACAGATAAGACAACCGGAAATGAAAGTAGACCTAGTCAACGCCATAAAAGAATACGTTAACCCAAAAGTCAAAACCGGATTACTAATTAACCCCCCTCTTTGCATGTATGACGTCATTCCAATCCTACAAGATAAATTCGGAAGCTCGTCTATGAATCTTGTCTTAACTAAAGTTGAAGTAGAAAATGTAAGAGAATATCTACAACAACAAGAAATAATAAAGAACTACCACGAGGGAAAAACCAACCATCGCGGTATTAATGAGAGTTTTCTGGCCCTTTCCAAACGATATTATTGGCCTAAAATGAGAGAACACATCACGAAATACATTAATGAGTGCACCATATGCGGTCAGGCTAAATACGATAGGAAACCTATAAAACCACAATTCAATATCGTTCCCCCCGCTACCAAACCTTTCGAGATCATCCATATAGACATGTTCACGGTACATAATGAAAAATATCTCACATTTATAGATGTATTCTCCAAATATGCTCAAGCATATCATTTAAGAGACGGAACAGCATTGAGTATTTTGCAAAGCTTACTTACCTTCTGTACGCATCATGGTCTTCCCCTTACTATTGTCACTGACAATGGGACAGAATTTACGAACCAGCTATTTACTGAGTTCGTACAACTCCACAAAATTAACCATCATAAAACATTAGCTCACTGTCCTAATGATAACGGTAACGTAGAGCGTTTCCATTCGACTATACTGGAACATCTGCGAATCCTTAAACTACAAAAGAAAGACGAGCATGTAGTAAATCTAATGCCTTATGCTATCTTGGGATATAACAGTTCTGTACACAGTTTCACTAAATGCAGGCCCTATGATATTATCAACGGACATTTTAACCCTAGAGACCCAATCGACATCGACTTGACGAAACATCTACTACAACAATATATACTTTCACACCGAGATCAAATGAAAATAGTGTACGAGATAATTAACGAGCGTTCTTTATCCGAACGTTCGGCACTAATAAATAATCGGAATAAATCACGGGAACCAGAAGTTGAATACCAACCAAACCAACAAGTTTTCATTTCAAACCCCCTAGCTAGCCGACAAAAATTGGCCCCACGTTACACCCATGACCACGTTCTAGCTGACTTACCAATACACATTTATACGTCTAGGAAACGCGGCCCGATAGGAAAGTCTAGACTTAAACGTGTACCTAAAAATGTCGAATTGTTACAGGACTCTAAAATTACTGACCGTACTGACCATGCTGACGATCGAAGCCCAGGAGATAAAACTTGAATGTCTTGAAGACGGACCAGGCCTACTACCATTTAGACTTGGACCAACGACTCTTATAACTCAATATCACACATTTCTTCAGTATGTTAAACTTGACGACATCAGAGACAAAGTAACCCTATTACAGGAACAGCTACAAAACTACCAGAACTGACTTGATAATGACACCAACTTACTGTACGAATTGCAAATGGACTATCTTTATAGTAAATTAGATAAAGTTTTAATACAACTAAATAGCTTAGAGCCCAGTCGCACTAAGAGAGGTCTAGTAGACGGCTTAGGCTCGGTAATCAAAAGCGTAACCGGTAATTTAGATTATTTAGATGCCGCGAAATATAATAATGCCATAAAAGTTTTAAAGGATAACCAAAATAGGATCGAATCGGAATTCAATAGTCACATTAGCATTAGTAAGGAGTGGATGTCTCAACACAATAGTGTAATATCCCAGATAATTGAAAATCAAAACAAAATTAACTCAACACTTATCCAGTTATTAGATAGAGCCGCTTATAGAGATAGTAGCCTCATCAAATATGCTAAGTTTGCCCAACTCCTAACAATTTTAACCGAAAATATCGATGATGTGCTCAATGAGCTTAATAGGATAGAAAATATATTAGCATTTAGTCGTGCATCGAGCACCCACCATTCTACCTTAAGTGTTTTTTAACACTTAATTATTTTTAATTAAGTCCATGTTAGTAAGATTAAGGCAAATTTATGATAAGGAACATATATTAAATTTAGAGACTAGAGAATATTACGATATCATTAAGTCAGGTTATTATTTCACGGAGAATCAAATAGTAATTGTTCTTAAATTCCCCGTTATTTCCAAAGACACCTTCGACCTATTCCGCTTATCCATTGTACCTAACAAAAACCACCAATCTATTATTCCACCCTATCCTCTAATAGCAACCAATAGAGAAAAATTCGTGTACATGGAGGCAGAATGTCCGAAGTTGAGTAATCGGTACCTATACGAAAAGGAAACAAACACCCAAATTCGAACACAATCCGACTGTATCCAGAACCTCATCATCAATCAGTCTATAGCAAAATCCTGTAAGATAACCAACATCGCACTATCAAAAGAAGCCATGGAACGTCTTGACGACAAGCACTATACCATCTCCTTCCCTCAACCAACTAAGGTCCGGACAGTATACGGGCGTGAAGACATTACTACATTACAGGGCAGCTACTTAGCCACAATACCAATCAATTGCTTCCTGCGAACACAAGAATTCACCATCACTAATATCAATGATCAAGTAGAAGGCCATCCCCTGAAACTAATGAAAATACCAATGGATATAAGCGCAAAAGATACCCCAGCAGTACCACGAATCAGCCTTAATACAATCAACCTGAAAGGACTCCACGCAGCCCAGGACCAACTCATCATGCAACCACCACTTCATCTGCGAGAGATGCACCCCCTAATCTTATATCATACTACTATTCCCTTTTACGCCGTGTTATCAAGCCTAGTAGTATTCGCTATCATAATCTCAGTTCGTTACTACTACAAGACTAGGAAGCAAGAACAGACCCAGGATAACACCCAACATAGCTATGAAAACCCCGAAGGAACAAAAGTCGAAAAGACATTACCAGCAACTTTTTCTCTCAAAGTTCTAAAATAGTTGCTGATCTGAGGGTGGAGGAGTTATAGCATAGCCTCATAGGTAAAAAGCCTACACAGCAGCGACCCCGATACATTGCAGCGGCACGAGGCGCAACTCAGCAGAACGTGAGCATTGACGTCAACGGATGCAATCGGAGCTCTGCAATATTACTTTACCTTATTTTAATGTAATAATTAAAAATCATTCTAGATCTAGCATCGATCTGATTCATTTCTTTTTTAGTTGTAATAATTATATTGTAATTTTTATATTATAATAAAGTATTTTATATTAGTTTCGGTTTTTTTTGGGTCCTTCGGCTGCAGTTAACGTAATTTACTCATAACAGACCTATCCGTTTTTTATATTCTTTGATTAGAAACAATATCACTTCTCTTTCAAACTCACTCATTGGGGTATTTTTATCCCTCTCTTTTTTTCTGACAATATATTTTAAAATATGTAATTTTGAATTCGTAAACAATACAAAAATAAATTAAGGAAATAGTAAACGAATGAAATACGATTTTTTTTCGATTTTTTTAAATAAATGTTAGTAATCTTATTAATTAACATTACTAATATTCCTTTAACCACTCCTGCATAGTGCTGATTCGTTTTGACTTTTGGAAATCTTTCTTGTGTAGTTGAATAAAACGATTCATACCAAGGTACTACGAATATGTAAGCATATTGTAGAATAGGCCTAGTTTGTACCGGCGTTACTATTGCATATACATATTAACATGAAAAAGTAGTTTTTGTGACATAATACTGTAATACTTAGACATCTGGTATAGCGGACTTTTTTGTTGATATTGATATCTTCTATAAAAATGTAGTACATCACTTTGCTCTATTGTCAATGGGTGCGTTTGGCAGAAAAAAGCGCTAGCAAGCGCTTGTAAGCAAAATGGCGATCGTAAGCGGCAAGCGCTGTCAAATCGTAAGTAGCTATTTTCCTCCAGGACACGATGTTAGTTTTAACCGGGGAACCTAACCTAATTTAAATATATGTTTGTAAAGTATTCACATTAAAAACTTACCAATCATGATTTTTTAATAACATGTATATTGTTAAAGTATATTTATAATATTTTATTATTATTATATTTACATATATATAATATTATAGTGTAGATGAAGGTAAGGGTCATTAATTATAAACCTTAGTTTTTATCGTATGTTATTAGGCCATAAGCGCTTTATTTTGCGTTACATCTCATTTTATGTTGCATATGTAATGCCGCATTTTATGTACAAGACACAGATTCGGATATAGATATATTATATATTTGACAAAAAGTATTATTACCTGTGTAAGTAATGAAAGCATATGCTACACTTTTGCTAGGTACCTCTCCAATGTCTGATTAAATCGTTGTACTATTACATCAGATTGCGGGTGGTAAGAAGTTGTTCTTGTTTTATGATGAGTACCCATCATTTGGCAAGTTTCCTGGAATATTTGAGACTCAAAATTCCTTCCTTGATCGCTATGAATCTCTAAATGTACTCCAAAACAACAGAAGACTTCACGAACTGAACTGATTTGAAAAATGTTTCTATAATTTAAATGAATATTTTGATACAAATGTTAAGAAGATACACGAAGTATTAAAAAGAAATAGGTATCTTAGCAACGTCACTTGTTGATTGTCATGTTATTGTAAAACTATAAAATAAAACTTCTATTAATTTTTTCTTATATTGTTTATTTAAAACTAATGTATATGTTTTAAATCTTAACATGGTAGCAGAGCTAAAAAAAAGCAATTAAACTTTGTGAATACAAAAGTTCTAAATCTAGGATATACATTTGGTTGAAACCAATATATACTTATATATAAAGTATTCTGAACCTTATTTGAAACTTTTGAAGATGGATAAATCAATAGTTGAAGCGTCAAAGATACAGGTAGGGTATCTAGATTCTAAGAACTGGAAGACGTGGAAGTTTAAAATTCTATCGTGCTTAGAGCTATACCCGGAGCAATGGATATCATAGAAGGTAAACGGTATCAGCCCATGCTATCGGATACAGCTACAGCTGAAGAGAATCAGAAATATGAGAATGAATTAAAAGAGTTTGTGAATGTAGATAGTACAATCCTAATAATATTTACTACGAACATGTCTGAAGAGACACTGCAGCAAGTCATGCGTTTTACTTCTTCGAAAGAGATGTGGGATGAATTGAACCATCTTTACAATGGGGAAACAGAAGATAAAAGTTATGAACTTTGTCTTGATTTCTTTAAATATCAAAAGGAAAGCAATCACAATATGGCTACCCATATATCGACTTTAAAGAATATTTGGCACGAATTAAATAAAAATTTAGAATCAGCAGAAAATCTTCCTGGTATTTTACTGATTTGTAAAATTCTTGACACATTGCCAGTTCAATATTTTGGATTCAAAAGCAGTTGGCTCTTAATGGCAAAAAAGGATAGAACAATTGAAAATTTAACTTGCCAGCTATGTGCCCATGAGAAAGCTTTGTCTGTCAGAGCAGAAGTTGAGAATTGTGCTGAGGCACTATACGCAAAACCAGAAAGAAAAATTAGCGGAAGAGATAAGAATTGGAAGAAATTTTTCAAATGTGATTACTGTGGGGAACAAGGACATAGAGTAAGGAAATGCAAGAAGTGGATCAGTGAAGGAAGGCCACTTAAACAATTAAGCGTGAATATAAATCAAACTAACCAAACGGTTTTATTGATGGACAATTTAGTAGATACGACAAATTGGTATGTGGATAATGGCGCTACCAGTCACATAACCAATAGAGGGGATTTTTTCGAACATTTTGAATATTTTAAAACTTCCCACACCGTCACAGGGGCTAATGGGCAAAGTATCGAGGCTGTTGGAATTGGTACTGTCCGTGCTGAAGCTTATGTAGAGGATGTTTGGTATGTACCTTCGATTACAAGAAATCTATTTTCTGTGCTTGCTGCACAAGATCGCTCACCGAATTGTCTTTTCGAATCAACTGCTGAGACCTGTTCATTGAGAGTAAATGGAAAAGTTGTGCTAACTGGAAATAGGCAAAGACATGGAGGGTTATTTAAACTGAATTTAAAGTGTGTGCCACCTACGCTACATATTAATCAGATAACAACTTCCAATTTACTACAAGTTTACCATGAGAGAATGGCGCATCAAAATAAGAGACATGTAAGACAGTTGATAGATAAAGAGCTCGGCATTAAAGTAGCTCTAGACAAAGAACTTTGTGAAGGATGCATAAATGGTAAAGCCCACCGCAAAAGTTTTGGAACGAGACCAAGAGCATCAAAGGCAGGTGAAATTTTTCATACCGATGTTTGCGGGCCTTTCCCGTATTCATTTCAGAAATACAGATATTTTGTTTTATTTAAAGACGATTTCACCAGTTATCGCTTTATCTATTTTCTGAAAGAGAAGTCAGAAGTAGCTTCAATGCTTAATAATATGTTAGCAGAAATAATGGCGTCTGGGCATAAAATAAGAGAAATTATTTCTGATAATGGGGGAGAATTTGATAACCAGAAGGTCCGGGACATTTTACGCATTAATGGTATTATTCAAAGATTAACTATGCCATATACTCCCGAACAAAATGGAGCATGCGAAAGGGATAACAGGACAATTGTAGAGGCTGCACGTTCGATGAAGTATGCTCATGAAGAAATACCAAAAGGACTATGGGCTGAAATCGTAAATACCACTGTTTACATTTTAAATCGAACAGGGCCAACGAAGATTGCAGGAAAGTCTCCTCATGAATTGTGGCATGGCAAAAAACCAGCTATTAAACATCTGAGAATTATAGGTTGTCAGTGCTATATTCATATTCCTAAACAAAAGAGAATGAAACTTGACAAGAAAGTTCAAAAAGGAATACTGTTAGGTTATGAAGGAGACAATGGTTATCGAATTTGGAATAAAACAGATCACATAAACTTATTCGCTTCAGGGATGTTACTTTTCAAGAAATACCTTTGATAGATAAATCAAATAACCTTCAAACTGATGACGTAGAAACTATAGCAAAATGTAATCAGTTTGAGTTGCCGGATTTTTCTGCCTTATCTACTGTCCCAAATGATAATGAAGTACTTCAAGAAGTCATTTCAAATGACGAGATTGAGGGATCTCAAGAAAGGGTTACTGCGATGGAAGAAAAGGGTGATATAAATAAACAGGAACCTTGCATACAATAAGAAAATGAGGAAAACATAGATGAATTGTTAGAAAATGAAATTCAAAATGAATCTCAAATGACACTTCGAAATCGAGCAAATCTTAAACGGCCTATTCGTTTTCAGGACTATGCCTATATGTCTTTGAATGATGAAATGATAGAACCCAAAACGTATAAAGAAGCAATTTCATGCTCTTATAGAGATAAGTGGCGTGAGGCTATGGATAGCGAAATCAATTCCTTAATGGAAAATGAAACCTGGGAAATGGTAACATTACCTGAAGGTCGAAAAGCAATACCTTGTAAATGGATATATAAGTTAAAAACCAACTCCGAACGTGAAATAGATCGCTACAAAGCCAGGTTAGTCATTAAAGGTTATTCACAAAAAGAGGGCGTTGACTTCTACGAAACGTTGCGTACGACCCTGTTGCTAAAGGAAGCACTATTAGAGCTGTACTAAGCGTCGCAGCAAAAGAAAACTTGGATATTGCCCAATTTGATGTTTCACTTAAAGAAGATATTTATATGAAGCCTCCCGAAGGTTATTACAGTAAGTCCAACATGGTCTGTAAATTAAAAAAGAGTATTTATGGCTTAAAACAGGCGCCACGCTGTTGGAATCATTGTATTACACAATATATATTACAAATTGGTTTTAAACAAAGTGAATCTGACCCTTATTTGTTCGTAAGGAAGCGGGGAAGTATTAAAACTATCAATAGCTCTCTATGTCGATGATGGATTAGTAGCAGCAATAAATTTAAATGAAATAGACAATTTTATGGGTGAGATGAACAAAAATTTCAAAATCACGTTCAAAACTGCATCGTATTTTCTCGGAATTGAGATCGATAGAAAAGTAGATGGATCTATAAAAATTGATCAAAAGGGATTTACGAAAAGGATACTTGAACGGTTTGCTATGCAGAATTGTAAACCAGCTGCTACACCGATAACGAAGGATATTAACAATGACAAAAATTTCAACAATGAAACTAATCCAAAACTATCATTCCCTTATCGTCAAGCCGTGGGTTCCTTATCTTATCTGATGACTGGAACTCGACCAGATATAGCATTTGCGGTAGGATTTGTGTCACGAAATCTGGATAATCCTACAGCAGAAAACGTGGCTAAGGTGAAACGCATAATGCGGTATTTAAAAGGCACAACTGACTATGGAATAATTTACAAAAGTTCGAGTAATTGCAATCATTTAGAGTGCTATAGTGATGCAGATCATGGAGGTGATCATAGCACTGGACGGTCGACATCGGGTATTCTGTGCATTTACTATAGTGGTGCAATAGCATGGCAAAGTAAGCGGCAATCAAGCGTAGCTAAATCATCTACAGAAGCTGAACTAGTTGCTGCTAGTGAAGCAGCAAGAGAAATCATTTGGATGGATAAAATATTAAGATTTTTAGTTGATAGTTATGAAAGTATTCCCAGACTATATCTTGACAATGAATCGGCTATAAAGCTAGCCCATGATCCACCATTTGAAATGCACCATCGAACCAAACATATTCGTATACGACACTTCTTTATAAGAGAATGTGTTGAGCAAAGAAATTTGGAGGTGCTGAAAACATGTGCTAAAGACCAGCTTGCTGATATATTAACAAAACCTTTACATAAGCCACGAGATTTGGAATTAACTATAAAAATGGGCATGAAGTTCTAAAAGGATGGCGAAGGTTAAGAAGATACACGAAATATTAAAAAGAAATAGGTATCTTAGCAACGTCACTTGTTGATTGTCATGTTCATTCTCTAGTATATATACAGTAATCTATGGTCATGTTATTGTAAAACTATAAAATAAAACTTCTATTAATTTTTTCTTATATTGTTTATTTAAAACTAATGTATATGTTTTAAATCTTAACAACAAATATTATTTAATTTATGTGGACAACTTCGGCCTGTGCCTATCTAATTTCATTTAATTTTTTTAGTCAATTATTAATTTTTACTTAATTTTATTTTTAATTATAATAATTTTTATTACTTTCTTACTTGACATTGTGATTATTAATTTAATTAAATTTACAGAATTTTAAAGTAATATAATGTAATAATATAATTTATTAATGAAATCGAATATTGTAGTATAAATATTATATTTAATATTTTTAAAATTGCTACCGGGATATCGTCGGTGTCGGATAAGACTTGCTCTTGGATCGTTACTCACACTTGCGTGTGGCTCCAACGATGATGTGTACTTTTCAAGAAAGAACTGTTACGAGCTTGAGGTTCGTGATAATAAAAATTGCCGATAGAATTACCTAAATTAACACTTTAATTTACTTTACACAAAGTAAAACTTAAAACACTAATAATTAAACACACTAATTCACTTAATTCCGCTCTGAAGCTTCGCTCGTATCGCCGATTCAATACTACCTCGATCGCATCTTGCAGCGCCTATTTATTTAAATTAGCAAAGAAGCATCCCGAACATTCAAGCAAATGCGCGCAAAGGGACGAGTGTGCGAGAGCAGACTTTCCAGAAACTTAGTTCTTCGGATGGCGCTGTCGGTGGAGAGATTTGTGATGTCATTCTCTGCAAAGCTCCCCTCGCTCTCGTTCCTGACACTAGATGGCGCTAGTTGACTTATTCACGTAACACTGCCCCCTCCTAAGACATGCTCGTCCCGAGCATTATCGGTCCCATAATAACGCGCCAAGCGATCCACATTGACGACCTTAGGAGTCCCTCTTGCGCCTTTCTGTATCCGGTAGGTCACATGGTTGATCCTGGTTACAATCCGGTACGGGCCGTCCCATTTAGCTTGAAGGTTAGGAGATTTCCCTTTGCTGCGGACCGGATTGTGCAACCACACTAATGAACCTTCGTTGAACCCTTTATTGTTCATTTTGGTTTTTTTTTTTGGTTTTCGGTCGTACCGGGTTTTCATTTTCTCAGACATTTGCTGGCCCGATTGTCGGACGTGCTCATAAATGTCATTCATTTTGTTCCGCAAGTCATTTGCATAATCGGTTATACTGCGTGGGGCATCAGGTGGTATCCCGGTGATCAGGTCTGCAGGCAGCCGTAATTCTCTTCCAAAGTTTGCAAAAGCTGGTCTCACTGCTGTACTTTCGTGAACAGAATCTTTCGATATGACAACAAAAACGGTTGTATGTGCTTGTCCCAATCTCGTTGCCGATTGTCTACAACTTTTGCTAGGTACCTCTCCAATGTCTGATTAAATCGTTCCATCATTCCATCAGATTGCGGGTGATAAGAAGTCGTTCTTGTTTTATGAGTACCCATAACTCGGCGAGTTTCCTGGAATATTTGAGACTCAAAATTCCTTCCTTGATCGCTGTGAATCTCTAAATGTACTCCAAAACGACAGAAGACTTCATGAACTAGTTTATCGGCAACTGTTGAAGCTTCTTGATTTGGAATGGCGAAGACTTCTGGCCACTTAGTGAAGTAATCCATCACAACCATGAAATACTTGTTACCGTTTTCACTCTCCGGAAACGGCCCCGCCACGTCAATGGCTATTCTCTCCCATGGTACACCAACATTGTACAACTTCAATGCACCTCTACTACGAGTCTGAGGTCCCTTTACAGCCGCACAACTTGTACATTTGCGACACCAGTCCTCGACATCGTTTCGACAGTGGACCCAGTAAAACCGTTCTCGGATCTTCAGTAGAGTTCGTTTAACTCCCAGATGGCCTCCTGAATAATCATTATGGTACAGCTGTAGAACATCCGGTACTTTAGCTTTAGGGACAACCATTTGTAAATGACAGCTGTCTCCCCGAACATTTTCCATCAGCACAGAACTCCATCCTGAAGCAGCAAGCTGTCCCACTGGGCCCAATAGCTTTTAGTGGTCGAACTCATCGCTGAGATGTCGCTCCACTTGGGCTTGGGAGCACTGGCTTTCATCCATTCCAGGATCGGCTTGATGTCCGGATCTTCCTGCTGTGCATGTAGTAAGCTGTCCTTCCACTCGTTGCTGAGGTGGTCTGCCCTGAGCATCCTCACGGATACCACTTCTTTACTCTCTAGCCTAGTACAATGTTTGCAATCTTCAGGACAAGGTCTTCTTGACAATGCATCTGCGTTGCCATGAGATTTCCCGTTGCGATGTTCGATCTCAAAGTCGTATTCCTGCAGTAGTTCAATCCACCTCGCAACTTGTCCTTCTGGATTTTTAAACTGCAATAGCCATTTTAGTGCAGCATGGTCAGTTCGTAAGTGAAATTTTCGCCCCGGAAGTTATTTGCTAAAATGCTGCAACGACTTTACCACAGCTAGCAATTCGCGTCTTGTGACACAGTAGTTCCTTTCCGGTTTTGACAACGACTTGCTGAAGCTATCGCTACGCTATCACGACCTCTTGGTCACCATTACGTTGAGACAACACACCGCCAAGTCCTATATCACTTGCGTCTGTGTCAACTATAAATTCTTTGCTTGCATCAGGGTATCCCAAAATAGGTGTTTTGCACAGACGGTCCTTGAGCTCCTGGAATGCGATATTACAACTTTCATTCCATCAGAAATGTCGCTTCTCCTCGGTTAGCTTATGCAGAGGTTTGGCTATATCTGCAAAGTTCTTCACAAAACGTCGGTAATAGGAGCACAAACCCAAAAATGCTCTAACCTGCGTCTTGTCTTTTGGAACCGGCCAATCCTTTTCAGCTGCGATTTTCTCTGGATCCGTGCGGATACCTTCTTCCGACACTACATACCCCAAAAAGTTGACTTGCCGTTTGAATAGTGAACATTTCTTCGGACTCAACTTGAGGTTGGCACTCTTAATCTTCATGAGCACGCGTTCCAGGTTTTGAAGGTGTTCCTCAAACGTACGGCCCACGATGATGATGTCATCCAAGTAGACCAGACAGGCATCGCCAATTAGCCCGGTAAGTACAAGTTCCATCAGCCTTTCAAACGTTGCTGGAGCATTGCACAACCCAAACGGCATTACTTTAAATTGCCACATACCCTTTCCCGTCGAGAACGCAGTTTTCTCCTTGTCCTTAGGGTCAATTTCAACTTGCCAGTAGCCACTTTTTAGGTCCAGCGTGCTAAACCACTTTACTCCTGTAAGCATGTCCAGCGTGTCGTCAATTCTTGGCAAGGGATAGCTGTCCTTCTTAGTAACGTCGTTCAGACGGCGGTAGTCAACACAAAACCGCATGCTGCCATCCTTCTTCTTTACCAGTACCACGGGTGAACACCATGGATTAGAGGAAGGTTCAATAACACCATCCTTCACCATTCCCTCAATCTAGGTTTCCACTTCCTTTTCACGTGCTACCGGCAATCTTCTTGGCCGCTGACGGATAGGCAATTCTTCTCCTGTGTTTATTTTGTGTTGAACTAAGCCAGTCTTTCCTATGTCAGCATCGTTTGATGAGAATACATTGGCGTACTTGAGTAACAACTTCTTCGCCTTGACCAATTCGTTCGGGGAGAGAACACTGCGACAGTCTTCCAAAAGTGTGGTCACTCTCGTTTCTGCATCCTTGCTGGGGGTCCCACTCGATATATATTGGCACCGACGTAACCAATCCACTTCCTCACAAGTACCAATCAGTGTGCCTTTTTCTATAATCTGTTCCCGGTCGCAAAGGTTCAGCACACGTACTCCTGAGATGTCAGTGGTCCTGACCAAGGTTCGAGCTACTTTCCATGGAAGGTCATTCTTTACCCTTTCCACAAGTACACAACGGTGAGCTTGCCCAGCGTTTCGAGGAAGACTAACCGGAACAATCGTTTCCGATCTCGGCGGAAGAACAATCTTCTTAATGCTGTACACGTTCCCTGGTAACGCACCTTCCATAAAAAGTTCCTCCTGTCCACATTTCAAAACACCTTGCTTAACGTCGATCTCACAACAATTATTCCTCATAAAGTCTAGGCCTAGGATGCAGTCGTCCATTATATCAGCCACGAGGACATTATGCAGGTAGATCACGTTGCCTAGCTTCAACTCCATCTCCTTCTCTCCACGGACGGGTATACGCTGACCGGTGGCTGTTACCAAATTAATGCGTTCTCGGTTGTATGGGGAGTCCCCAAGGAACTGACTTATAAGTTGGGAACTAACAACCGTACGAGAGAAACCGTCGAATATAGCCCTTTTCCCCACAGCTATAGCACCTAGGGCTGTATCCTCTGTTGCGGTCGCGAACTGTAGCTGCTGCAACCTCCCTGATGCGATGGGAACGATGATCCTGCCACACGGCTTCCACCTCCAGTGCATGGGCCAAGGCGTTCTTAAGCGTGTCGTGGTGCCCGAGTCTCACAGCAGCTCTGACTTCAAGGTCGCGGATGCCGTCGATGAATGTCTGAACCAGGTTCCCTTCAATGAGCGCAGGTACAGACTGGTATGCTTTTCGAACCATCTTCTCCACCTCAAGGGCCCACTGTTGCATGTTCTCGTTGCTGCGCTGCACGCGATCTTTAAGCTGCGCGCGAAAGACGTGTTCCAGATGAGCGTCACCATATCTCGCTTCCAAGGCCTCAAGAAGCTGCTCATAGGTCAGAGAGCTTCCAACACAGTTAAGGCTTGGTCGCGCAGGCCTAGGGTGAGTGCAGTCATGGCTTGGCTTTTATTCCAGCCGTTCGCCTCCATGACGGCCTCGAACTGGATTTTGTAGGCCGACCAGCAAGAGGTCCCGTCGAACGGCGGCACTTTGAGTCCACGTAGCGAAGGTGCTGCAGCTACTACGGGAGCTGTAGTTCCATCCCCAAGTTTGAGGTCGTTTAGCGTTTTCTTCACGTCAGCCAACACGTTGTCAACCCGATTGTTCACATGGTTGATTCGGGTTTCATGTTCTTCGATTCGGGTTTCAGCTTCCGACAGGCGGTTGTCGTGTTGAGCAACCCTATCCTTCACGTCCCTTATCTCTTTCCCAAAGGTAGCGTGAAGGTCCTTCATGAGGAGCATCTGCTCTTCCGACCGACGAGCCTGTTCCGCCTGCTGATCTTCCAACCGACGGGCCTGTTCCTCCTGTCGGCGGGCCTGTCCTCTTGTCCGCTATGCAGCTGCTCTTTCAACTGACGGACCTGTTCCTCCTGTCGGCGAGCCTGCTCCTGCAGCATCACCATCAGAGCACCTAAGTCAGGTGCTGCAGATGTAGGAGCTACCGACGGGCCTGCAGCCGGTGGCTGGCCCACCGAAGTCTGCGGCGTTGCACCACCAAATCTTCGTTGGTCCGTCTCCTGCTGGCGTTGACTTCGGGTACGGACACCCTCCGTTTCCTCCTTAGGTAAATTCGGCATTATTTTATCTCACTTCTGACACCAATTGTTACGAGCTTGAGGTTCGTGACATTAAAAATTGCCGATAGAATTACCTAAATTAACACTTTAATTTACTTTACACAAATTAAAACTTAAAACACTAATAATTAAACACACTAATTCACTTAATTCCGCTCCGAAGCTTCGCTCGTATCGCCGATTCAATACTACCTCGATCGCATCTTGCAGCGCCTATTTATTTAAATTAGCAAAGAAGCATCCCGAACATTCAAGCAAATGCGCGCAAAGGGACGAGTGTGCGAGTGCAGACTTTCCAGAAACTTAGTTCTTCGGATGGCGCTGTCGGTTGAGAGATTTGTGATGTCATTCTCTGCAAAGCTCCCCTCGTTCTCGTTCCTGACACTAGATGGCGCTAGTTGACTTATTCACGTAACAGTACATCAGTGACACCAGCTTTCGCAAACTTCGGAAGAGAATTATGGCTGCCTGCAGGCTTGATCAGCGGGATACCACCTGATGCCCCAAGCAGTATAACCGATTATGCAAATGACTTGCGGAGCTAAATGAATGACATTTATGAGCACGTCAGACAATCGGGTCAGCAAATGTCCGAAGAGATGAAAACCCGGTATGACCGCAATATGAACAACAAAGAGTTCGACGAAGGTTCACTAGTGTGGTTGCATAATCCAGTCCGCAGCAAAGGGAAATCTCCTGAGCTTCAAGCCTAATAGGACGGTCCGTACCAGATTGTGACCAGGATCAACGGCGTAACCTACCAAATACAGAAGGGCGCAAGAGGTACTCCTAAGATCGTCCATGTGGATCGACTGACGCGTTATTATGGGGCAGATAATGCTCGGGACGAGCATGTCTTAGGAGGGGGCAGTGTTGCGCGCTATTATTAGCGCCTGATTATTAGCGCCATCTTGTATCAAGCAGCAGAAATAGGAGCGTCAAGATCTTTCTAGAACTCTCCCACTAGCACCATCTATCGAATGGAAGAACTAAGCTTTCTAGAAAGCTTCTTTCTTTCTGGATGTTTCGGTGAAAAAGGCCTATTTAAAACCGTTAAGGGCCACGACCGGGGCAGTATTGATTTGGCGATACAAGTGAAGACTTAGGATCGAAATAAAGTGAACTAAGTGTTAAGTCTGATTAATTATTAGTGTGTACTAGTTTTAATTAGTGTTCGGTAATTTTAAAGTGTCAAATTTGGTAATTTAATCGGCAATATTTATCATCACGAACCCTAAGCTCTTAACATTATGTTTAAAATTATTACATAATATAAAAAATAGATACAGAATAACAGACATCTTAAGGAATCCTACATACTGAACTGAAGACGAGAAATAGATGGAGTGTGTCTGTCAGTCCACAGATTCGAGGATAATAAAACGAAACGTGCCGTGTAGTGGCGGTTAAGAAAATCCACTACCCCATATCTTCCCGTGGGTGTCGTAAGAGGCGACAGAGGGAGACAGGCAGGAGATGGGCAGCAGCATCTTCCTAATAACAAAACTAATATAATAAAAAACTGTGGTTGCCAACCCGCTCGCCAAGCGTGGCAACTATGGCAAATATCCCCCCGTGAAAAACGACACAAACAAATGGCCTGGGGGCCCAGCAGTCTCGCTATTCCTGGCTACGGTGGCGACCATGGTAAAGAAGGGGCAGAGGAGTGCTAAGGATCTCCGGCGGAGGTTCGGTTGCCATCTACGACGACTCGACCTGGCAACATATAACGCACGCACCCTGAGGACTGACGAGAATATACTGGAGCCGGAAAAAGAGGTAGACAAGTTGCGCTGGCATATTATTGGATTATCCGAGGTCCGAAGAGAGGGGGAGGACACGGCAATCCTCGAGTCCGGCAACTTGTTCTATCACCGGGAAGGCAACCATCTGTCCCAAGGAAGTGTTGGATTTATCGTCCACAAGTCTCTCGTCAACAGCGTTATAAAGATTGGGAGTGTGTCGACGAGGGTGGCGTACCTAATACTCAGAATCACCAAACGGTATTCGCTGAAGGTCATACAGGTTTACGCACCAACCTCGGCACATCCCGATGAGGATGTAGTGGAAATGTATGAGGATATTTCCAGAGTCATGCATTCCTCCAAAACCCACTACACGGTGTTGATAGGAGACTTCAACGCAAAACTAGGCACAAAAGAACGCGGTGAGCTGAAGTTAGGGAAATGTGGAGTAGGGCAACGGAACCGAAGGGGCCAGCAGCTGGCCGACGTTATGGAGAAAGAGGGACTCTTTATGATGAACTCTTTCTTCCAGAAGCGGCCCCACAGGAAGTAGACCTGGTCGAGCCCCGACGGTTCGACAAAAAATGAAATTAGCTTCACTATGACGATAAGACGCCAACTGTTCAGTGACGTCTCAGTGATCGCAAGGGTGAAAACTGGCAGTGATCACCAAATGGTTAGAGGCACACTGAACCTAAACGTTAAGTTGGAGAGGTCTCGTCTAATGAAGTCAACGCTCCGTCCCCCTCGTGCTCTAATGCAGAATCCCAAAACCTTACAGCTCAAGTTACGTAACCGCAAGAATGACAAGCTCGTGGAAACTGTCCATGCGGTCGGAGCTAAGTTCTGCAAGACCCGCCGCAGAAGAACACAAAAACTCTCCGATCACACTTTTAATCTCATGGCTGTTAGACGGGAGATGAGGCTGAAATCGTCAACAGATTTGACAGCATACAGGCAACTGAACAGACAGATCTCCAAATGCATGAGGCGAGACTTGCGCAACTTCAATACTGCTCGTATTGAAGAAGCGATCAAGCGGAACCAGGGCTCCAAAGTCTTTGCCAGAGATCTGTCTGCCAGTAAGAGCCAACTGCCAAAGCTGAAGACAGAGTGTGGCAGCATCGTTTCCGGGACACCTGAGATTCTGAGTGAGATTGAGAGGTTGGACACTGGAGGAGGCTGTACACATCACCGTTGGAGCCACACGCAAGTGTGAGTAACGATCCAAAAGTAAGTCTTATCCGACACTATTCCGATGATATCCCGGACGTCAGTCTGAGCGAGATTAGAATGGCTCTCCAGCACCTTAAAAACGGCAAGTCCCCGGGCGAGGATGGAATTACAGCGGAGCTTCTGAAAGCGGGTGGGAAACCGGTACTTGAAGTCATTCGGAGGCTCTTTAATTTACTACTCCGGAGGCGTGGAGCAGGAGCGCGGTAGTCTTGTTCTTTAAGAAAGGCGACAACGCTCTCTTGAAGAACTACATACCGATTTCCATTCTGAGCCGCGTCTACGTCCTGTTTTCGAGCGTCATTACGAATCGTCTCGCACGCAGACTCGACGACTTCCAGCCTCCCGAACAAGCCGGTTTCCGAAAAGGCTTCAGTACCATAGATCACATACATACCCTGCGACAGATTGTACAGAAGACCGAAGAGTACAATCTGCCACTTTGCCTGGCATATGGACTGAGAAAGCCTCTGATTCCATCGAAATTTGGGCGGTGCTACAGTCCCTTCGACGGTGCCAAGTTGACTGTCGGTATATCGAAGTGCTGAAGTGTTTGTACAGTAGGGCTACGATGGCTATCCTAGTACAAAACCAGAGTTCGAAACCTATCCAACTGTTATTATCCGAAACTCTTCACCGCTGCGTTGGAAGACGTTTTCAAGCTACTGGACTGGAAAGGATACGGTATTAGTATCAATGGCGAGTACATCACTCACCTTCGATTTGCCGACGATATAGTCCTTATGGCAGAATCGCTGGAGGACCTTAGCACTATGCTCAATGACCTCAATGGTGTCTCCCAACGGATAGGTCTTAAGATGAACAAGGACAAAACAAAGATCATGTTTATTGTCCATGTCACACATATACAGGTAGTTGTTGGGAGCACTATACCCGAAGTTGTTGACGAGTACGTTTACCTGGGACAAATAGTCCGACTAGGTAAGTCCAACTTCGACCGAGAGGTCAATCGACAGATTCAGTTCGGCTGGGCAGCGTTCGGGAAATTACGACACATCTTCTCGTCAGGTATACCTCAATCTACGAAAACTAAAGTGTACAACCAGTGCGTGTTGCCAGTGATGACTTACGGATCTGAGACGTGGTCCTTCACTGCTGGCCATATGAGGACACTCAAGGTCACTCAGCGAGCTATGGACAGGGCTATGCTCGGAGTTTCTCTGCGTGATATACTCAGAAATGAGCATATCCACAGTAAAACCAGAGTGACCGACATAACCTAACGGATCAGTAAGCTGAAGTGGCAATGGGCCGGCCATATAGCTTGAAGAATCGATAACCGATGGCGAAGAAACGTTCTCGAGTGGCAGCCTCGTACCGGTAGGTGTAGTGTAGGGCGACCCCCACTAGATGGAGTGACGACCTGGTAAGACATGCAGGAAGTCGATGGATGCAGGTGGCTCAAGACCGTGCTTTGTGGCATTACTTGGGGGAGGCCTATGTTCAGCAGTGGACTTGTGAAGGGCTGTAATGATGATGATGATGACGATGAGTAATGTAAAAGGAGGAGTAATAGATGAAATGATTAAGTTTTATTCAGTGATCAATGATGGATGTGGGTAAGGAATATAGAAAGATAAGTATGTGATATCATTATCATTTACAAACTACAACGTTAAATTCTATACTATGTTCAGGAAGTGAAACTTTGATTAATGAATGTAACCTATTAACTAGTATTACAGCACCGGCGTGACTATCTTTCCTGGCTTCGCGAAGGCAGTCAAAACCAGGAATTCGGAAGCGAGATTTCGGCTGAAGCCAAACTTCTGGTAATCCAACAAGAACCGGGTTGTATTTGTTGATAAGATAGATTAAATCGCCCTTTTTAAGCTTAATACTGCGACAGTTCCATTGAAGAGTCGTAGCCATACTTATTTATATTATTTAAAAGCATCGATAGTTTCTCAAGAGACTGGGTTAAATTAGGAGGTAAACAGTGGTCGTCAAATTTCGAAATGATACACATAAGTTTGGAATATCTTAATAAGCTCGTTTTGATGAGCGGACTCTTACAGATGCTTCATCATAAGAGATATGTTCATGTGACAATGTTGATCAATGTGAATGTGACATAACTACTTTAATAGATTTTTGTCTATTAAATTCTGGACAAGATGAACTTATAGCCGCATGATTACCAGTACAGTGAAGACATGCGACCAAGGTAATTTCACATGTTTCTCCAACATGATGTTGTCCACATTTATAACAACGAAGCTTAGATCTGCATTATCTCAACATATCCAAAACGACAGCAGTTATAACCACATAAATCTAAATAATAAGACAATAGAAACGCCTTCTACTGTCTTTTAATATCGGGACGCCAGTTCGTAGCTCTCACACATAGTCAAACAATAAATACACAATTAGGCCTACAAATACCTCTAGCATTCATGCAACAAAGATTAATCTATAAACTATTGCGTTAAGGAATATTTTATAAAATCGCAAAGTCTCAAGAGGCGTAGACACTCGGTCCAATAATTAAAGTTTGCAGAAAATAGAGAATGACATTGCGCGCTCGCTATCACTTGGCCATAGTGCAGCGTAACGCACGTTTCGATAACTTTTTATTAAGCGCCGTTGATCTTCCAGGAGTCTCACACCAAGATAAATAACTAATTAACTGAAATTGTCTCAGTAACAGACACTTTTAGTCTTAGCTTTTGCTTTTAGACGTTTTATAATTAGAAAAAAAAGAGGATATAATAATACGTTAAGAATAAATATATCCATTTATCTTTAATAACTGGATCTTTTGGAAACTTGTAATAAAAGCATTGTATTAAATAAACTGATGTATAAATAAAATGAACACAACATTATACAAACAGCAAACGAATAAATATATGTATGGGTGACATATTTGTCATTTTTTATTAGTTTTGAAGATCTGTAACTGACTTTCTGTTGTTTGCTACTTTTCAGTTTCCCGACTTCTTATAGATCGAATTAAGACTACTACCCTTACAATATAACTGATTAAAAATTTATCAAGTAATTTAAAGGTACAAACAAACAGATAATCGCCGATGAACGGTTAACGGTATAAAATATTTAGAAAGAAAAAAGTAGAAAGGTGTAAATAAATATTTAACGAAAAATCACATTTAATTTCCGTTTCGTTAAAACTAGGTAAGCCAAACATAATAAATTATCAATACAAAATAGTTGTGTCACGTAAGTGACTCGCATTCGACTCCTACGGCCATGTTCTAGGAAATTTATGTACGTAACAATTTTATTTATTGCCCATACTATAAATCGCTGATTTTAGCTGTCGCACTCGTAGATATGAACTAGCTTGGGAATCAATGGATATTGAAATGTGAAAAAAATTAAAATTTCGCAGTCAATCGTAGTACTGGAGGTGGATAATTTTATTTAAGTATATTTCATTAAACACAACATTATTTAAAACACTAAGTACTTATTTATGATATGTTATCCCGTTATTTGAAAATTTGCAAGTTGTGGAGGAATTTCCGCAGTTGGATATGCTTCAAACCACCATGTTTACGTCTCTGCGTCAGAAACAGTACTGGTGACCGAAACAAACGCTCCTCACGTGCTTGTGGCCCACGAGTCACATGTGCGGCAACAAGGTCGCGCACTTTTGCGACGTCTATTTATATTCAGATTTCTGTGGTTATAACATTGTATTCTAGGTAAAAGGTAAGGTTCTACAGGATATGAAATGAAATAAGCAAAAACATGTGAGGGTAGTAATTTACCGGAGAACGTAATAACGATAGTTTGTGTTGGGATCCACTCAACAGAGTTGTCTGCTTTAATAACGTTACGATTTATATGACGAGCGTGAATTATTTCCATAGAAGAAGGAACTTCTGATGCAGAAACGAATCCATTCATACTGTTACGAGTTTGAGGTTCGTGATAATAAAAACTGCCAAGTAAATTAGCAAAATATTCACATTTATTACCGAACACCAATTAAAATTTAAAAGACACTAATAATTAATCACACTGATTCACTTTATTTCGCTCCGAAGATTCGCTTGTCTCGTCAGATTTTTTAGATGGCGCTGTTGATGGAAAGTTCAAGATTGACATTTTCTAGAAAGCTCTCCTCGCTCTGTTCCCCGACATTAGATGGCACTAGTGCCAGGTACCAGATGTTAACTTAGGCGCGCAACGCTGCCCCGTACTAAGACATAATAACGCGCCAGTCGATCCACATGGACGATCTTAGGAGTACCTCGTGCACCTTTCTGAAACGGCTCCGCAACGTTAAGGAGTGTCCTCTCCCATGGTGCACCAACATTGTACAATTTCAATGCACCTCTACTAAGAGTTTGAGGTCCCTTCACCGCCGCACAACTTTTACATTTGCGACACCAATCTTCGACATCGTCACGATAATGGACCCAGTAAAATCGTGTTCGGATCTTCAGTAGAGTTCGTTTAACTCCCAGATGGACTCCCGAACAACCATTATGGTACAGCTGTAGAACATCCGGTACTTTAGTTTTAGGGACAACCATTTGCAAACGACAGCTGTCTCCTCGACCATTTTTCCATTTACGGCACAGGACTCCACCCTGAATCAGCAAGCTGTCCCATTTGGCCCAATAGCTTTTTGTGGTCGAACTCATCGCTGAGACGTCGCTCCCCTTAGGCTTGGGAGCACTGGCATTCATCCATTGCAAAATCGGCTTCATGTCCGGATCTTCCTGGTGTGCATGTCCTTCCTCTCGTTGCTGAGGTGGTTTGTCCTGAGCATTCTCACGGATACCACCTCCTTACTCTCTTGCCTAGTACAATGCTTGCAATCTTCAGGACAAGGTCCACTTGACAATGCATCTGCGTTGCAATGCGATTTCCCACAGCGGTGTTCAATCACAAAGTCGTGTTCCTGCTGCTGGGTGGTGCTGTTAGCCGCACAACCCTCTCGAGATCAATCACCTTCCCTTTTTAGAGATCGCTTAGGGCAGCTGGATCGAAGATGGCCCCTTTCCCCACAGCCGTAGCACCTTGGGCTGTAATTTTTATTGCGGTCGCGAACCGTAACTGCTGCAACCTCCCTAACGTGAGGGGAACGATGTTCCTGCCGCCGCCAGGTGGTGCCGTTAGCTGCACTACCCTCTCAAGATCGATCAACTTCCCTTTCTACAGTTCGCTTAGGGTAGCTGGATCGAAGATGGCCCCTTTCCCCACAGCCATAGCACATAGGGGTGTATCCATTATTGCGGTCGCGAACTGTAGCTGCTGCAACCTCCCTGACGCGATGAGAATGAAGATC
Source organism: Parnassius smintheus behrii (assembly GCA_036936625.1). Lineage (NCBI taxonomy): Eukaryota > Metazoa > Arthropoda > Insecta > Lepidoptera > Papilionidae > Parnassius > Parnassius smintheus. The sequence continues at coordinate 4,682,252 of JAUPFT010000023.1, forward strand.
CTGCAAATGCCTTGATGGGCCAAGGCTTCCTTAAGCGTCACGTGGTGCCCGAGCCCCACAGCAGCTCTGTATCTCCGTACAGACCGGTATGCTTTTCGTACCAGCTTCTCCACCTCTAGAGCCCACTGCTGCAGGTTTTCGTTGATGCGCTGCACGCGATCTTAAAGCTGCGCACGAAAGACGTGTTCCAGGTGAGCGTCACCATATCTCGCCAAAATTATTTAATCATTTAAAAAACATATTTGGTTACGTTAGAGGACGTATAGTGGCAGCTTAAAAATACCCACTACCCCATATCATCTCGTGGGTGTCGTAAGAGTCGACGAAGGTTATGAATCAGGAGATGAGTAGCAGCTACTTCCTGATAACAACTCAAAATAATTAAAAACCGCATCTACTACCCGCTTTCCAAGAATGGGAACTTTGAAAAAATGAATGTCAAGAAGGATATTCTGGATTGAGGTTTCGTTTTCTAATAAGGCGGAATAATTATCTTCACATTTTCATTATAAATAAATGATAATTTTTATAGCATAGTGTTTTATCTCCTTTAGCTAAAGTGGATGCTATGCGAGACCTAGGTATACTGTTTGATTCAAAACTGTGCTTAGACTTACATATTGAACAAATTGTAAACAAAGCATACGAACTATATGGATTTATTATGAGATCAACTCGCAACTTTAAACGGACCTCTTCATATCTTTGTTTATATAAAACCCTAGTTCGCTCTCAACTTGAATATGCTGTGCCCATTTGGAATCCTTATTATAATAAATATATACACAAAATTAAAAATGTTGTATGACCAGTTACTCAGTAGATACAAGCTTCTAACTCTCCACTCTAGACGTAAGCAATTGAAGTCTATGACACTGTTTCGTATAGTAAGATGCAAAGTTGACTGTATTGAGTTAAACAATCCGTTATGTTATAGTTACGAGCTTGAGGTTCGTGACGATAAAAACTGCCGATAGAATTACCAAAATTAACACTTTAATTCACTTTAGACTAATTAAACTTAAAACACTTATTAGTGTTATTAGTATTAATTATTATTAATCACACTGATTCACTTTATTCCGCTCCGAAGCTTCGCTTGTCTCGCCAAATTCAATACTTCTCCGATCGCACCTTGCAGTGCCAATAAATACACATTAGCACCGAAACATCCAGAACATTCAAGTAAATACGCGCACCAATCGACAAGACGCCGAAAGTTCGAGTGTCAGCTTCTAGAAGCTTAGTTCTTCGTTTCGACACCAGATGGCGCTGTCGGTTGAAAGATTAGTGACGTGATTTTCTGGAAAGCTCCCCCCGCTTTCGTCCCTGACACTACATGACGTCAACTTAAGCGCGCAACACTGCCCCCTCCTAAGACATGCTCGTCCCGAGCATTATCGCCCCCATAATAACGCGCCAAGCGATCCACATGGACGATCTTAGGAGTCCCTCTTGCGCCTTTCTGTATCCGGTAGGTTACATCGTTGATCCTGGTTACAATCCGGTACGGGCCGTCCCATTCAGCTTGAAGCTTAGGAGATTTTCCTTTGCTGCGGACTGGATTGTGCAACCACACTAGTGAACCTTCGTCGAACCCTTTATTGTTCATTTTGCGGTCATACCGGGTTTTCATCTTCTCAGACATTTGCTGGGCCGATTGTCATTTATTATACATTGAAATGTCATTTATTTAGCTCCGCAAGTCATTTGCATAATCAGTTATACTGCTTGGGGCATCAGGTGGTATCCCGGTGATCAAGTCTGCAGGCAGCCGTAATTCCTTCAAAAGTTTGCGAAAGCTGGTGTCACTGATGTACTTTCGTGAACAGCACTTCGAAGTGACAACAAAAACGGTTGTATGTGCTTGTCCCAATCTCGTTACCGATTGTCTACAACTTTTGCTAGGTACCTCTCCAATGTCTGATTAAATCGTTCTACCATTCCATCAGATTGCGGGTGATAAGAAGTCGTTCTTGTTTTATGAGCACCCATAACTCGGCGAGTTTCCTGGAATATTTGAGACTCAAAATTCCTTCCTTGATCGCTGTGAATCTCTAAAGGTACTCCTAAACGACAGAAGACTTCATGAAGTAGTTTATCTGCAACTGTTGAAGCTTCTTGATTTGGAATGGCGAAAACTTCTGGACACTTAGTGAAGTAATCCATCACAACCATTAAATACTTGTTACCGCTTTCACACTCCGGAAACGGCCCCGCCACGTCAATGGCTATTCTCTCCCATGGTGCACCAACATTGTACAACTTTAAGGCACCTCTACTACGAGTCTGAGGTCACTTTACAGCCGCACAACTTGTACATTTGCGACACCAGTCCATACTTCATCGATCGCATCTTGCAGCGCCTTTAAATGCACATTATCAACGAAACATCCAGAATATTCAAGTAAATACGCGCGCCACTCGACTAGGCGCCGAAAGTTCGAGTGTCGGGCTTCTAGAAGCTTAGTTCTTCGTTTCGATAGTAGATGGCGCTGTCGGTTGAAAGATTAGTGATGTCATTTTCTGGAAAGCTCCGCTCACTCTCGTCCCCGACACTAGATGGCGCTAGTGCCGGGTACGATGATGTCAACTTAGGCGCGCAACACTGCCCTCTCCTGATGAGATGGCACCAATAATCACCCACTATATACCGGACATTAATTATAGCGCAGACCACTGCACCTCCTAAGACATGCTCGTCCCGAGCATTATCGGCCTCATAATAACGCGCCAAGCGATCCACATGGACGATCTTAGGAGTCCCTCTTGCACCTTTCTGTAACGGCTCCGCAATGTCAAAGGCTGTCCTATCCCATGTTGCACCAACATTGTACAATTTCGATGCTCCTCACAGCCGCACAACTTGTACATGTACGACACCAATCCTTGACATCGTCACGATAATGGACCCAGTAAAACTGTTCTCGGACCTTCAGTGGAGTTCGTTTCACTCCCAGATGGGCTCTTAGCTTTAGGGACAACCATTTGCAAATGACAGAATCTCCTCGACCATTGTCCCATTTATGGCACAGGACTCCATCCTGAATCAGCAAGCTGTCCCATTGGGCCTAATAGCTTTTCGTGGTTGGACTCATCGCTGAGACGTCGCTCCACTTAGGCTTGGTAGCACGGGCCTTCATCCATTCCAGAATCCTTGATGTCCGGATCTTCCTGCTACGCATGTCGTAGGCTGTCCTTCCACTCGTTGCTTAGGTGGTCTGTCCTGAGTATCCTCACGGATACCACTTCCTTACTCTCTTACCTAGTACAATGTTTCCAATCTTCAGGACAAGTTCTTCTTGATAAATGCATCTGCGTTACCATGAGATTTCCCGCCGCGATGTCTGATAGTAAAGTCGTATACCGGCTGCGGCTGTTAGCCGCACTTCCCTTCTGAGATCGTTCACCTTCCCTTTCTAGGGTTCGCTTAGGGCAGCTGGATCGAAGATGGCCCCTTTCCCCACAGCCATAGCACCTCCTTTATTGTGGTCACGTACTGTAACTGCTGCAACCTCCCTAGCGCAAGGGGAACGACGATCCTGCCACCACCAGGCGGTGCCGTTAACTGCACTACCCTCTTGAGATCGATCAACTTCCCTTTCTACAGTTCGCTTAGGGCAGCTGGATCGAAGATGGCCCCTTTCCCCACAGGCATAGCACCTAGGGCTGTATCCTTTGTTGCGGTCGCGAACTGTAGCTGCTGCAACCTCCCTGATGCGATGGGAACGATGATCCTGCCGCACGGCTTCCACCTCCAGTGCATGGGCCAAGGCGTCCTTAAGCGTCTCGTGGTGCCCGAGCCTCACAGCAGCTCTGACTTCCAGGTCGCGGATGTCGTCGACGAATGTCTGCACCAGGTTCCCTTAAATGAGCGCAGGTACAGACCGGTATGCTTTTCGCACCAGCTTCTCCACCTCTAGAGCCTACTGCTGCAGGTTTTCGTTGATGCGCTGCACGCGATCTTTAAGCTGCGCACGAAAGACGTGTTCCATGTGGGCGTCACCATATCTCACCTCCAATGCCTCAAGGAGTTGCTCATAAGTCACTTCCTCACCGAGAGCTTCCAGAACTGTTAAGGCCTGGTCGCGCAGGCCTAGTGTGAGAGCAGTCATGGCCTGACTTTTATTCCAGCCGTTCGCCTTCATAACAGCCTTGAAGTGGATTTTGTAGGCTGACCAGGAAGAAGTCCCGTCGAACGGTGGCACCTTGAACCCACGTAGCGAAGGTGTAGTAGCTACTACGGGAGCTGTAGCTCCATCTCCAAGTTAGAGTTCGTCCAGTGATTTCTTCATGTCATCCATTACGTTGTCAACCCGATTGTTCACTTGGTCGATTCGGGTTTCAGCTTCCGACAGGCGGTTGTCATGTTGAGCAACCTTATCCTTCATATCCCTTATCTCTTTCCCGAAGGTAGCATGAATGTCCTTCATGAGAAGCATCTGCTCCTCCTTATCGCGTTTGAGCTGCTCTTCCAACCAACGGGCCTTTTCTTCCTGTCCGTGCTGCAGCTGCTCCTCCAACCAACGGACCTGTTCCTCCTGTCGGCGGGCCTGTTTCTCCTGATTCTCTTTCAACCAACGGGCCTGTTCCTCCTGTCCGTCCCGCAGCTGCTCTTCCAATCGGCGTACTTGTTCCGCCCGCTGGCGGGCCTGTTCCTGCAACATCATCATGAGAGCACCTAAGTCAGGTGCCGCAGGTGTAGGAGCTGCTGACGGGCCAGCCTCCGTGGTTGGCAGTTGGCACCCCGACGTCTGCGACGTTGCACCACCAAATCTCCTCTGGTCCGTCTCCTGCTGGCGTTGACTTCGGGTACGGACACCCTCCGTTTCCTCCTTAGGTAAAATCGGCATGATTTGATCCCACTTCCGACACCAATTGTTACGAGCTTGAGGTTCATGACAATTAAAACTGCCGATTGATTTAACAAAATTTACACTTTTATTACCGAACACCAATTAAAACTTAAAAGGCACTAATAATTATTTACACTGATTCACTTTATTTCGCTCCGAAGCTTCGCTTGTCTCGACAAATTCAATACTACCCCGATCGCGGCTTGCAGCGGCTTTAAATTTTTTTTTATTTATAGGATAGGGTGACAAACGAGCACACAGTCCACCTGATGGTAAGTGGTTGCTGTGGCCCATAGACATCAACATCTATCCTCGATTACGAATCAAAATGCAGATGCGTTGTCACCCGTGAGGACTAAGATGGAATGCCTCGTTTCCAGCAAAAAGGGTCTCCGGTTCTCTACACTCACCATACGAAATACAGCAGCATTAAGCTACTATTTCACGCTGGTATTCTGTGAGAGCGTGGTCCTTCCCCGGCCGAGCCGACCCATTCGTGCTACAACTATACTATTAATATAACCGCAGCATGGCTCTACCACGTAAAAAAATTTTAACCACCATAAAAGCCGCAGGTGGTAAAAGGCTTTAAATACACCTTTTACACTAAAACATCCAGAATATTCCAGTAAATACGGGGGCCGACCGACCAGGCGCAGAAAGTTCAAGTGTGGGGCTTCTAGAAAGCTTAATTCTTCTGTTCAATACTAGATGGCGCTGTTGATGGAAAGTTCAAGATTGATATATTCTAGAAAGCTCTCCTCGCTCTGTTCCCCGATACTAGATAGCCGCCGGCTATAATAGAAACCGTGCGGCAGGATCATCGTTCCCATCGCGTCAGGGAGGTTGCAGCAGCTACAGTTCACGACTGCAACAAAGGATACAGCCCTAGGTGCTATGGCTGTGGGGAAAGGGGCCATCTTCGCTCCAGCTGCCCTAAGCAAACTGTAGAAAGGATAGTTGATCGATCTCGAGAGGGTAGTGCAGCTAACGGCACCGTCTGGCGGTGGCAGGATCGTCGTTCCCCTCGCGTTAGGGAGGTTGCAGTAGCTACAGTTCGTGACCGTATCAAAGGATACAGCCCTAGGTGTTATGGCTGTGGGGAATAGGGCAATCTTCGATCCAGCTGCCCTAAGCGAATCCTAGAAAGGGAAGGTGAACGATCTCAGAAGGGAAGTGCGGCTAACATCACCGCCCAGCAACAGCCGGGATACGACTTTACTGTCAGACATCGCAGAAGGAAATCTCATGGCAACGCAGATGCATTGTCAAGAAGACCTTGTCCTGAAGATTGGAAACATTGTACTAGGCAAAAGAGTAAGGAAGTGGTATCCAAGAGGATGCTCAGGACAGACCACCTTAGCAACGAGTGGAAGGACAGCTTACAACGTGCACAGCAGGAAGATCCGGACATCAAGCCGATTCTGGAATGGATGAAGGTCAGTGCTTCCAAGCCCAAGTGGAGCGACGTCTCAGCTATGAGTTCGACTACTAAAAGCTATTGGGCCCAGTGGGACAGCTTGCTGCTTCAGGATGGAGTTCTGTGCCGTAAATGGGAAAGTGTTCGGGGAGACAGCTGTCCTTTGCAAATGGTTGTCCCTAAAGCTAAAGTACCGGATGTTCTACAGCTGTACCATAATGATTGTTCCGGAGGCCATCTGGGAGTTAGACGAACTCTACTGAAGATCCGAGAACGGTTTTATTGGGTTCACTGTCGAAACGATGTCGAGGACCGGTGTCGCAAATGTACAAGTTGTGCGGCTGTAAAAGGACCTCAGACTCGTAGTAGAGGTGCATTGAAGTTGTACAATGTTGGTGCACCATGGGAGAGAATAGCCATTGACGTGGCGGGGCCGTTTCCGGAGAGTGAAAACGGTAACAAGTATTTCATGGTTGTGATGGATTACCTCACTAAGTGGCCAGAAGTCTTCGCCATTCCAAATCAAAAAGCTTCAACAGTTGCAGATAAACTAGTTCATGAAGTCTTCTGTCGTTTTGGAGTACCTTTGAAGATTCACAGCGATCAAGGAAGGAATTTTGAGTCTCAAATATTCCAGGAAATTTGCCGAGTTATGGGTACTCATAAAACAAGAACGACTTCTTATCACCCGCAATCTGATGGAATGGTAGAACTATTTAATCAGACGTTGGAGAGGTACCTAGCAAGAGTTGTAGACAATCGGCAACGAGATTGGGACAAGTACATACAACCGTTTTTATTGTCATATCGAAGCGCTGTTCACGAAAGTACATCAGTGACACCAGCTTTCGCAAACTTTGGGAGAATTACGGCTGCCTGCGGACCTGATCACCGGGATACCACTTGATGCTCCACGCAGTATAACCGATTATGCAAATGACTTGGGGAACAAAAAGAATGACGTTTATGAGCACGTCAGACAATCGGGCCAGCAAATGTCTGAAAAGATGAAAACCCGGTACGACCGCAAAATGAACAACAAAGGGTTCGACGAAGGTTCACTAGTGTGGTTGCACAATCCAGTCCGCAGCAAAGGGAAATCTCCTAAGCTTCAAGCTAAATGGGACGGCCCGTACCGGATTGTGACCAGGATCAACGATGTAACCTACCGGATACAGAAAGGCGCAAGAGGGACTCCTAAGATCGTCCATGTGGATCGCCTGGCGCGTTTTATGGGGCCGATAATGCTCGGGATGAGCATGTCTTAGGAGGGGGGCAGTGTTACGCGCCTAAGTCGACGGCACTAGCGCCATCTAGTGTCAGAAACGAGAACGAGGGGAGCTTTCCAGAAAATTACATCACTAATCTTTCAACCGACAGCGCCATCTAGTCTCGAACCGAAGAACTACACTTCTAGAAGTTGAAACACAAACTCTCGGTACCTCGCGCGTGTTTATTTTTTTTAGTTTATTTAAGGACCAGTAAACAGCTTCAACAGAGGCTTAATAACTACAGTCTTAATCCTAAAATTTAAGTTTAGTGAAGCCAACACCACCAGCCTCAGATAATGATTTATAGGATAAACTACAAAAGTGAGAGATGTGAAGGAGGACTTACTATATAAAATGCAGTGTTTACTTGAATATTCTGGATATTTCGGTGCTAATTTATATTTATAGGCGCTGCAAGATGCGATCGGGGAAGTATTGAAGTTGGCGAGACAAGCGAAGCTTCGGAGTGGAATAAAGTGAATCAGTGTGATTAATTATTAGTGTTTTTAACTTTAATTAGTGTAAAGTGAATTAAAGTGTTAATTTAGGTAATTCTATCGGCAATTTTTATTGTCACGAACCTCAAGCTCGTAACAATACTTATTAGCATTTTATAATCACATACACTACATCTCTTTCTTGTTACGATTTTTAAATTTATAAATTCTACCAATCACAAATCAAATTCCAATCAAAATTTAACAGAAACAGAAACAGAAACTTTTTTATTCAATTTAGATTATAACAAATACTTATTGAAAGTCACTTTTTTCATTTACCACTGGTTCACAAAAAAAACCTCTGTCCTAGGAAGAACCAGCAAGAAACCCAGCGGGACTATTTTTTTTTCAATAATAGCTTACAATCATGTTTACAATTAGCAACACAAGACAAATTAGAAATAGCTTGGTAGCGATCACCCTTCCCAGGGGTTATTATCATCCATAAATTCCTTAATATTATAATAACCCTTTTTATACAAACTTAGTTTAATAACATTTTTGAACTTTGTGTATGATAAATTTTGTATATTTTCTGGGATTTTGTTATAAAAGCGTATACATCGCCCCAAAAACGAATAACTGACTCGGTGGAGTCGAGTAACTGGTACCACTAGCTTGTGTCTGATCCTAGTATTTACAGAATGAATATCACCTATTTTCGCAAAACTACTTTTATTTTTGTGTACGTACATTACATTTTCATAAATGTATTGAGAGGCCAGAGTTAAAATATTAATTTCCTTAAATTTTTGTCTCAGTGGCTCTTTTGGTTTTAAATTATATATTGCTCTAATGGCCCTCTTCTGTAAAATAAATATAATTTCAGTGTCAGTCGCGTGTCCCCATAGCAAAATACCATACGACATAATGCTATGGAAATAACTAAAGTAAACTATTCTAGCTGTTTCAACATTGGTAAGAGTTCTAATCTTTTTTACAGCATATGCTGCAGAACTAAGTCTGCTAGCTAGTTTTGATATATGGGGGAGCCATTGAAGCTTTGCGTCCAGTGTGATTCCAAGAAAAATGGTGGTATCAACAAGACTCAGTTCCTCCCCATTTAAAATTACATTAGTATTGACATGTTTAACATTAGGAGTTACAAATTTCATACATTTGGTTTTAGTTCCATTCAAATGCAAATTATTAACATTGGACCAATTAACTAACTTAGCTATAGCATTATTTACTTCGTCGTAATTTAATAACTGTCGTTTTAATTTGAAAATTAATGAAGTATCATCAGCAAATAATACTATATCATGGTTATCCCCTACTATGTAAGGTAAGTCATTAATATATACAAGAAACAGAAAGGGCCGAGAATTGAGCCCTGAGGCACGCCCATTTGTACAATCGACCCAGAAGAACTCATACTATTAATGACAACTTTTTGCGTTCTGTCACTTAAATATGAAATAATTAATTTAAGAGCATCGCTTCTTACACCGTAGTGTTGAAGTTTCCTGATTAATGTTTCATGGTGAACACAATCGAAGGCTTTGGATAGGTCACAGAACACACCCAAAGCATCCTGTGAATTCTCCCATGCATTAAATATATATTTAATCAGCTCAACACCAGCATCAGTTGTCGAACGACCCCTTGAGAAACCAAATTGATTTTTATGAAGTAAATTATTTACATTAAAAAAATTTAACATTTGATCAAGAATAATTTTTTCAAAAATTTTACTAAGTGTTGGCAGTACAGAAATAGGTCTAAAATTAGCGGGGTCCAATGTACTACCAGATTTAAATAAAGGTATTACTTTACTATGCTTCATTAAATCAGGAAACACACCAGATTCGATACTAGTATTAAAAATATTAGATAGTTGAGGTGCGATTGTATCTATTATAGACGCAATAACTTTAACAGAAATCCCCCACAGATCGGCGGTTCTCTTAATATCAATAGTCTTAAAATATTTTACAATATCTTTTGATGACACTTTATGAAATGTAAAATTCTTTGTACACACATTTACATTTTGTTGAAGTAATGATTCGGCGATGGCAGGAGAAGAATTCAATGACTTAGTGGTTAAGATCGGAATATCAGTAAAATATTTCTCAAAAACGATTGCAACGTCCTGATCTGATTTAGTTAATTTATTGTTAAAAATTAACTGGTAGTTTGATTTGCGAGAGTTGACCTTACCAGTTTCACTATTAATTATGCTCCATATATAACTAATGACATCTTGGTTCATTCCGCTGCTGATGTTCGGTTCTTGACTTTCTTCTTCATCTTTGTTGGAGACTTTTCTCCACTCGGCTTCTACTTTTTTATGTACTATATTCCTCCTGTATTTTGACCAGTTTCATTGTTTGTTACCACACAGTCACCATTTTTTGAAATTTTTACGTTATGAGGAATGGGATTAAAATAAGACGTCAATTTATTTGGTCTTTCCATTGCTTTTACGTAAACTCTGTCACCTTCCACTATTTTTGAATTCGTAGCTCTTTGCGTACTGTCAGCACACTGTTTTCCTTTTTGTTTTTGTACTCTGTCTCTGTCTCTTATTTCCATGTCATCTGTTCTGTTGCTGCACCAGTCGAGTGAGGGAACTTTATCTCTATTCTGTCTTTTGAAGAAAAGTTCCGATGGTGGCTTTCCAGTCACCGTTTCCAGTCAGGCTTTCTTTCGTAACCGTATTAATATATCTCGGTTTTGCTTTTCACCTCTCCATTCATTTGTGGTCAGTATGGTACAGTGTTAAAAGGTTTAAAGCCGCACTCTTTACAAAACGATTTAAACTCGTCGCAAACAAATTGCTTACCATTGTCAGCTGTGAGTGAGACAGGACTTCCTAGTCTGCTGAAGATTCCTTTAAGATTTTAATTATCTGTGAACTATAAATTGCCTTTGTTACTTTTATTTCTTTGTATCTACTATAATAATCAACAATAACTACTAGATAGTCATTGTTTGGAAGTGGTCCTAACAGATCTATTGCGACGTCTACGCATGGAGCCGCCACAGGTAATTCATGTCTTTTCAATGGATTAGAAAGATTTGGTAAGCATACTATAGAGCAACTTTTGGATGAAAATAGACTGCATGCGAATGAAATGAAATGAAATGAAATGAGAATGTTACGATGGATGTGTGGTGTGACAAGGATGGATAAGATAAGGAATGAGTATATAAGAGGAAGCCTGAAAGTAGCGCCAGTGGTAGAAAAGGTGAGAGGAAGCAGATTGGCATGGTTTGGGCATGTGATGCGGAGGAATGAAAGTCATGTCACAATACGAGTGTTGAATATGAATGTGGAGGGACACACGGGCAGAGGAAGGCCGAATAAAAGATGGATCGATTGTGTGAAGAGTGATATGAGAATGAAAGGAGTAAGTATGGAAATGACGGCTGATAGAGAGGAATGGAACAAGAAGGTTTACTGCGCCGACCCCAGATAATGGGAAATGGTTTAGAGAATGATGATGATGACTATAGAGCAACTTTTACATGATTTTATTAAATTCTCAACCTCTTTGTCGATTCTTGGCCACCATACTTTTGTCCTTAAACGTCCCTCCATTGCAACTGTACCGGGGTGACCTTCGTGGACAGCTATTAATACTTTTTTACGGAGACTATGTGGTGTGACTGTCATTTCACCGAAGTATAATGCCTACATAAAAACATATCTCAGTTTCAAAGATGCGGTAGTTTTTACAGATTCATTCCAGTTGTTGTGATATATGCCCTCTTTTATGTTTGGAGTATCTTTATCAGTTTCAGATGCTTATTAATTTGCCACAATGGTACAGCTATTGGTCTAGAACTTTCAACAATCTGTTGCACATGTTAATCGCTTCCAGAAGAGGGCAGTAACATAACCTTGATAAAGGGTCTGCCATATAAGTAATTGTAGTCGTAGTATCCATCGCTCTATTCGTGCACAGGGTTTTGATTTGGGTCCAAACAGAACTTCTAAAGGCATAGGCACCCTTCGGTAGGTTGAGAACCAACGGTGCACTCTATATTAGAATTATTGTCAATTTAAAAAAACGTAGTCGACTTCCTCATTTTCTACATCTTTTCTTTTTGACGTTCTGTATTTTTTCCAATTTTTTCTATTATTATTCCCAGAGTCCTCTAAGCTTATTTTCAGAGCTGTTAATTTTTTACTTCTGCAATGCGCACGAAAATGCCCAATTTTACCGCAAGAAAAACACTCTTTTCATCTGCCAGGACAATTTATATCACTTGACGCATGCGAACTATTTCCGCATCTGCCACAATTTGTTTTACTTTTCCATTGAGGGTTCTTAATGTACTTCTGTCCTCCACTTGAGACCTCCTTTTTTGAAATAAGATTTATTTCCACCTCCTTATTTTTAACTTCATAATTTTCTAATTGTTGATTTACGACCTGAAGTGTTTTTGCTTCTATAATGATTCTATCCAAAGTGACAGTGTCCCCTAATGTTAAAATTTTCTTACGTAATTCTGTAGATGTACATTTTTCTGTTATTTGGTCAATCAAATGTTCCTCCGGTTTCTCAAATAAACACTTAGCTGCTTGATTCCTTAGCCTTAATAAAAATTGCTCCAACTTTTCTCCGTTCTTTTGTTTTGATAATCTAAAAATATGTCTTTCGTAAACTTTACTTTGTTTTGGCAAGAAATATTCATCGAGTTTTTTTATTGCCACTTCAAATACGTCTAAGCTCTCCGATGGTTCAATATTAGCACCAGGTAAATTATAAAAAAATCTCTTGAAGTTCTTGACCCCCCTAGTGTAACAACGTAGCCATTTTTTATTGAAGATGTAACATCTACTACTTATAATGTGAAAATATAGATAAATATTAGTTTAAAGTATTGGCAACATTACTACATTCTAAAACTTATATATATATATATATATATATATATATATATATATATATATATATATATATATATATATATATATATATATATATATATATATATAAAATTATCCGTATATATTACTCTACTCTATGCTTAAAATCAAAATTTCCCTATATAAAAAAGTACTCTGTGATCAAAATTTAAAATAACCAAAAATAACGACAAAGGACCAAAGGACATCTCTGTTCCTCCGTTCCTGTGTTAGCAAAAAGTTATTATACTATTTGTACTGAATTTCGAAAGCAATTATCTAGTGCTACATTCAATATACTAATTAGCGATCAGTTTTATAATTTATTACTAATATGGCTGAATCGCTTTTTGATATATTTGGGGACCACGCAACAAGACAGGCGATGAAAAATGTATCGCGCCAACCGTTAATGAACATTGGTAAGATTAGTTGTACATTTTTGATTGAGTTTATAATATCTAATGGTTATTAATTGATTAATTTTCTTTAGAAAACATGGGAAAGACGGTGTCAACTGGTCCCATTAAACCAAATGAGCCAGTTAAAAAGATAGGTGAAACAAAGAAATCTTTCCTTTCAAATACTGGTAAAGCACTTCAAAGTACACCCTTGCGGCAAGTTTTCACGCCTAAGGCAGTAAATGTTGGTGCGCTTATCTACACCGATGATGGTAACCAAACTAACAGGGAATGTCACTTTGAAGCTTTAGAATTTACCAAACCTTCATTCAAATATGGTAAGCTATGTCATTGAATCTTTTATGCTTAAAACAACCGTTATCATATATTACTATTACCATTCTTTTATAGGATAAGAGTGACAAACAAGCCCACAGTCCACCTGATGGTAAGTGGTTGCTGTGGCCCATAGACATCTACATCTCTCTCCGATTATGAATCAAAATGCAGATGTGTTGTCACCTGTGAGGTCTGAGATGGAATGGCTTGTTTCCAGGAAAAATGGTCTCCAGTTCTCTACACTTACCATATGAAACACCACAGCATTACGCTGCTATTTGGTGCTGGTATTCTGTAAGAGCGTGGTCCTGCCCTGGTCGAGCTCACCCATTCATGCTTGAACTATAATATAGCTGCAACGTTTTCTGCTCTCACCATATGAAGCACAGCAGCATTAAACTGCTATTTTATGAATAGAAAATAAAATTGGCCAATATATTAAACTGCTAAATTCTTAATCCTAGGTTTGATTAACAAATGCTAATTTATATGAAAATATACTGCAGGTCATAGTCTTTCAACTAGAGATAACATTTGTTGAACACAAATGGTAAGGGGGTCTATCTATATGTATTACAATGAATTTGTCATAATCACAATGTTTGATGGTCTAGATAGATTTCCTCTTTGACATTAAAAAAGCTCCCAACAAGTTTGTTTTTAAAAATCAAGTCCATAAGCCTGTGATAAAATTGATGTAAGTTTGAAGTAACAGCTATTTTCATATTTTATAATTGTTCTGATATCTATATGCATATCATCTATGTTTTTAAGTATAGCCTGTTATTTGTTTAACTCTGTTTAGCCTAATGAGCATTATTGCATGATTCTAGATAGACTTATTGCATGATCTTTGTGCAACACATATATTAAAATAATTACATCTGTATTAACATGGTATTTTCTTTATGTCTTAAGCATATGAATTATGTACTCAACTCATGCTTGCATACATATAGACCAACCCTTATAATTTGTGTTTGACAAATGTTATCTCTAGTTGAAAGACCTGTAGTATATTTTCGACCGACTTCAAAAAAGGAGAAGGTTCTCAATTCTTAAGAATCTTTTTAATGTATTTTCACCAATTACTCGAAGATGTCTTAAGCGATTTGGAAAATTCCTTTTTTGTTTCAAAGGGTGTACTTCCCAGGTGGTAATTTAAATTTTTATCGAAATTGGTTGAGCAGTTTTATAAAAATAGACAGTAAGTTAATATTGAAGTTGGTTGTACAAAATTTTTAATTATACAACTTGTTTATCAGCACAAAAGTCATCAACGTCTTTTTACATTGTAGGGAGAATTTGTCATAATCACCACGCTTGATAGTCGAGATATCTAGATTTCCTCTTGACATTAAAAAAGCTCCCAACAAGTTCGTTTCTAAAAATCAAATCTGTAAGCATGTGATAAAATTGATGCAAGTTTGAAGTAACAAAACTCTTATTTTTCCCATACCTATATGCATATAATCTATGTTTTTAAGTATAGCCTGTTATTTGTCTAACTCTGTTAAGCCTAATGGTATACTGGGAGAAAATGCCCTATGGTATTAAGTCCAAGATATGTACTACTTCTTGCATGAAAATGTAATAATAATACTGAGATATATTCTATATTTTTATTAAAAAATTGGATTATAAACGGTGTCATCTCTATTGCAAAATGTTGCTGTCCGTTCACGCATCCACAAAAGTTAAAATTTTTCAAGTTCATATCGTTTTCATGTTTATAACTTCTAGCATGATTAACATAACTGTAAATGGCCTCCATGCCGAATTATCGATCACAATTGCCAAAAGTGCAGGACAGGATTATAACGCCCAAGTGTGATAGCACAGGTGCACTCTATTCACTGACTCTCATAGTCCGATGGGATGGTAATCCAACACGACTGTAGAGAGATTAGGTGCAAGACCTATGGCTTTACCTGCTTTCAGAGGCATGGGAGTGAAAACACTGCCAACTTCCTGACTCCAGGCTGCTATGGAGGATTTCTAGACAGTATAACCCCAACAACTGAGTTTTGAATCCAGAATTCTCATGTTCAGTAACCATGTTTACAACCGCTAGACCAACTAGGTGGTCTGATTTAAAATGACATAACTGTAATTTTAAGTATTATGAAATTGTTGAATTATTAAATAAAGATAAATATTCAATACTCCTTTATAAAATATATAAGTTAATATTTTAATTACATAATTAATTTGATTTTAAATGCATAAATTGATTTTGCCCAATGTTTAGAAATTTCTAAATAAGTTTTTTTGTTTCATTATTGCTATTTTTGCTTTGAGTATTGTGTATGCTGACAGCTGTAGCCGGTATTTTAAATCTCATTCTTTTTATGTAACTACTTCATATTATTTGTACTTGCTACTTTTTGTATTGCCTTAAGAAATTCGATCAATCAATTTTGTCTTAGACATATTTCAAAAATTATTTCGACTATAGATTATTAAATACCCAATTGATGTTAGTGTTGTGTTATATTATGTATTATTTCTTTCAGATAATTACCACAAGGATTTATTTGATTATCTCCCACTACCAGAGATAAATGTAGTGCGACATGAGTCACCATCCAGTACTCCCCCACCAGAAATAAGACAACACTCTTTTGATTTTGACTGCTCATATCAAGATGAGTTCTTCACGGGTATAATATTTTATTAAATTACTATCAATTAAAATATACCAAAAAGGTCTCCATGTTTGTTTAGATGTGTAGACTTATTAGTAGACGCGTGTGTTTTGTGTTTAGGTATTTTTTTTTTATTTTTTTTTAATATTTATTTATTATTATTAATTATTTTTTTAATAATAGTAATCCTATTAATTAACATTACTAATATTCCCTTTAACCCCTCCTGGTAAGCTGAAAATGCTTGTGTTAGGAGTGGTTCACGACAGTAGTCGAATGGTGGATTCGAACCCACGACCTTTTGAGTTCGCGGTCCTCGCCCTGCCATTAGGCTACTGTCGCTTAAATGTATGGAATGCCAAACCTATGCTCCTGGAAGAATTCTCCGTTCTTTATATTACCAATGACATCAGGGAGTGATCTCAATGATCTGTGGTAGCTTTGTAATTGGCAACTTCTGGACACTCCAGTAGAATGTGAAACTAAACTAACTGCCTGATGGTAAGTGGTAGATGAGGCTCATAGACTACATCTGACCTCAATTAAGAATATATGGCTCCTTGTAGTGGCTTAATAATGAATTGCATTGCTAGGGGCCGCGGGTTCGAATCCCACATGGAACAAGTATTTGTATATGTCCTACAAATAATTGTTTCAGGTCCGAATGTTTTGAAATGTATGTATGTAAACTGCCCCCCCCCCCCCCCCGATACAGTAGAAAATCCTAGTGTGAAGGTAAAGGATGAGGTGGCCCTTGGCCTCGCAATTCATTGCTAAGCCACTGCACCACAAAACCATCAAACCTTCCAATTATCTTGTGTATGTGGACAATAATCTAGATGATGGTGATGAATTACTAGATCAGAACAGGTGCAAGTTGTTTCAAAGATCCATAGCAGTTCTTGTAACTTTTCATAGTTCTGATTGAGAGAAAAAAATTGATACCATTTTAAAAAATGAACTTAATTCCAGAAAACATTTTTTTTTTTTTATATAGAAGAGGGGGCAAACGAGCATACGGTTCACCTGATGTTAAGTGACTACTGCATCATGGGCATGAATATCCGCAACAGATCATGGGCATGAATATCCAGAGGAATCGCAGGTGCGTTGCCGGCCCTTTAGAAAGGAGTAAGCTCTTTTCTTGGAGGTCCCCAGGTCGTATCGGTCCGGAAAAATCGCCAGTGGTAAACAATTTCACAGAGGTCGTACGCGGAAGAAAACTCCTAGTGAAACTTACAGTGGTGGACCACCAAGCATCCAGATGGTGTGGATGGTATCATTACGCGGCAAAATGCGTTCATGAAATTTGGCGGCTTGGATTAATCCGAACAATTCCTCAAAGCAATCCCCGTGATAGATGAGATAAAATACGCAAAGAGATGCAACATCTCTTCGCAGCGCCAGTGAATCGAGCCGTTCGGAAAGCACTGTCGTCGACGATTCGAGCCTTCTGCGCTAGATGCGGTCAAGTGGAAGGAGCTGGCACTGGGGAGCCCCAGCCCAGAGATGGGAACAGTATTCGATGTGCGGCCGAACCTGCGCCTTGTAAAATTGCAGGCGGTGTGCCGGCATGAAATACTGTCCCGCTCTGCTGAGCACGCCATGCTTTTTAGAGGCCAATTTGGCCTCCTCTTCCAAGTGACCACGAAACGGCACGTCAGTCGATATGTTGTCGCCGAGGATTCCGATACTGGCTGAGGCAATAAGGGGAGTGCCTTGAAACTGAGGAGATACGACAAAGGGGTTATACTCCTCCCGTCGAGTTGGACGCAAAGAAAGAGCCCAGCAGAAGATCGGCTTTCTCCTTTGCGGCATGGGCCAGTGAGTCGTCCTCCCTTTGCAGAGATGGAAGAGATAGCTGACAGAAATTCCCTTGGACAGCCTTAGCGAGAGACTTGAATGCACGGGTTCCAGAAGGAAGGCGAACTAGTTTCTCGCCAATTCTGCCTATGTGCTCTGACTTTGCCTTGGCAATGACTCTTTTGAAGGACCTGAAAGTGGAATTATACTTCTTTTTTAAAGCGCTGGTGTTTACATCCCAGGACGTTGATGCGTCAGCCCAAGCTTGGTAGCACTCCTGCTTATAGCATGATGCTATTTTTCAGGAGCGACCAAACCATGGCTGAGATTTGCCTCCGATGGGCACCACAGAGGAAGGAATAAAAAGTTCCATACCCCGAAGTACCACATCAGCGACAGAATCAGCAATGTTGGGATCGTCCGGTGAGAAGCAAACCCGCCCCCAAGGGTAGGATGCAAAGAAAGACCGCAACCTATCCCAATCAGCTGACCTATAGTGCCAAACACGGCGGTAGTCTGCAGAATGCAACCGCGATTTCAGCGTGAGCACCACACTCCGGACAAGACAATGGTCCGAGGAGCCTAAAGGATCGTCCGATTGAGAGGTCAGCAGAAGGTCCAATAGGGAAGGTGCATGATCCTTCACATTTGGAATCCGCGTAGGCGGAGTAACCAATTGTGTCAGACCATATGCCAAGGCAAAATCATGAACAGGTCTCCTCGCATTATTGGTTGAACGTGAACTAAGCCATTCGGCGTGGTGGGCGTTAAAATCGCCGAAGATCACGATCTCCGCGGAGGGGATCTGCTGTAGCAAAGATCTCTGTACCCATTTGGACGTGGTCGAAGAGTCGGTCTGTTTCGGCATTACCGCTATGGGACCTATAGATGCACCTGTAAACACGCAGATGGTCGTCGCTATCTACGCGTAGCCAATGGAATGAAAATAGGATGGAAAGGTCCGAACCTTCAAGACTGCTGAGGCATCGAGAACAGATGTCCTCTCTGACATATGTACGCAACTCCAGCCCGAGGCACAATGGTGGCTCTACCACCATTAAAATTTTTAGTATATTAGAATGTTTTGTTTGTATAAACTGCTTTAATTTGTTTAATATTTTTTCTCCTCAGATGATTTTTCATGTGGAAACATTTCTGATGACAATGGTCTTGAACTACCTGCACTGTATTAAATAAAACACATTCCTCATGGAACAAATGTTGACCATACCCTACTTATATGTGTTAAGGACCTGATAAATATGAATAGTACAAGAAATAATATGTGTTCCGCCTAATACTTATGTAAACTCTTGGCTTAATAATGATTTAATATAAAATTAACGATTATAAAAATACACATGGAATATTTTTGTTTTCTTTTAAAACTCAATAAATGAGAACACTTTGTTTTGTTTAAAACTTATATTCTTTGTAAACATTATTTTTCAAATGTAATTAAAGCATAGTTAGCCAATACAAATATACAGCATAAAATGTAGTATATTCTGTACATTTATTTACCTAAAACATTTTGAAGATTTTTTAACAAAACATGTTTTTCTGATTTATTGTACATAACACTATCCTATTAAATAAAAATTCAAAGGTAATTTTTTTGTAATTAACATGTTTTATTTACAAATATTATAATCCTATTTAGTCTAATAAAGCTTATTTTATTTACAATTTTTAAATAAAGTTAAAGAAGAGTAATGTAAACTTAAAAACAGGAATGAAGTGTTCCAAAATTAGTAGTAAAGGAGCCAGTACTAATTAGTAAAGAACAGAACCAAATAAAATAACCTTTTCTGTAATTGTACTTATATATTTTAAGCAAATTGCTTCTAATTTATAAAGAAACATGAGTTCACAAAGTGATAAAATCTATAGTAACACATATTTCCATTTCATTAACAAAGTAACACTACAGAAATCAAGTTGTAACCAGAAAACCCCAAAGGCTGTCTTTGCCTTACTTTAAGCCCATAACTTAATTTGGTAAATTTGTAATTTTAAATCTTATCTTCACTAAAACTAAAAGCATGTGTGGTTATTCTGTAAAATATAATCAGATCATTATCGTCATTATCAAAAGTCCACTGCTGACCATAGATCTCCTCTGTAGAATAGCTCAGTAAGCAAGTTAAGTTTTTAATTATTTTGGATTATGAGAAAAATGCTGCTCCCATTTCCCGTTTTATTTAGCTTTGTTACCTTTTACGACACCCATTGGAAATTATCATATATTTAAAAAACTGGTCCAGCATAATATGCTTAGCCAGACTTACCGGTATTGAAATATTTATTGAATAACATCAAAACAATCTCAAATGCTAGCAATACATCACAGGATCAAACAAAGCTTTTGCTTGACTGTACTGGCTTTCGTATCACCGTCGGCACACAAACGGACAAATTTCGTACAATTTTCCTTCCATAATAATAGAAAAACGACCATTGCATATGAGCTAGTAATATCTGTTTATATAATTAAGAAAACCCGATAAAATACATATTTCATTATACTGATTACTTATATAACTTATTTTCAGAGTAGCAAAATTTTAAACTTAAGTTCTAATACATAAATAATGATATACCGTTATTGTAGTTTTTGATAGTAGTAAATATAGATAATACGAGTAAATAAGGCTTTTACTTTTATAATAATAATAATAATATTCCACAACTATCACACAACGCCATCTATTCCCAAGCTAAGCAGAGCTTGTGTTATGGGTACTAGACAACTGATAAACATACTTATATATTTCTAAATACATAAATATTATAGATAAATTACACCCAGACACAGAACAAATGATCGTGCTCATCACACAAACATTTGTCCTGGGTGGGAATCGAACCCACGACCTCCGGCGTAGCAGTCAGGGTCACTAACCACTAGACCCACAGGCCTGTCAATTTTAATTTTTCGGCCTTTTATTTGTAATAATCCCAAATTAATGTGATTGATAGGCAATAATGTTTTTCCCACCAATCGTCCCTTATGAATTTGTGCGTGTGCAGTAAAATCAGTTAAATATTGCATTACCACGCATTTTGAATATAAAAGATAAAAAAAGTATAAATTATATATAGATATTTTTTAATTAATTTTTCTTCACCATTTGCTTATATTACATATTCTGAACCTCTGCAAATTGGTTGGTTGGTAGGACAGACAACTGCAACTGATCAACAAAAATCAGTGATAGCTTAGCTTTATTGGATTATTTAACATTGTTTAAAATATAATACATACACAGCATACATCATAGAGCCATTCTAAAGATATAGTTGTAGAATGAATGGGTCTGCTTGATTGGGGAAGGATCATGCTCTTACAGAATACCAGCATAAAATAGTAGCTCAACACTGCTGTTATTCGTATGGTGAGTGTATAGAACTAGAGACTCTTTTTACAGGAAATAAGGCACTCCATCTTAGTCCTCATGGGTGACAATGCATCTGCACGTTAATTCATAATCGAAGAAAGATGTAGTTGTCTATGGGCCACAGCAACCACTTACCATCAGGTGGACTGTGCACTCGTTAGTCACCCTTTATATATATATATATATAAGTAAAGTTAGTCTATATATGACCCACTGCTGGGCTCAGGCCTCTCCTCATTTCTGAGAGCCTTGCCCTAAACCCTTTCCGAAATATATATATAATTATTATAATTCATATTTTTTATTAATTTACAATGGGTTGTAATTTATCATTTAAAATGTGTATATACTGTATATTATTGTCATTGTTTGCAAGCAGCTATAGATTAAGATTGCTAATGATTGTATCATTGCCCTACATTATGTGTAAGACTGTAACTTGTGAACAAATCTGACTGTTTTTGTAAGTGAAATATATTTAAACCATATAATATATAAATAAATAAATAAAAAAGTGACAAATAACCCGATGGTAAGTGGTGCTTCACTCAATGCTATGGATGCCTACAAACAACTTCAAAATGATGTGTTGTCTGCCATGAGGTTAACAACGAAATGCTTAATAGTCTGTAATTAACCTGGCTCTCTTACCCTTAAAATTGGAACATGGCATTGAGTGCCCTCACTTAAACACAAAAAAATACTAACATACTAACATTGGATTATGTTAAGTATTTCTTGCCTAAGAACTGCACTTTTTTCTCAAATGCTGGTAATGTAATAAGAGTGTCTTCTTTGTAGAATGGATTTAACATTAGTTTTATATATGCTTCATACACATCGGTAAAAAAGTTTTTGATTCCATCCTCATTACGAGCATCATGTACCATAACAAATCTCATCTAGAAAAAAAAATAGAAAACCTTATACATCCCAATAATAAAAACTTAAAACAAGTATCTACTTAGAAACATGCCATGTCTTGACCTTCAATTCCTGTTGCTCAGAAAGATAATTATTACAGCATAGTACATGGTCAAACATTATCAGTGCTATTAGGCATATCCAGCCGATTGTATTACAGTTGAAATTGTAATGCAATCGGCTGGATATAGTCAGATTCATACATGCATCCATTAAAACCAATCGAAAGTCCACAAATAAACACAGACAACCCAAAATCATCCCTTAGGTGTTGTATGAGGCTATAGAAGTTAAAATCTGGAAAACTGATTAACAAAAATAAGATTTATTTCTTATAAAAGTTTGAACCTTCATATTGATTGTGTGTTTTGTACGGTTTAGTTAAAACTTTACCTGACTGGCTGTAACAAAGGCAGAAACAAACCACTGGTTAAACTTGTCCACTGACTTTAGGTATGTGTTGGTCACTTTCCACATATGTTCATCAACCAAATCAAGTGCTGCATGGGCAATGAATTGATTGAGGTGTCTATTGTCTTCTTTCTACAAAATATTTAGAAACAATTCAGTAACTAGTTCATAATCATACAGTTAACACATTTTTTTTACTAGTGTCATTATAAAATAAATTATGTTTTTTCTTCAGTGTAGGAAAATGGTTTGTAAAAAGAAAAGGAGAAACTCCCCCAAGTACATTTAACATAGTTATTTATAACTTTCATAAACATTATCTTAGTAAAAAATTGAGTTTAAGTATCTAATTTTGTTTTAAGACTCGTACTCGACGTATTACATATCTTTTTAAGTAGTCTTTCATTTCAAAAATCAATTTACCTTAACTTCTTTAGTCAGTGGAATGAAATCCATTTCAAAAATGGGATTATCAGAATGACCAACAATGACAAAATAATACGTGCCCGCCATCGACAGGTTAAATAAAAAAATTACAATTTACATTTACAACTTCAATGTAACAGTGAAAATTTATAAGTAAATGATAAATAATATTGTGAATAGTTTGACCATAAAAAGATACTCTATGAGTTTAACTGAGTTTAACCATAAAAATAAAATCGAGTTGACACTTGACATCTTATGTTGACATTGTCAACAGTGTTGCAGCTTGCAGAAAATTTTATCACTGGAATTTTCAGATTCTGAGATATTTTGACTTAAAAAATCAATAGAATTTTCCTAATTATTTAAAATGAAATCATAATATTATAACTGTGAAAGCAATAACAAATAACATATAAAATCGTGACAGTATCCGGGTCACAGTTTCTTTAACGGACATCGAAGGAGTATCACAAGAGCGCAATGTTTTTAAAGGATTCTCGCCTATATGTATACTATATTTGAAGTATACTATATGTATACTGTTTTAAAAGTATATGCATTCTCATTACAGCGTTTGAGTGAATGTGAGAACCAATTATAAGTTACTTGAGACTATTACTAGAATGAGAAATTATTCTTGCGCGCCTAAGTTGACGTCAGGTACCTGGCACTAGTGCCATCTAGTGTCGGGGACCAGAGCGAGGAGGTCTTCCTAGAAAATGTCAATCTTGAACTTTCGACCAACAGCATCATCTAGTATCGAACAGAAGAATTAAGCTTTATAGAAGCCCCATACTCGAACTTTCTGCGTCTGGTAACGGTCGGCGCCTGTATTTACAGGAATGTTTCGGTGTAAAAGGTGTATTTAAAGCCGCTGCAAGCCGCGATCTGGCAGTATTGAATTTGGCGAGACAAGCGAAGCTTCGGAGTGAAATAAAGTGAATCAGTGTGTTTAATTATTAGTGTCTTTTAAATTTTAATTGGTGTTCGGTAATAAAAGTGTAAATTTTGGTAATTCAATCGGCAGTTTTAATTGTCAAGAACCTCAAGCTCATAACAATTGGTGTCAGAAGTGGGATAAAATTTGATTAAGGAGGAAACGGAGGGTGTCCGTACCCGAAGTCAACGCCAGCAGGAGATGGACCAAAGAAAATTTGGTGGTGCACCGCCGCAGACGTCGGAGGGCCAGCCACCAGCAGCAGGCCCGTCAGTAGCTCCTACATCTGCAGCACCTAACTTAGGTGTTCTGATGGTGATGCTGCAGGTGCAGGCTCGCCGACAGGAGAAGCAGGCCCGTTTGTAGAAAGAGCAGCAGGAGAAACAGGTCCGTCAGTAGAAAGAGCAGCTGCGGGGCGTACAAGAGGAACAGGTCCGTCAGTTGAAAGAGCAGCTGCGGGGCGGACAAGAGGAACAGGTCCGTCGTTTGGAAGAGCAGCTGCTGGGCGGGCAAGAATAACAGGCCCGTCGGTTGGAAGAGCAGATGCTCCTCATGAAGGACCTTCACGCTACCTTCGGGAAGGAGATAAAGGAGGTGAAGGATAGGGTTGCTCAGCATGACAACCGCCTGTCGGAAGCCGAAACCCAAATCTCGAAAGCTGAAACCCGAATCGAGAAAGCTGAAACCCGAATCGACCAAGTGAACAATCGGTTGACAACGTGATGGCTACTATTCTACTACTCGCCATTGATGTTAATACCATATCTTTTCCAGTCCAGAAGCTTGAAAACGTCTTCCAATGCAGCGGTGAAGAGTTTCGGGGATAAAACGTCACTCTGTCTTACACCTCTCTGCAGTTGGATTAGTTTCAAACTCTGGTTCTGTACTCGGATGGCTATCGTAGCCCTACTGTACAAACACTTCAGCACTTCGATGTACCGACAGTCAACTTGGCACCACCGAATGGACTGTAGCATCGCCCAAATTTCCACTGAATCAAAGGCTTTCTCGTAGTCCACATACGCTAGGCAAGGTGGCAGATTATACTCTTCGGTCTTCTGTACAATCTGCCGCAGGGTATGTATAAAAGACAAAGTTTTTACGTAAACTTACTTCAAATCAAAGTTATCATGATAGCGCGCGCGTGCGGGAGGTGATTAGTCGCAGATTTATCGTGTCACTGCCAGTATGCTATTGCTTTTCAATGTCTTTCACATTTCGCGCTTTTATCTATTTCACAATATTTCTCCTCTCACGTGGTCTATGGTACTGAAGCCTTTTTCGGAAACCAGCTTGTTCGGGAGGCTGGAAGTCGTCGAGTCTGTGTGCGAGACGATTCGTAATGACTCTGGAAAACAATACGTAGACGCGGCTTAGAAGAGAAATCGGTCTGTGTTTCTTCAAGAAAGCGTTGTCGCCTATCTTGAAGAACAAGACCACTGCACTTCTGCTCCACGCCTTCGGAGTAGAGCCACTATGGGGGACTGAATTGAAGAGCTTCTGAAGGTCTTTAAATACCGGTGTTCCACTCGATTTCAGAAGCTCTGCTGTAATTCCATCCTTGCCTGGGGCCCTGCCGTTTTTAAGGTGCTGAAGAGCTATTCTAATTTCGCTCAGACCGACGTCTGGAATATCATCGGAATAGTGTCGGATAATACTTGCTCTTGGATCGTTACTCACACTTGCGTGTGTATCCAACGACGACGACAACGACGACAACAACAACGACGTCTGGAATATCATCGGAATAGTGTCGGGTAATACTTGCTCTTGGATTGTTACTCACACTTGCGTGTGTCTCCAACGATGATGTGTACAGCTGCCCGTAGGACCTCTCAATCGCACTCAAAATCTCAGGTGTCCCGGAAACGATGCTGCCACACTCAGCTTCGACAGTTGGCTCCTTTTGGCAGACAGATCTCTGGCAAAGACTTTGGAGCCCTGGTTCCGCTTGATCGCTTCTTCAATACAAGCAGTATTAAAGTTGCGTAAGTCCCGCCGCATGCATTTGGAGATCTGTCCGTTCAGTTGCCTGTATGCTGTCAAATCTGCTGACGATTGCAGCCTCATCTCCCGTCTAAAAGTGTGATCGGAGAGTTTTTGTGTTCTTCTGCGGCTGGTCTTGCAGAACTTATCACCGACCGCATAGACAGTTTCCACGTGCTTATCATTCATATCATCCACCGCATTGCAATCTTCCAGGTACTAGAAAGGGGTTTTGTAGCTCGAGCTGAAAGATTTCGGGATTTTGGATTAGAGCACGAGGGGGACGGGGCATTGACTTCATTAGACGAGACCTCTCCGACTTAATGTTTATGTTCAGTTTTCCTCTAACCATTCGGTGATTGCTGCCAGTTTTCGCCCTTGCGATTATTACTTTGCAATTACTGAACAGTTGCCGTCTAGGCGTCATAATGAAGTAAATCTCATTTTTTGTTGAACCGTCGGGGCTCGACCAAGTCCCCTTTTGTGGGGCCGCTTCTGCGGGAAAGATTTCATCATAAAGAGTCCCTTTTTCTCCATGAAGTCAGCCAGTTGCTGGCCTCTTGGATTCCGTTGCCCTATACCAAATTTTCCTACCTTCAGCTCACCGTTCTTTCTTGTGCCTAGTTTTGCGTTGAAGTCTCCCATTAACACCGTATTGTGAGTTTTGGGGGAATGCATGACTCGAAATATACATTCATACATTTCCTCCCCCTTCTCATTGGAATGTTCCAACATTGGTGCGTAAACCTGTATGACCTTCAGCGAATACCTTTTGGTAATTCTGAGTATAAGGTACGCAACCCTCGTCGATACGCTCACAATCTTTACAACGTTGTTAACGGTAGACGTGTGGACGATAAATCTAATACCTCCTTGGGACTTATGGTTGCCCTCCTGGTGATAGAACAAGTTGCCGGATTCGAGAATCACCGTGTCCTCCCCCTCTCTTCGGACCTAGGATAATCCTATAATATTCCAGCGCAACTTGTCTAAGTATCTCTTCTTCCAGCTCCAGGATCTTCTCGTCAGTCCTCAGGGTGCGTGCGTTATATGTTGCCAGGTCGAGTTGTCGTAGGTGGCAACCGAACCTCCACCAGAGATTCTTAGCACCCCCTGCCCCACCGTTACCATGGTCGCCACTTTAGCCAGAAATAGTGGGGCCGCCGGGGACTGGGGGCCGTTTCTTCGTAATCAATCATCATCATGGGGGGTATATTGCCGAGCTTGGCGAGCGGGTTGGCAACCGCAGTTTTTTTGTAAAGTTGCTGCTATCAGGAAGATGCTGCTGTCCATCTGTTTCCTGTTTCCCTCTGTTTCCTTTTACGACACTGACGTAAAAGGAAACAGAGGGAAGATATGGGGTAGTGGATATTCTTAACTGCCAATACAATGTGAGTCCCTGTTAAATACGCATCCCAAATATACAAAGTCATCTACTTGCTCAACCAACTCTCCTTTTATTCTTATTTCGCATATCGTTTTACTTTCTTATCTTTCGAAAACTATAACTTTCGTCTTAATTGCGTTCACTTTCATTCCCATTTCTTTTAACTATTCAGGAAAACTGCAATATAAGGTGACACCTATTGTAACTCTACCCAAATTGATAGAGCAGCCGACGAAGGCGGAGAAAACAGTGAATTTAAATCGCGTTAATTTGGATGAACTAAAATATCCCTCGTACAAACTGAAAAGTGAAATAGTGGAAAGTGAAAGTGAAATCTTAGTAAATAAGAAAAGTGTTAGTTTAGCTACTGTACTACTCTATGTTATATTAGTTTTAATTAGCCTTATTATTGTAATTTGCAAAAATAAGTCTAAGCTCTTACATTGTATGCAAAGTCATCGGAATCCAAATCTTGCCGATAATTTTGCAGTTGAGGAGGGGGAGTTATGGTTACACCAGCACCACGTATACGTATAAAGCGTCCATCAGCATAAATACATAAACGCTGAGTATGTAGTAATTTAAGTAGGCTGTAAGCATAGGATTAAGAATTGTAAAAGACAATGGTCAGAATAAATTCACATCTCTCTCTGTGAACACGTAGTTTTAATTAATTTTTAAAAAAGCTCTCGGCAGCTCCCGCAACTAGACTAGGTGTTACGGTAATATTTTTTCCGACATGAAAGTAAAATTGAAAGAAGAAAATATAGAGCATGTATTATGTAATTTTATTAAAAATAATTGTTAATTTATTTTTACAGGAATCTAAATTTTTTTTAAAGGTATTAGATTATTGAAGGCCAAAGCAAAGAGCAATAACAAATATATATGGGAAATTACATAAAGATACTATTATATCCATCTTCGCAAAAATAGAATTAAAGTGCCCAAGTATATGCACAAGCACAAGTGCTTGCTCATAATATACTATTTATACCCTAAATCTTATAGTCCGATGGGCCGGAAACCGACACGACTGGAGGTCAGGTGCATTACCCACGGCTTTACTTGCAATTCAAGGCACGGGGGCGTAACACTTAATTTTTCTAACTCCTGGCTGCTACTTAGAATTTCTTGACATATAAACTCAATAAATAATTTTGGTCAGACCCGGTTTTTGAAACTGGGACCTCATAATCAGCAACTGCATTTTAAGACCACTAGACCAACGAAGCAGACTCAATATAGCATTTGTTATAAATGCTAATGCATCACTTTACAAAGTTCTTGGGAGATTTTGACGATCGCTCAGTCTAGCCGACAGTTGACCGTTGATAACCATAATATCTCAAGACCGCTAAGCGGATCGTTTCCACTAATAGTTTTCATGCACAGACACTTAACAAATTAAATTACAAAACTTCGTGTCTTCAAATTCATTTAAAATTACTATATATATTTGAATGATAGAACTGGAGTACAATTGACCCGTTTTTGCTAGTATGTGAAAAGCAGTGACGTTCTTCTCCTTTAATTTTGGGCTCATTTGATTTGAATATTTCACCAGTGTCAAATATATGTAGTATGCCTTTGCCTTTCTTAGACGGCGAATCGTAACATCAGCAAAAAAAAAACATTTTTCCCGCCTACATATTTCATACGTTGTTCATTTTGATTAATTTTCTAAGCGCTGCTAATAATGTCTTGTAAGTTATAAAGTACCTATAGTAATACAAATGGGACTAAGTACTGGAGAACTATTTAGTTTTATAATATTTTTACAAAAATTTTCCTTTTTTATACTATTTCAGATTCACTGATAGTGTCAATTGATAAATTAATGCTATGGCGGATTGATAGCTGGCAAAAATATGGTCCTAGTGAATGCAATATGTCTTTAAGGATAGTTTGCGACCAACTACTTATTACTTCAGAGAATAAAGTTTTAGAAACGATCAATATGAATGAAAAAATAAAAGGTATTTATAAAGGAGACGTTTTGGTGCTATTCATTAGACGAACATCTCAAGAAGTATGTACAGCTCCTTAAAATCGAATTTTAATCTTTATTCTGTATTTAAATTGTGTCAACAATGTTGTTTATGGTCTTGTAGATACGAAAAATTAAGTTCCAAATAAAATACAATGCCGATCAATGTTTGGAACTACTAAATAAATATTTTCCCGTTGTAAGTCATAATTCCAGGCCTAACAACATAAAACCACATTATCGAAACATTGAAGAAGTATTAACTTATGCTTTAAATAAAAAAGGTAAAGTAAAATTTTTAGATCTCACTAATGCACTTTTATCATTTTTTTAATTCAAAATTATAGCAAAGTATTCATGGGCCATAATTTTTTTTATAACTTTTTATTTTTTTAAAAACTATTTTCGAATAGCTGAAAATCTCAGTTCAATCAAAAATCATAATGATTTCTTATATTTACGCGAACACTACACATGATTAAAACTACTTTTACGGATTTTATCGCGTCGGGAATTAAAAATAAAAAGTAAAAATAAACGCGATAAAATCCGTAAAAGTATTTTTAATCAATCAAAAATCCCTAAATATTTTTCACTATAATAATTGTAAATATTTACAAAAGTAAAAGCCGATTTGGAGGACGAGAGTCATGATAGTTCAGAGGCTACGTACTCGCCATAAATTTCACGGTACGCGAACAGCCAGGGTTCATTCCCTGCCAGCACCAATGAAATTATTAATTGCAATTCCAATGTAATTGAAATTATTAATTGCGTTGGTTCACCACGTGCTCGGCGGTGAAGGAAGACATAGTAAGGAAACCTGAATGTCTGAGAAATCAAGACCTGGGCGGAGGAAGGAGGAAGGCCTGGGTCCAGCTGTGGGATGTATATAAGAAGTTTTTTGTCAACGCCTCTGAAATATAACCTATTTAATAAAAAAGAATCTTCAAAATCGGGTATCAATTGGTGAAGATATCGCGAAACATACTGTTGCGCGCCATAATTAATGCCCGGTATATAGCGGGTGATTATTAGTGCCATCTAGTATCAAGGAACAGAAATAAGAGCGTCAAGATCTTTCTAGAACTCTCCTACTAGCGCCATCTAGCCTTCTAGAGAACTCCACACTCGAATTTTCTAAACCTAGTCGGTCGGGACTGGTATTTGCTGGAACATTCTAGATGTTTCGCTGGAAAAAGCCTATATAAAGCCGTTAAGGGCCGCGACCGAGGCAGTATTGAATTGGCGATAAAAGCGGAGACTTCGGAGCGAAATAAAGCGAACTAAAGTGCTAAGTGTGATTAATTATTAGTGTGTTTTAAGTTTTAATTGGTGTTCGGTAATTAAAGTGTCAATTTTGGTAATTCAATCGGCAGTTTTTATTGTCACGAAACCTAAGCTCGTAACAATACCCATATACAAAAAACTTTACAGTCGAATTGTGAACCTATTCCTTTTTTGAAGTCGGCTAAAAATGTGAGACATTAGATTGATCCAAAATTTTAAGTCAAACTTTATTGACGAAGTGAAAAAACTTAGTACGGTATTAAAAACGATACGTTTTTTTGTAACATTTCATCGCCGTGGCACCATGAGTATACCTACAATTATTTAACCTACTTATGTAAAATATAAAATAAAAGAAGAATGATATCTCGTAAAGAAGTTTAACTTCGTACGTGTGTACACAATTACACGCACATTTTTTATTTACCAATTTTTTATCGCTATTTTATCAGTACATGATCAAATTTACAAATAGAATATAAACAACAATTACTAACTATAAGATGTTCTGTAAATGTACTTTTTTATAGGAAAAGGGTGACAAGCGAGCACACAGTCCACCTGATGGTAAGTGGTTGTTGTGGCCCATAGACATCTACGTCTATCTCTATCAAATCAAACCAAATCAAATAATTTATTTGTAAAACATAGGTAAAAAGTTACAAACTTTGTGGAAAAGATATGATAAGTAACACTATGTTTCGCCTAAAAAGGCATACAAATATTTGTTTATCACTATCACCTCGCACTATGAAAATTTATTTCTAATAAAATAACAATTTCAATTATAATTCGTACGGTTAGAAATTACATAATTCTTAACACCATAAAGTTAAAAAATAAATAAATCGGACATTAATTATTGTAGGTACTAAAGACCATTCATTTTATCTTCAAAATATTCCTTGATAACAGACGTATGCTTTATTTATTAAAAAAACTCGAAAGCAATTTCTTAAATTTGTCTATGTTATCAGTTTCTTTGATGTTTTTTTGGGAGTTTATTAAAAATTTTAGGAGCCCAAGAAACTTTTTGAATACAGGGCTGTTTTATGCGGTTTTGTACGTAGTTTGTTCCTATGTCGTTTATTATTAGCGTTTTCAAATACTTATGCTAAAATGTTTCCTTACAAACGTAGCTACTTCGAATATATATAAAGATAGGTCAGTTCATAATAGAAGGGTCAGAATGTTACGATCGATGAAATGCGGTTTGCAACTATCGGTAACCTGCAACTGACATACAGCTTGCAAACATTTCTGCGCTTTAAATACTAATTCGCGTTTTGGGGAGTTTCCCCAAAATATTATACCATATCTCAATGTTGAAGAGACGTATGTATGGTAGGTGGTTATGACTGTTTCACGATTTGTAATTTTTATAAGGTTATGTTGTGCATAGTGGTATTGATTTATCTTTTTTATTATGTGTTCAATATGTTTACTCCATGTCATTTTTTAGTCCAGCCAAAGTCCCAGAAATTTTGTGTGTTCTTTTTCGTTTATGATTTTAGTTTTATAGTTAATAATATTAAGTTTTGGTTGTTTTTTCCTTTGTTTGAATGACATAATATGCGTTTTATCTAAATTAATTTTAAGATTATTGTCATTCAGCCAGCTTATTATCCTGTATAAATTCTGAGTTATGTCCGATTCAAATGAGACCTTGTCTCGTTCCGTGAATAAAACTGTGCTGTCATCAGCAAATATTGTCATAGGGTGCTGAGTCACTTGGGGCAAATCATTGATATATATTAAGAATAGTAATGAACCGAGTACGCTTCCGTGCGGCACACCATAGGTTGTTTGCTTTTGTTGCGAAAGGTATGTTATTTCAATATTAGTACAAGGACAGATCTTTTTTATCTTAGTAATTTGTTTCCTATCATTCAGGTGTTACATAATAAGCTTTACCACATTACCTCTGATTCCATATTTTATATTATTTAAATCAACGTAATCAAACGCCTTTGTCATATCCATGAACAAGGCGGTTGTTGGTGTAGGATTATCCATACCGGTGATCACTTTATCCATAAACCCATACATGGCCATATTTATGTTTTTACATTTTCTAAAACCATATTGTTCGTTTGCTAATATGTTATTAATTTCTAAATAAGAACATAAGTTGTTATATATTAATTTTTCTATTATTTTGGAGAATATTGGAAGCAAAGCGACAGGCCTGTAGTTTTTAGAGTCATGTCTGTCCTCCTTTTTATATAAAGGGCTTATAACGGATATTTTTAAACCACTATGAAATGTACCATTTTCTATACATAAATTCAATACGTAACTTAGAACTGGGGAAATTTCAACGGCCACTAACTTAACTACTTTTGTGTACGTATCATCATTGCCGGCACTGTCATTATTTTTTAACTTATTAATTATTTTATATAAATCTTGAGGAATAAATGCAGGCATGAACATTGAGTTCAGTCTACTATTTACGGATGAATAACTTTGGTGGCTATTCTTATTATATTTGGTGGCAGTTTAGTACTGGCTGGTTTACAGGCTGGACTTCATTGATAAAATAATTATTAAATTCCTCAGTGGTCAGGGGGTTTTCATGCTGGTCTACCTTCTACCAACAATAGCATACCCAAAGAGGGTTGGTGTCAGGCAGGCGGCGGACTGTAAAACTTTTGCCAAATCCCATGCAGTAAACCTATGAATAGTACGAGTTGTGGGATATATGACAGGGCTAGGGCGTACCCCGCAGGCGACGCGCAGGGGCAGCACCCGGCTCCTGTGGGAAGTGGGCAAGGGTTGTCGCACCTTACGGAGCGGGTGCGACGTAAGAGACGAGCCCGGAGAGAGAAGAATGTCAGAGTGAGGTTTGCAAGCTGGAATGTAGGTACGTTGACTGGAAGAGGAAGAGAGTTAGCAGATGTTTTGAAACGACGAAGAGTGAATGCTGCCTGTTTGCAGGAAACAAAATGGAAGGGCAATAAAGCAAGAGAGATTGGAGAAGGATACAAGTTTTATTATTGTGGAGGTGATGGGAAGCGAAATGGAGTGGGAGTTGTGTTAGATAGTGAAATGAAAGAACGAGTGACAGATGTGAAAAGAGTAAATGACAGAATGATAGTTGTTAAATTAATGATTGAAAACCAAGTAGTGAATGTTTTAAGTGTGTATGCTCCGCAAACAGGCTGTGAAGAGAGTGTGAAAGAGAAGTTTTGGGAGGAATTTGATTGTATGATGATGGGAATACCTGAGAGTGAGGATATTTATATGGGAGGAGATTTTAATGGACATGTAGGGAGAGTGAATGACGGGTATGAAAGAGTACACGGTAGATGGGGGTACGGAGTGCGGAACCGTGAGGGGGAAGTTCTTCTGCAAGCAGCATGTGCTTTTGACCTGGCTGTAGTAAACACGTGGTTCCAAAAACGAGATCAGCATCTTGTTACTTATAAAAGTGGCTACCACGCGACACAGATCGACTATTTTCTGATAAGACGGAACCAAATCAAGAGTGTAAAAAACTGCAAAGTGCTTCCAGGTGAAGACTTAGTATCCCAGCACCGAATTTTGCTGGCTGACATCTGCTTAACTGTTCGCCTCAACAAACATAAGGATCGTCCCCCACCCAAAATAAAGTGGCATCTGTTGCATAAGGAGGGGTACGCAAGTGAATTTAGAGAGCTAGTTGTAAACAAGATGATAGAGACGGGTGATATGGAAGGAATGAGTGTGAATGAGTGCTGGAAAGAAATG
Organism: Parnassius smintheus behrii; assembly: GCA_036936625.1. Lineage (NCBI taxonomy): Eukaryota > Metazoa > Arthropoda > Insecta > Lepidoptera > Papilionidae > Parnassius > Parnassius smintheus. The sequence continues at coordinate 4,716,841 of JAUPFT010000023.1, forward strand.
GCTGATTGTATCCGAAGTGTGGCAAGGAAGGTGTTAGGAGAAACAAAAGGGAAGCGTATGATAGATAAGGATGGGTGGTGGTGGAGTGAAAGTATTAGAGAAGTTTTGAGAGAAAAGAAAAATGCCTTTAAAGAATGGCAGAGCGTAGAAGACCAGAATGAATCAATAAAAGAAAGTAAGAGAGGGGCGTATAAAGAATGTAAGAAGAGAGCGCATAAGGAAGTTGCTATTTGTAGGGCAGAGGCGCAAGATAAATTATATCGGTCCCTTGAAAGCCCCGAAGGTCAAAAACGACTTTTTCAAATTGCAAGAGCGAGAGAAAGGAATGGAAGAGATGTTTCACATGTAAAATGTATAAAAGATGATTCTGGAAGGATGAAAGTATAAAGAAGCGATGGAAGGAGTATTTTGAGAAATTGATGAATGAGGAGAATGAATGGGATGGTATGCTTGAAAACCCACCAGCGAATATGGGCTTAGTGAGAGAAATTAGTGTGGAAGAAGTAAAAATGGCTGTTAGGAATATGAAGAATGGGAAGGCGGTCGGCCCAAATGGAATACCAGTAGAAGTGTGGAAGTTGCTGAGTGCGGATGGATGGAAGTGGTTGAGTTTATTTTTCGGTAAATTGTTGCAGGAAGAACAAATACCTGAGGAATGGTGCAGTAGTATACTGGTCCCTATTTTTAAAAACAAAGGAGACGTTCAAAACTGCAGCAGTTACCGGGGAATAAAACTCACGTCACATACGATGAAAGTCTGGGAAAGAATAATAGAGAGAAGAATGAGAGAAGAGTGTGAGATAACACAAAACCAGTTCGGATTCATGCCCGGTCGAGGTACGACAGATGCCATTTTCGCATTACGCCAATTGTGCGAAAAGTACAAGCGCGTGCATAAAAATCTGCACATGGTTTTTGTCGACCTTGAAAAGGCGTACGATTGGGTTCCCCTCGAGGTTTTGTGGTGGGCGTTAAAGATGAAAGGTGTGCCGGGGAAGTATGTGAGGTTAGTCCGTGCTATGTACAGAGCATCCCGTACATGTGTACGATCTGCCGCGGGAATTACAGGCAGTATCGAGGTGGCTGTAGGGCTGCACCAAGGGTCGGCATTGAGCCCTTACCTCTTCCTACTGATTATGGACGCTTTGACGTCGGACCTGCAGGATGAGGCACCCTGGTGTATGCTCTTTGCCGATGACATCGTGCTTGTCGGGGAAGAAGGCATCGAGGTACAAAGCAGACTGACGGGGTGGCAACAGAGGCTAGAAAGTGTTGGCTTGAAGATCAGCAGATCCAAAACCGAATATCTGTGCTGTGATTTCGGCGGTCTTCCCAGTCCTGTACCCATGTCGTTGGATGGCGCTATACTGCCTACCTGCTCAGATTTCAAGTACCTCGGTTCCCTCATTCAAGGCGACGGCGAAATAGATAGAGCTGTGCAGCATAGGATTAACGCAGGGTGGATGAAATGGCGACAGGTCACAGCCACAACGTGCGATTCCCGAATGCCAATAAGGCTGAAGGGGAAAATTTACAAATCGATCATCCGACCTGTCGTCATGTATGGAAGTGAATGCTGGGCCGTCAAGAAGAAGGATGAAAATAGATTGCATGCAAATGAAATGAGAATGTTACGATGGATGTGTGGTGTGACAAGGATGGATAAGATAAGGAATGAGTATATAAGAGGAAGCCTGAAAGTAGCGCCAGTGGTAGAAAAGGTGAGAGGAAGCAGATTGGCATGGTTTGGGCATGTGATGCGGAGGGATGAAAGTCATGTCACAAAACGAGTGTTGAATATGAATGTGGAGGGACACACGGGCAGCGGAAGGCCGAATAAAAGATGGATCGATTGTGTGAAGAGTGATATGAGAATGAAAGGAGTAAGTATGGAAATGACGGCTGATAGAGAGGAATGGAACAAGAAGATTTACTGCGCCGACCCCAGATAATGGGAAATGGTCTAGAGAATGATGATTATATATATATATATATATATATATATATATATATATATATATATATATATATATATATATATATATATATATATATATTTTAAAATTAATTTTTGTAATATTATCTCTAGGGAAATTTTATTTATTCTTATTTATCACTTTCCATGTGGCTTTTGTTTTATTCTCGTCATTGTTGATATAATAAGTATTACGCGATTTTTGCGTCAAATTAATGATTTTTTTAAATAGTTTAATATAAACTTTAAGCTTCCTCTTGTTTTCTTCATTAGGGTGTAGTCGAGAATGCCATAGCATTTCTCGTTTACGTCTACAACACAATTTAATACCATTAGTAACCCAACTAAGTTGTCTATTTATAAGAATTTTAATTTTGAGTATCGGAAAGCAAATATCGTAAACTAGTTTAAATAATTCATTGAATTCATTAAACGCTTCATTAGGATCAAGGCATTTATAAACACTATTAAAACAGAGACTTCTGATGGCATTTTTAAATTTTTCACCTTACTGCCTCTTATATTATGAATTATATTATCAATACACTTGCCACTGTGTAAACGTGTAGGCTCGCAAATACTCAGCCGTAAGTTAAAATTTAAGAATTTATTTTCTAAATCTGTAGAAAGCCGTGAACTTTGTAAAATATCTATGTTAAAATTTCCACATATTATAAGATTTTTCTTATTAGTACTACAAAATTTTGTAACACCCCTTCAAAATTATAGAAAAACGTAGTTACGACGTAAATGCTTTCTTTCGGAGATCTATATAAACAGACAATAATTATACCATGTTCTATTAATTCCACACCACAACACTCCACACACGGTGTATGGAGTGTTGTGGTGTGGAACCATTGGCCACCATTACTTTTATTTAAAGTCCATGTGTGTTTTTCTATATCGTGTTTTTTTTTACAGACGTCACCAGTTTTACTACTGATTTACCGCCATCTTTTAAGAACTTCGTTAGACTGTGCCTTCTGGATCCATCATTTCCAAAATTGGTCCAAGAAACTCAAAACCTTCTCAACAACAAAATTAATAAAGATTCGGATTTCACGGAGTGATTGATGCGTATAAAAGTTTCTAGTGGAATTTCAATAATTATTTATTTATTTTATTTTAATATATTCGAACAACAAACAATTACACAATATCTTTGTAAAGTTATCTATGGATTGATTGTCAGAGTTGTGCTACAGAAATAATTTGATTATATATTATTATAGGTTTTCATTATTTGCACATAAAAACTTATCTAAGCATACTTATATTTTTATGCAAAAAAAAAACCATATCCATTCGTTTAATCCACATGTGTTAGATAATAAATTAGATGAATTCGAAATTCACGGACTTTTTTAACCTATTCATAAGGCGTTTACATCGAGTTTTTCTAACTTGCTATTGAATGATGAAACTAGTTGAGGCAAAGATGCCTGCACCCTATCGCTGGTCCTACACGGTAACAAAAAACAGATGGTTTGCGTGCATTTCACGCCGAAAGACACAGCTTGGAACTAAATGACATAATTTGTTTGTTAGTTTCATACGGTCATATCCACAGAACTTTATTTCTTTCTACCGAGAGGTGATTTTTATGTCCTGATATCGGTCACGGCGGCCAGTCTCAATAGAGACAAAACCATCTGCGTTCTGGATTACAGTACACGAGCGTGCACTAACACAGGTGCAATCTCTTCTTCCTCACTCTCTTAGTCAGAGAAATAGATCAGGCGCAGGATAATCGGCATTACGTGCTTTTGGAGGCATTGGGGAAACACCGCCATCTTCCTGACTTCGCAGTGCATGCCGCTCCCGGACTGAGAATTTCTGACAGATAATCCCAATCGCAAAAAATATGCCACCTTCTTATTCGTCTGGGGAATTCAAAAGAAAATCCAAGATCTTCACAAAAATTTTTAGCATATCGTAGATAGTCGTTCACAAAATCCTCTCGTTTTTCTCCTAACACTGTCTGTAAAGCACTTATTTTCTGAGCACACTGATGTGTGTTCAGTCCCTCTGTTTGCAAATAATTTTGAGTATCATTAACTTCACGCAGTAACAGTTGTCACAAGCCTAAGTAAAATAAAAATAAAATGATTGCATAGCGACTAATAAACTTTCTGCATCCATCCGTGTGTTCAAGCTTTCATTCGGTTCCTTCAGATTCTCCAGTACAGTCAAAGTTTCTTTATAATGATGTCTGATGGAATTTACAGCATCACCTCTAGCGCTCCAACATGTGTCCTGACTTCTTTTTAAACTTTTACCTGTGGCTGCAAGAAGAACGTTGCGTTGATGTAGAAAAAAAAACGTAACAGCGTTCTAGCGTGCCTAAGAAAGTCACCAAACTTACCTCCACTGCAGCTACACGTAGGTAAAATACGTTAGTAATACACTTCGATGAGTTAAAATAGGTTTAGAGAATAGGTTGAGCAAGGACTAATTCGGCATAGGGATTGATATCCTTTACCCGCTGTTCCACACCTGTGTGGCATTAAGCCATCGTGGCAGTATCGTAAGCTTATCCTATACAATTTATGATATCGAGTCCGTCAGACTTAAGTTTGCTTACAATCATGTCACTTATTGCTTCTGCCGTTTTGCTTTTAGTTTCAACGAATGGCTCATGCTTTCGGACACGAGCAATCTTTTGGCGAACTTTTTTCCTGAAATGTCTACCAACACCTTTTGAATTTCAGGTCACATATAAGTAAGAGACATTTTTTGACCCGTTTTTATCCTCATTAATGCTCTCTGAGAACAGATTTACTACTAGTACTTTATACTACACTTGAAACTTTCAAAGTCTTACTACGAATTACTGTGTTTAATTACATCCGAAATAAGTCTTAGCGTAATGAAAGTAACAATTGTAATTGTTTTGTCTGATATGGAGTGATATTGAGAGGTTCTATGGGTTGTACACGTTATCCTCGGAGCCACACGCAAGTGTAAATAACGATCCAAGAGCAATTCTTAGACGACACCATTCCGATAATCTCCCAGACGTCAAGATTGGAATGGTTCTCCAGCGCCTTAAAAACGGCAAGTCTCCGGGCGAAAATAGAATTACAGTGTAGTTGCAGCGGAGCTTCTAAATTAGGGCTGCCATACGTCCCGGTACACCGGGACATGTCCCGGTTTGAAGCGTTGTGTCCCGGTGTCCCGGTCAACAGGTCATTTGTCCCGGTGTGCACACAATTCGCAAGCTACCCCTGTGTAGTTAAGTGCAGCGTCTGCGATCGGCGAGTGGTTGAAGTGGAGCGGAGTCGAGCGAGCGAGCCTAGCTGCCTTCTTTGATTATTAACACGTGCGCGTAGGGTTGCCAACTTTTTCAAAGGAAAATAACGTATATTCCTTTCAGACGGTTATATACACTATAATTATTACTATTCCACCGAAACAACAAACGTTGAGCATAGAGTACAGAGTACAATATATACTGGAGACATTGACTGACACTTGACTGTACTGACAGTACAGATTTTTCGAAAGTTGTATGATAATGTATTTTGTTGTTATTCTGTTCTGTGTATGTGTGAAAGTATAAAATGATTGGAAATTCTGAGTAATGGACTGAGTTAAATTCAGAAATTTGGCAGAATTCTTGCTTTCATTCAATTCACACAATATTTCACGCATAAGTCAGAATAAAGTATTTTAGATACTTTTTTCTTATTCAAAAGTATAAAGTATAATCAAGCAAAATACCGTAAGATACGTTATTTTAAAGTATAGTTGGCAACACTACGTGCGCGTCCCGCGCCGCGTGCCCCTCCGCCCTCGCGCCTTGAACGTCACGCGTCGTCGCAGTGTTTCGTTTGATTGCTTTAGAGAACAACGTACTTAATTTGCGCTGCGCGTTATCCTGTATTTCGTAGTTTAGTTTTTTTATTGCCAGTCTGGTATTTTGCTAAAAAGTCATGCCAAAAAGAAAGTGTTTGTTTTCGGACGATTATACTAAAGAGTGGTCATTCATTAAAAGAGGAAGAAATGATTATGAAGCCTTTTGTTCAATTTGCGGCTTTCATATATCTGTCAGTCACGGCGGTAAGTCAAGTGTCAAAGACCATATCCAAAGTAAAAATCACAAGACGAAATTATCAGTTGCATCAACTTCTAGAGATATATCGACATTTATGATCACGCAATGTACTGCCGAAGACATGTTAATATGCGCTGCCGAACTGACCACAGCTTATAAAGTCGTAAAGCACCACCAATCGTTTAGCTCTTTAGATTGTACGACAAAACTGAATGCCGTAATGTATCCTGATTCAAGTATCGCAGCAAAACAATCAACTGCAAGAACAAAAGCTACTGCTATCATTAAACACATTTTAGCTCCACACTCGATCGCGCAAATTAAAACAGAAGTCGAAAAAGTTCCTTTTTACGGCATTTCAACCGATTCTAGCAATCACAAAGCCGAAAAGTTATTTCCACTGCTGATACAGTACTTTACGGAAAAAGAAGGACTGCAAATTAAATTACTAAAAATAGACTCATTGCCGAATGAAACATCTGATACAATCACTTCATTTTGTATAAAATCGTTGCAGGATCAGAACATCCCCGTACAAAATATTGTTGCTTTCAGCGGGGATAACACAAACACTAACTTTGGCGGAAGAGATAGGTACGGAGTTAACAATGTTTTTTTTAAATTAAAGGAGATTTTGTCCAAAGACATTGAAGGCATCGGTTGCCCAGCGCACATTCTGCACAATACAGCGTCCACTGCTGCCGATGTGATGTCGATTGACGTGGAGTCTATTGTTCTGAAAATTTTCAAGTATTTTTCCATATTCACTGTAAGAGTGGAACGGCTTAAAGATTTTTGTGAGCAAGCAGCAATAGAATACAACAATATACTCTCACATTCCAGAAGTCGGTGGCTTTCACTACTTCCAGCAATTGAACGCATACTAAAGTTATGGCTGCCATTGAAAGAATTTTTCGCTAAGGAAGCAAAAGCCCCAAAAGCTGTAGTCGATTTTTTTGCTGATCCCTTATCAGAAGTTTACACACTTTTTGTGCACAGTCAAGCATTTCTGATTGAAAAACAAATTAAAAAGATTGAAAAATCAGTTATTACCATTGTTGAAGTGAAAAATGTATTACAGGATACAAAAAAACAGTTGAGTGACAGATTGATAAATAAATATTTAGGCAATCAAACAACACAACTTTATAACAAACTAAAGAATGAAGGCACAATTAATACAAGTCAATCCGAAACATTTGACAAAGAAACAGGAGATTTCTTTAACACTGCTATATGTTATCTCGAACAGTGGACAGAGCCGATGACAAAATTTGATGTTTTCGCTTGGATGATTTTAAATGATATTCCTCAATGGCAACAAGTAGAAGAAACTACAAAATATTTAAATGAAAAGGATATAGGAATAGATGATTCAATGTATGAAGAATTTATGTACTTAAAATCGTTTATTGAATGTGAAATCAGCGATGAATGGAAAGCTAAAAATATGGAAGCAAAATGGAAACACTTTTTTGAAAAAACCGAAGAACTGGAAAGAAAAGCAAATCTTCTTAAAATGTGTCAATATATTTTTGCAATCCCAGGCCACAATGCTCACGTAGAACGAGTGTTTTCGTTAATTTCAGCGCAGTGGACGAAAGAACGAAGTTCACTCAGTGTAAGCACAATCGAAAGCATCATTCAATGCGTTTATAATTATAAAATGTCATGCACGGAATTTTATAATTACGTCAAAGGGGAAAAGGAATTACTGAAAAAGGTTAAAAGTACAGAGAAATATGAATGGGCAAAAAAAAGGACGTAGTGTAAGAGTTTCTTATTTTTTGATTAAATTTTCTTAAATATTACCAGTGTTTTTGTATAATCCATGATTTACCCTATTTCTGTTCTAAATGTCCCGGTCGGCGTCTCGGAATTTATGGCAGGCCTATTCTAAATCCGGATAAAAAATCGGTACTTGAAGTCCTTCAGAAGCTCCTTAATTCCGTCCTCTATGGTGGCCCTACTCCGGAGGCGTAGAGCAGAAGTGCGGTGGTCTTGTTCTTCAAGAAAGGTGAAAATTTTGTCATGAAGAACTATCGACCGATCTCCCTTCAGAGCCGCGTCTACATGCTGTTTTAGAGAGTCATTACAAGTTGTCTCGCACGCAGACTCAACAACTTCCAGCCTCCCGAACTTGTCGGTTTCCGAAAAGGCATTAGCACCGTAGACCACATACATACCCTTCGGCAAATTGTACAGATGACCAAAGAGTACAATCTGTCACTTTATCTTGCGTATGTGGACTATGAGAAAGCCTTTGATTCCGTCGAAATTTGGACAGTGCTTCAATCTCTTCAGCGCTGCCAAGTTGACTGTTGGTATATCGAAGTTCTGAAGTGTTTGTACAGTGGAACAACTATGGCTATCCAAGTTACCAGCTTAACCAACTTACGACCACCGAAAGCAACCAGCTTATGAAGCCTATCCAACTGCAGAGACGATGTAAGACATGGTGACGTAATATCCCCGAAACTCTTCACCGCTGGATTGAAGGACGTTTCAAGCTACTACTGTAAAGGATACGGCATTGAGGTCAATAGCGAGCACATCACTCATCTCCGATTTGCCGACGATATAGTCCTTATGGCAGAATCGCTGGAGGACCTAAGCAGTATACTCAATGACCTTAATAGCGTCTCCCAATGGATTGGGGTTAAGAAGAACGTGGACAAAACAAAGATTATGTATAATGTCCTTCAATCCAGCGGTGAAGAGTTTCGGGGATATTACGTGTGCTAAAATAAAACTGTGTGCCGCCGCAGTGCCAGCCAGCCGGGCGCGGAGCAGATCGCTAGCACTTGGGCAGTATTTGACTTCATCTCGCCTCCTCTCTTACGCACCCTTGCCGTTTTGCTTGGCACGTAACATTGCGGGCGCAGTTTGGAGTTATTTTTTTAATTTCCAATTGAAAAAATCATGGCACTTGCCACCGCCCACTTTCATATGCCACCCGGGGCCATGGCCCCCTCGGCCCCCCCCCCACACTACGCCACAGCTATTACCATCTCATTTATGCTAGACGTAAAATAACCATACCGGCGACGGGTAGCAGCGATGTGTTCGCTTACCGGTTTCGGAGCTTTTAATGCTATAAAATATAATTAATTTCATCGACAAATCATGTCTCAAATCTCATTTAGACCTAGCTGTATTTGAATGGCAGCCATTACTTACCTAATGATTTTTTACATTAATCAGATAGATCAGATCATTTCCTAACCAAAAACATAAAAATCTTAATTGTAACCAACAAAAAATCAGTATTATTACTGTTTGAACATGACCTAAAGCTTAGCTACAATCAAAAGAATTATAATGAGTTAACTATCTGGTATAATAATAATATGCGAACTTTATATTAATGGAAATATACTGTACTAAATTAAATATTTCCAACGATAAAAAATTGCAGCCGTAGTTGACGATGCTCTGGCACAAAAATTCAGCGTCACGGCTAGGGTTGCCAGGTCTTAAGACCGTAAAGCCGGACAGACTAACAAACTTAAGGTTTTCGCACATTATAACAACTCACCGGCGACTCGACTCTATGCTAGACATTGAAATTTAAGCCCTGTATCATATGTTCAAGGTTCAATTTCAAAAAATGATTATAAAGTAGTGTACAACGAGTGGCCTACGCATCGTACACTAGAGGTCAACCCCGACACGTTTGTCACGCAATGACCATACGTCGTCCACGCAACGACCAAACGTTGTCCACGTAACGACTATGCGTTTGCGACTGACGCGTGACGGGCAACCATTTGCCAGCCCACCCGTCCGCCCCGTGCCTTCCCCCCGCCCGCCAACCCGCCATCATTCACTATAGAATCGAAGGACGGAGTGCACGTTGGCGGTACACGGTGATAATTTTTCGAAAATCATGCTGAAAGAAAAGTTGATAGAAGAAGTGCGAAAATATCCGCTACTATACGACCTTCGTGATCCGAAATATAGTGACGTACATAAGAAGGAAAAGGCATGGAATGAAATCGCTATTGTATTGTCGCAACCAGGTAAGAATTTTTTTTTTTGAGTTATTGATTTTGCCATAATCTACAGAAATTCAGCTATCGAACAAATAAATATGTGTGATTCTAATAGATATTAATAATAATGTTAAAACTTATAAGTCATTTCATTAAAGTACATTGTTGAGAAAATTTAATTCAACCTGTTACATCCAAAAAGTAGGTATGTTATTGTACAGTTAACAGTACCTACGATTTTCTACTTGGACACTCGAAAAATCTTGGTTTATCGTAAAAATTAGTTTTTTCACATACAGTAATATAAAATCCCAGAATTTACTGATATAAAATATTAAATCTACGTCATATATATTTTTTTTTTAGTTTGGGTTTCTGTATGTTATAATAAAGTGCCTTACGTTTATTTAATATAGGTAATCAGTAATAAAATCCCAGCTTAGTATAGAAACTTGTTTAATATTCTTAATAAGCCAATAATATTATAACCAACTTCTTACGATTATTACATATTAATTATACATGATCTATGTTAAATGCTGCCACGGAACTCGTCCTTCGGGAGATTGAAAATAAGTTGCAAACATATCACGAGTTTCAAAAGCAGATGCCGAAGATTCACTTATATCTTCTGGAATTGTACTTAGATTACTTAGTAATCTCTGTTCATCATCATTATTGGCCGAACTCTGCCTTGTGTTGACTTCATCATCGGATGTTATATTATAACACCGCATGACATTGTGTAAAATACACGTCGCAAAGACCACAATATCAACATATTTTGGGTGTAAATGCAAATTCTTATTATAAATTCCAAATTTTTGATATAAGATGCCGAACGCGTTTTCAACTACTCTGCGAGCTCGCGATAAGCGATTATTGTATATTCTTTCCTTTTCTGAAATGCCACTTGAACGTGGATATGGTCGCAATAAATTCCTTTTTAAAGGAAACGCTTCGTCGGCTACAAAAACATGTGGCATTATTATTTCAGTACCAGGTAATGGTGTGTCAGTTGGAATATTAAATGTATTCATTTCAATCGCTCTTCCTAATCTTGACGATGCCAAAATTCCGCCATCACTATTCTTGCCATAGGCCCCTATATCGACAGCTATAAATCTGTATTTATCATCGACGACAGCCATGAGGACGATAGAGAAGTGTTTTTTATAATTAAAAAATAGCGAGCCGCTGCTAGGAGGAGCAATTATGTTTACATGTTTGCAGTCGATGGCACCTATACAGTTTGGAAAATTCCATTTTTTATTGAAACCATCTGCGATTCTTAGAATATTAAACAAGTTTCTATACTAAGCTGGGATTTTATTACTGATTACCTATATTAAATAAACGTAAGGCACTTTATTATAACATACAGAAACCCAAACTAAAAAAAAATATATATGACGTAGATTTAATATTTTATATCAGTAAATTCTGGGATTTTATATTACTGTATGTGAAAAAACTAATTTTTACGATAAACCAAGATTTTTCGAGTGTCCAAGTAGAAAATCGTAGGTACTGTTAACTGTACAATAACATACCTACTTTTTGGATGTAACAGGTTGAATTAAATTTTCTCAACAATGTACTTTAATGAAATGACTTATAAGTTTTAACATTATTATTAATATCTATTAGAATCACACATATTTATTTGTTCGATAGCTGAATTTCTGTAGATTATGGCAAAATCAATAACTCAAAAAAAAAAAATTCTTACCTGGTTGCGACAATACAATAGCGATTTCATTCCATGCCTTTTCCTTCTTATGTACGTCACTATATTTCGGATCACGAAGGTCGTATAGTAGCGGATATTTTCGCACTTCTTCTATCAACTTTTCTTTCAGCATGATTTTCGAAAAATTATCACCGTGTACCGCCAACGTGCACTCCGTCCTTCGATTCTATAGTGAATGATGGCGGGTTGGCGGGCGGGGGGAAGGCACGGGGCGGACGGGTGGGCTGGCAAATGGTTGCCCGTCACGCGTCAGTCGCAAACGCATAGTCGTTACGTGGACAACGTTTGGTCGTTGCGTGGACGACGTATGGTCATTGCGTGACAAACGTGTCGGGGTTGACCTCTAGTGTACGATGCGTAGGCCACTCGTTGTACACTACTTTATAATCATTTTTTGAAATTGAACCTTGAACATATGATACAGGGCTTAAATTTCAATGTCTAGCATAGAGTCGAGTCGCCGGTGAGTTGTTATAATGTGCGAAAACCTTATAGCTATAATCGCTATAATCGCCAGTTCACTGAATGTAAAGTTCGACATTTCATAAGCAACACGACTTCTTTGGACAAAATTTAACCGAAAACTGAGGTTAGACGAGTTGTCTGTTGAATAACCCACTCGTTGGCACCGCGTTGGCCACTCCTTGACACCGCGTTGTCCACTAGTGACCATTGGGTGGATCAACTAGTTGACTACTCATCGAGAGTGTGAGTAGAGTTGCTGCCGCGTTGGCGTGGAGTTGTTATAATGTGCGAAGACCTTTAGCCGGACATTTTGGCAAAAAGGTCGGACACCCTTAATTTTTTAGTCTCAGTATAACATGACCATTACTTTTAAAGTAAAACAACGCTTCTTATTATTTACCATAAAATATTCTCAAATTCTAATGAAATAATAAAATTGAATAAATCATTTTTAAATCAATTAATCATTCAGTAATCATAAAAATATTTATTTAAACAATAGCAATATTATGTATGGAGGTACATGCAAAAGACAATTTCTTTTTGTATGGAGAATGGGCTCTGGATATTAATTTTACGGCATGTAACGGGAATATTGAGAAATTAACAATCAAACGGCAATCTCATTACAACCTAAAACTTATATGTGCGACTGTCTAGTAGTTTTTATCAATAGAATATTGATATAATAGTGCAGTGTTAATAATAAAAAGTATAAAAAAGTTGTAGGTTCCTTAAAATATTAAATTTTAGGTGGTTTCCCCGGAACTACTAAAAGAATATTTCTAGTAGTTCCGGAGAAAACAGTTCATGAATAAACAGACTGTGGCGATTTATATGTAGCTATTGATTCTTAATTGTATTATTTATCGTGATACCCGTTAGATTTTCATAAAATCTTTAGCCAGTTTACTACAGTAAATTGGTATCTTTTTTTACGAGTTAAGTTACGTTAAAATATCTAGTTGGTTGTAAAACGATTGCCTCCTTTAAAAAGCCTAACAAAAGCCAGACGGGCCGGACACCGTCTAATTTGGCCGGACACGCAACCAAAAAACCTGACTGTGTCCTGCTTTATCCGGACGCCTGGCAACGCTAGCCACGGCCGTCGACGCCCACTACGATATATATAATATCGAAACGAGACCGAGCGCGCGAAATAAATTAACAGTGCCTCTACACGTTGGCCAACACAGTGGCGAATGTAGTGGCCAATAGCATTGGCCAACGTGTAGACGGGGTGTTTGGGCTTCATTGGTATGTATTGGAACGATGGCCCGCAAGTTGGCACGAGATCCGTGTGGTGTCGGTTTTTTACAAAAGATCAAAGGATTGTTGGCAGAGTTTGGTCGCCGCGTCCACACGTTGGCCGCGCGTTTAGTTTGCTACAAGCTCCCAGAGTGATTACACGCATCTGATTTAAATTCTATATTCAAGCTTTGTAGGGTGGATGCCCCAATTACCAGCCTTTTAGTACCAATTTCAACTTTAAACATTCCTACTACTTTAATTAGCGCGATTTAATTATTATTGAACATTTGTTTTAATCTAAGCTATTAATCTAAGCTATTTATCAAAAAAATTAACGTTTTTTTTACAATCAGATTATTACGAGAACAATTTTAAAATGAAAAAAAAAAATGAAGCATGTCGTTTATACGTGAGAACAAACGAGGCAATGGCGAACCGACCGATGGCGGTATACCCAAACGATATCAAACGACCAATGCTACGGATGTTGTGCAGAAGGCAAACGCTGACAATTCTGCACCCGCCAAAGCTAATAAACGTGCACGCAGGAAATGGAGTGAAGATATGAATATCTTTATACTGCGCACGTACCTTATTATCACATCTATGGAAACAAAAAACATTAGGTCATGCCTTCCCCAACTTCATGCAAAATTTATAGAAAAATACCCAGACATAGATGCTAGCAGACAGCGAGTAGGTGACCAACGTAGGGCAATAACTAACGGTAAATTATTGACTGCTGAACAGGTTCAAGTAATACGTGAGGAAGTGAAAACCTACTTAGACAATAATCGTAACAATGAGCACCCGCAAATTAATAATATAGTAACCGGTAAGCATGCATTGGGACAACGACTTAAATGAATTCATCGTAAAAAGTTTCTACAGAATTACTAATGGTGGGACTAACAAAACTGCTTACAGACGTCCTCTACATCAATCTTTTATCACCAAATTCCCACATTTTTCTCACGTATCTGAGCAACTCGTAGCAGATCAATACAGAGTAATCATTAATAATAAACTATTAAGTGCAAGTAGACTCCAAGAATTACAGGATGAAATTGCAATAGAGATGGCTACCCAGAATAAAACAGCAAATAACGACACAGAACCTGACACATTCTTACAAGATAAATATAGATTTGACTACATCCAACCCGCCACTGAGAATGTCGGGATGCATGAAAGCCTAATCTCACCAAGCAATACACAAATTTTCCCGGATACAATTACACCCACAGATTATAATGCAGAACAAGAAGACGAAAATTATGAAATTCAGCAAAATTACAACAAACTTATTGGGGACATACGAAATAAAATTGATGGGACTTTCGCAATGCTTTTAAATAAATATAAAAACGTCGATCCTACAACTAGACCTAGCATATCTAAACAAAAAAATTCTAAAAAACTGGCGTGCATTGTACATTACATTAACCAATCGCTGCTTCCTGTCCATGTACTACCTGATTCAGACTTTTACATGATTCAAAATGCTATATATTGTGCAGCTGCTACTGTTTCAATTTATAATGGATACAAAATAATGGACCCTGAAAATAACTCCTCATATCGGAAAAAACGAACCCCTAAATGGCAAATGAGACTAGAAGACAGAATCTCAAATCTTAGAGTTAAAATAGGAAGACTAACGGAATATATAAATGGCAATACAAGCACTAAGCTCAAACGTGAAATAGAAAAAATTACAGCAGCTTATAAAATACATTCAATGCATGAACAAGAAAACAAGAAACTAGCCCATTTCCTAGACACCCTCAAACAAAAGCTTAGTTCACTTGAAAACCGACTACGTAGATATAAAGAAACCACTCTAAGAAAACAACAAAATGCAGCATTTTATAATAATGAAAAAACATTCTACAGAAACCTAACAAACGCACATGATATTATTGATAATAATAAACTAGTAGAAATACCTGAAACAGAACAGCTGCATCAATTTTGGTCCAATATATGGTCAAACCCCAAAACACACAGGGAAAACGATTGGATTAAACAAGATAGGGAATTATTAGTAGATTTACCCCGGAATACACGTCTCTCTCTCCCATCTCTGCACAGGAAGGACGACTCACTGCCCATGCCACAAAGGAGAAAGCCGATCTGCTGGGCTCTCTTTGCGTCCAACTAGACTCTTGATGACAGGGGGAACACACCGCCGACCATCCCGCGGTGTGAGTGCTCCATGCAGGATGTCCTGTTTACGCTCAGTACACAAAGCACTTCTCTCCCTGGACGTCAACAAGTCGAGTGGGCCGGATGGCGTTCTTCCTATTGTGCTGAAGACGTGTGCTCCGGAGTTGGCACCGGTTTTAACGCATTTTATCCGGTACTCCTACTCCTTCGGCGTAGTCCCAAAACCATGGAAGACAGCCCTCGTGCACCCGATCCCTAAAAATGGTAACCGCTCTGATCCGTCCAATTATAGACCTATCGCCGTCACCACCATGTTCCCTAAAATAATTGAATCCATTATTAACAGCCAGCTCATGCTGTATCTTGTAGATAGCGAGCTGATTAGTGATCGTCAGTACGGTTTCCGTCGAGGTCGCTCCTTCGTCGCGTCGAAAATGTCGCTTAGTACCGGGACAAACTTGTGTCTGAAGTCGAAACCTTGTTGAACAAAGTCTCGGACTGGGGGCGACTAAATGTAGTCCAGTTTAATCCACAGAAGACACAAGTTTGCGCGTTTACCGCTAAAAAAACCCCTTCGTCGTATCTCCTCAGTTTCAAGGCACTCCCCTTGTTGCATCAGCCAGCGTGGTGGGCGTTAAAATCACCAAGTATCACGATATCTGCAGATGGAATCTGTTCAGCATCTGATCAGCACGGAGTCTATAGCCATCTGGACGTGGTCAATGAGTCGGTCTGTTTTGGCATTACCGCTATGGGACCTATAGAGGCACCCACAGACGCGGGGATGGTCATCGCTATCTACGCGCAGCCATAAGATGGACAGGTCCGTACAGGCCGTCCGTACAGCCCCGAGCAGGTTTAGTCTCGAGCGGAATTTTATAATTTAGCATCTGAATGTGGAAGCGACAGTACTCCTACTCCTTTCCAATCCAGGAAGTCCACGAATTCCTGAAAGGCATGCATCCTATCCGAATTTTTGTATCTGGAGACTTGAGCCCAAAACTTTATTATATCATCACCATTACCTTCTTATTTGACCATATTATTCCATGCCATTTGTTGCCACTCCGATCTATATTTTTGGCTATAAGCCAGAAGGCTCGCAAATTTAAAAGAATTTTAAATTGAAACCTCAATTTAAAATTGTCACGAAACAAACAAAACTGAACTAAAAGACCAACATGAAACTCGAAAGTGGCAAAAACCACCATTTTTTTTCAGGTATTAGAGATTAGAGGATTAGTAATACTTAAAAGCAAAAGTGCTACATAATACCATAATGCAAAAGTGAAGTAAAATATTAACGCATCAGTAACATTTTGGTCGGAGAATACCCAAACTCTCGCTAGTGTTTTTTATCACACTGCGCTGCAAACTAATATCAAATTTCCACCAGATTCCACTAGATATTTTTAGCGCTTAGATATTTAAAAAAAGCGCTATAGACCCTAGAATTGCACCAGATCCAGCGCTAAATGCGATCAAACGGCAATACTGCTGCGCATGTGAACTGATGATATAAATCTCAAGACTTTTCATCCGCTTCGGTGGGTTAAGATACTATTGCCATGAATATATGAATATTAAGATACTATTATCGATTATTGGTAGTAGATTATTGTCATAAAACTTTGCATCAGCATTCTGTGAAGTTTAGGATACTTTTTCTTCTTCACTTTACATATCGGACTATGCTGTATGTTCTGAGACCTTTGCGTGCTGTAGTGAGCAAATCAACAAACATTTGAATTTGAATTATTCTGTTAACAATTTGAACCTCCGATCACAGAGTACTTTTTTATATAGGGAACCTCCGATATAATCTTGACTTGATATAATAGTGTTCATTGTTTATAGTTTCAGTGTTTATTTGATTATTTGAACGTAATCGTTGTGAAAGTAATCACCGATCAACTCATCATCGTTAGTTCGTTAGTAATATGATTCCATCCAACATCATCACTCCATTAACCGGGCCTGCTGCTCGGAAATCTAGGTAATAAAAGCAAATTGAACTTAAATAACTTGAGTAAATTTTGTGTACATTTCTGGACAACAAACATTTGTTAAATTTTTTTGTAGTCTTGTTATAAATTTAGAGATACCTATATGTTTCTTTATTTTTTTCTTTGTTTATGTATTTGTGTTAGTTTTCTCAGAAACCCAGTTCAGTCAATTACTATTATTTTATACTTAAATTATTAAGGGTGTTCTGGTACTGAACTAGTAATAAACATTAATTGCGTAAATTGACTTTGCTTACAATTTTTAAAACAGTAAGTGTGAAAATTATAGTAGTATATATTATCGTAATAGCGTAGAATTAATCTGATGTCAAGATTTTAAGAAAAAATATGTCATGGATGTAATGTTTATTTATTTATTTTATTCTATTTTGCACCAAAGATTTTGTACAAAAGGCGAGCTAATACTATGTGGCATTCTCTACTAGCTAACTTTGGGTAGAACTGAGAGTGAATTTTGGGCAGTAATGTATAAAACTTATAATCATATTTGATGTTCTTGAAATATTTTTCAGCCAGGTATTTTTAAATGTGCTTTCTTTCCCAATCATGTAGTAAATCAGCAATTCAAACTGAAATTATGTAAAAATGTACTTAAACAATTCATATACAGTGGATTTCGGGTATAACGACGATGAAGGGACCACTCTATTTTCGTCGTTATATCTGGAAGTCGTTACAGGCAAAGGTAAAGAGATACAGACATGTACACATGTGTAGTTTATATTCATTTATTATTGAAAATATTTGCACATATAGTTATTCACTGGTACATTTCAAACTGCTACTCAGAATATCAATTTGTAATTGAACCATAAATTTAACTCTGAAACATACACGCTTCCCTACCTACTTAGCTGATATAAACAAAAGATTAAAGACTCCACCCTTGCTGACCATCTGTGGATGTAAACAAAAAATAAGAAATATTTGTGAAAGAAAAAATCTTTGTGTCTTTGGCAGCCGACTCCGGTCGCCAATATCTACAAGGGATTTCTAGGAATTTGTTACAAATGATTCATTAAAAACAGCCACTACATCTGAAATCGGCATTACATACAAAGTCGCTATAGCCACATGAATTTTGTACTAAAGTATGCTTTAAAATCAAGGGACTTAGATTTAACATCGCTTTAGATAAATGGTCGCTACAACCAATAAATTAAACCCACTGTAATTAAATTTTTTAAATATAAAATTGCCCAGTCATACCACCTTTAGGCGACATCCAGAAAAAAGAAATTAATTAATGAATATTAAAAGTACAAATGGTAAAATTAAAAATGTTGAACAACCAACTTCAATATAAATAGTTTGCAAATGTCATCAATGTGTTTGAAGTTAATTAAATATGCAATATTAAGGATAACAAAAACTACTGGTCAGATCTTGATCAAATTTATTTGGGAGCACATGAGAAACTTTAACTTTCAAATAAAAAAAGAATCATCAAAATTGATTCGATAGAATAAAGTTCTTTTTTAAAGATAACAAAAATACAGTTGAATTGAGTACCTCCTCCTTTTTTGAAGACAGTTAAAAAGAAAACATATAGTCAGATAAAATCTTTCTTATTTTGTTTTAAAAAAAATTAATACAGATTTTTATTGGCAGAAAATTAGCTTAAGTTGCGGTTGTCTCTCAGTTGCCTAGCTTATCAACTTATCATCCGCAGCACACCACCTATTGATCTGTAAGAACCTATTAAAGATCTATGGGTGGTGCTTCTTGCATTTAGTATATTCCCTTAAATACCATGGTTATTCATAATAATTGGTTTTATTTCTCTTATAGAAGTTTTGTAATAGGTAATTTGAACTCAGTCCCTGCAAGATGCTAGGCTTTATTCTTACATTTTTTTAGCTTAAACTTCATTATGTTGGCCAATGTTTATATAGCAATGAAAAATATGACACTTGCAGATTGGAAGGTAAACCTTCAATGCTTCCAAAGCCACGTCGAACAGGATCCACTAATCGACTGTCTCCTGAAGTACGAAGACCAAGTGCAAGTTACCGCTCTAGCAGTGTTGAGCCCCCCAGGGTTACTTTTGGTGGTGGCCGTCTGAGCAGAGAAGCTTCTGCCACTAAATTGCCTATGATTGGGGTGAGTACAATACTTAGTAAATTATCATTAAAGGTTAAGTCTAATTAAATCTTCTATAATATCGTCTATAATATCTTCTAAAATATAAGTCTAATTAAATCTAACTAATAGTTCTGTTAATTTAGGAAGTGGTTAAGTACAATAAAAGCTCTGAAGTTATAATTTTAAGGTTTGACTGCAGTATTTTTTTTTGCCAGAATAAAATCAATTTTGAGTATAGACAGAATGGTTTTATGGAAAGTAGTATGTAAAGTTACAGACTGCATGCATCCCACTACTAGGCACAGGCCTACTCTTATGTCGGAGAGGGTTTTAGGGATAGGAAATGTCGGCCATGCTACTTCCAACGGATGTTGGCAGATTTAACATGTTTCCTAAATATTTACATCTTTTAGCAAGTGGAAAAAGAATCAGCAATCAGCACTTAAAATAACACTTAACAATTTCATGGATACTGGCTGGAATAGAACCGGTATTGCTTGTGCACTCTGAAATTACAGTTAGCATTAGTCCTTGTGTTACTGGCTCATAGTTTGTTTATAATATATAGCCATTGTAACCTCGCTGTCACTGCAGCTTAATAATTACAATAGTCCAAGACTTATGGCTGTGCTGGTTACCAAGTTCAATTTCTGATATATTTATACATGATAGAGCTACACTGCAGCATACAATATAGTGCTAAGAAAAGATGTGGGTGTTCATGTGCTACAACATCCACTCAACATATGTGAATTGTGTGCTCATTTTTCACCATTACTTTTATAAAATTATTCTATGATGCGGAGGAATAAAAAGCCAAGCCTTAAATATAATCTTTCCCTCTCAGCTTGTTTTGATTCCACCATGCATGTCCCTTAAAACTCGGACTTCTAAACCTAAACTCAGTTGGTAAAATTATAAAGTAGTTACAATAGGTACTTTAAAATGGTGGAGATATGAGTAGTATTTAGACCTACAGGAATCATACTGAATATATAATATAATCAAAATAAGAAGGTGCATTATAAACTATGTGGTCAGTACAATGGTTCAGCTAAAACCCCTTGCCATTTTGTAGTGGAACCCTACTCTATCTCAACACAATGATATTACATCTACACATGTGATACATTACAATAAAAATATATAGCAAATGTTAAAAGAATCATTATGAGTTTTCAGTGCAACAAAAATCTTCAAGAATGTAAATAATGCAGTTACAGTTCAAACGAACTTCAATCCACCTGATGGTAAGTGACTACTGCAGTCCATGGAAAACTGCAACCAATTTCAAACTTTGGCCGTGGAAGGAAAAGGGGAGATCTCCCGCCAGGCAAGGGGTTCTACCTGGGGAGCGGCCAACTCTCCATGTGATAGTTCAGAGCTATTCTATATATACTGTTTTTACTTCGGAACTTCGATAGCCCGATTTAAGCTTCGATATGTTTTACTTGTGGTTGTGGCGCGACGACAGCATCCCCACAAAACAAAGAAGGCTACAGATGCGTTGTCACCTCTGAGGACTAAGATGGAATGCCTCACAGCCTTTCATTATTCTTGCTATACATACCCTTCAGACCGGAACAAAGCAATGCATGCTCTGCTATCATTCTATATATATATATATATATATATATATATATATATATATATATATATATATATATATATATATATTAATATATAGAATATATATATATATATATATATATATATTCTATATATTATTCAGAAATAGGTAAGAGGTTTGCACCGATTCAGACGGACACTTTGCAGAAATGAAGTTCTACCACTTAAAATATACCTAATCGGCTTTTCGTTTAATAACTTTCAGGTTTTAGGTTTTTTATAACCATTATGAAGTAAAATGTGACATTTCTTGGAGGAGGGGGATGATGATGATGGTAATTATGATGTATTGAATATGATGGTACGGACTCATTGGATACTTCGATTTGTATTTCAACACAGAAACTTTATAAGAAAAAGCGTTGTTGTCCGTGTACCGGTACATGGCAAAGTTTCTATAAGCTTATGATTGTATTGTAAATTAATCTGCAATTAATAAATGTAATAATATTTTAAAAATAAATAAATAACAGGAAAACAATTTGATTTCCAACCTAAAAAAACACTATAAAACTATTAAGTAAATTTTCAGATTCCGTTTACACACACCTAAATAATAAAAAACATGTCCTAGTTGTATTCATCGATTACAGTAAGGCTTTTGATATCCTGCGGCACAGTACGCTTTTTGAAAAACCTAATGATAGTGGAGTAAGAGGTCCTCTCAACAAATTGTGTGAGAATCGAAAACCGTATGACACTAATACTAACATCTGTAGAAGTACGAAAAATAACACAAAAATTGGAGACCAAGAAATCTTGCGGTTTTAACGATATTCTTATTACCTATAATAAAGGATAATAAAGATCTTACCGCCGAATTATTGAGTCCTTTCTTTAATAAGTGCATAAAGGGGAGCATTTTCCCAGATCAACTAAAAATTGCCAAAGTCGTACCTGTTCACAAGAAGGGCTCGTGTGACGTGTCTAGATTGGTGGCTCATCTTGTCTTAAACAAGGCTGTCGAGAGAGGTCAATTTGGTTATCAAAACAACGTCGGTACACAGGATGCAAAAGACGCACTGCTCATTTACGTCATTGACAAATTAAATAACAAATTTAAAGTAGCTGCACTCTTTCTCGATCTGATCTCCGCGTTCGATTTCATCAATAATGATCATTTGGGAAAGTTGCATTATTATGGGGTTCCAGGACCGGCTCTGAAATTATTTAAATCTTACTTGAAAATCGGAAAAATGTTCCCTGAAATAAAAATGGTGAACGATAGTATGACTGAAATTGTGAATAAGTCCAAAATGATCAACGTTAAAGTGGTTGTACCTCAAGGCTCCATTTCAGGTCCCGTATTATTTATACCTTTCATTAATGATTTAAACAGTTATGTACGTAGAACGACATGCTGTTATCTCAGCCTCTGAAATAACTACTCTAGAAATTAAAATAAACCAAACATTGGAATCCTTTAGAATATGGTTTACTGTCAACGGCTGGTCAATCAACACTATCAAAACAAATGTTATGTTATTCCGCAATAACTGCAGTATAATAAACACATCCGTGAATGTCATTCTAGGTGGTAAAACAGTACAATCTGTAGAAGTGGCCAAATTCTTAGGAGTGAAGATAGACAGTAATTTAATGCTCAGCTTGTTACTTAAACATTTAAACTGGTTTATTACACATTGGTGGAGTCAAGACTATACAGTATTATATTCTGGGGAGAGAGCTTTAAATATAGCTGTTTATACTGGTCTTGCTTATACAATTTGCAAAAGTTATTGGTGAATATGAGACTGTAGACCAAAAAACCACAAGGGAAAACACTAGGAGAAAACGTTTCTTAATAAAATCATCCCTCCTATGGTCACGACTAGACACTGTTCTCAACATCGATCAGTACTTCTATTTAATAGATTACCTATTGATTTAAAAAATATGTTATACGAGAGAGTAGCTTCAAAAATACTTTAAAAAAGTTCCTACTGGAAGAAAGTTCTTATAGTGTTAACTAGTTTCTACGTGATAATGCTATTATATAACATTTAATGTTTTAGAAATTTTGATGACATTTTACGAAAAAACGTATTTTTGACGAATATAGTTATTATTATTTTGTGGTATTTAATACTTTAAATTTTATTTATAGTGATTAGATTTGACTTTTTTTTTGTAACTTTTTATGTACAGTATAAGCTACTACAGTACAGTGTAATTTATTCGTGGGGTATATGTTTTGTAAATATGCCGCGAATACAGAAATCGGGAATACGAAATGGTAGTTCTTATGGGATAAGTTCCTAGGTGACAAAATAAAAAAACATATCTTTAAAAAATCAATTTAATTAAAGTTTTTGAGTATATTGATTAATTATTATCTTCAGGCAGGCTTAAAGAATTTTGTGATTTTTTTACTTGGCAGTTTTTAAAAGCTCGTTCAATTCAGACTGATATTCAGCAGTGGCATTAGCAATTTTCCTCTTTTTTTTATAGAAGAGGGGGCAAACGAGCATGTGGCTCCTGATGTTAAGTGACTACCGCCGCCCGTGATCAACCGCAACACCAGGGGAATTGCAGGTGCGTTGCCGGCCCTTTAGAAAGGAGTAAGCTCTTTTCTTGAAGGTCCCCAGGTCGTATCGGTCCGGAAAAATCGCCGGTGGTAAATTATTCCACAGAGAGGTTGTACGCGGAAGAAAACTCCTTTTGAAACGTACAGTGGTGGACCGCCAAGCATCCAGATGGTATGGATGGTATCGGGACGTTTGCCGCGTAGTGCGTTCACAAAATTTGGCGGCTGGGATAATCCGAACAACTCCTCAGAGCACTCTCCATGGTATATGCGAAAGAAAATACAAAGAGATGCAACATCTCTTCGCAGTGCCAGTGAATCGAGCCGATCGGAAAGCACTAGGGCGTCGACGATTCGAGCCGCTCTGCGCTGGATGCGGTCAAGTGGAAGGAGCTGGTACTGGGGAGCCCCAGCCCAGAGATGGGAACAGTATTCCATGTGCGACCGAAGCTGCGCCTTGTAAAGTTGCAGGTGGTGTGCCGGCATGAAATACTGTCCCGCTCTGCTGAGCACGCCAAGCTTTTTAGAGGCCAATTTGGCCTTCCCTTCCAAGTGACCACGAAACTGCACGTCACTCGATATGTCTACTTCGAGGATTCCGATACTGGCTGAGGCAACAAGGGGAGTGCCTTGAAACTGAGGGGATACGACAAAGGGGTTCTTTTTAGCGGTCTTAAAAATAAGATTTCGTTCCATAGACTGATCAAATTCCCTAGAGAAATCACAAAGCTCAGTTGCCTTTCTTAAACCTTCACTAAGATTTTGCAAATTAAAAGTCGCATTTCCCGTGCTTGTTGAAACTCGTTTTTCCTTTTTCTTTAGTCGACATTATAAATTAGGAAGACGGCGATAGAGACGTGTTACTCAATCAAATTTTTTATAACGAATGGAAAGATGAAACAATAAAACAAGCAAAGCGGCTTTTACCAAAGGACGGAACGTCTAATTCGTGGCAGCATTTAAAAATATACTTTATGTATTGAGTAATAAGGTTGCTTTCATTCTGTTTCTTTACCTTCTCAAAAACACCGGCTATAATAAGGTAGGTATACCTGTTTTACTTTTTTATTAGTTAATTTGACGACGCATTTCTTTTTCGAATCTTTGTTTATAAATATGTATCGATGTACCGATTAGATCCGCAAATTAAGAAATCTTTAGCCGCGAATACAGGAATTATTATAACAGTGGTAGAGCCACGCGGCAGCTTTGCTGTTGCACGTATGGGCCGGCTCAAACCGGGGTGGTACCACGACCTCACAAAATACCGGCGTGAAGTGGAAGCTCTGCTTCCGCGTTTCGTCTGGTGAGTGCAGGTGGCCGGAGGCCCAAATCCCCCCCCCCCCCATCAACATGGTAGCGGAATTAAATAATGATAGACTACCCCAGGAGGGTACCAGCACCCCTGGAGAATCCCTCGCTGAGCATCCACGACCATGTATCTCCACTTCTGAGCGTGGGTGCTCAGGCTGCCCCGCGTATTCTGGGGGGGGGGGGGCAAAATTCCGCTCAAGACTACAACTGCTCGGGGCAAACGGAGCAACAAAACCAAGGCGACCCCTGCCACGCTGTCCGTGAATTTCTGCAATATCAGGGGACTTCACTCTAACCTAAACGCCGTCCACTACCATCTCGAGACGGCGAGGCCGGCTCTGCTCTTTCTGACCGAGACGCAGGTGTCCTCTCCGGCTGATGTCTCGTATCTCTCCTACCCGGGGTACAAACTGGAACACTCCTTTGTGCCTCGGGCTGGAGTTTGCGTTTACGTCAGAGTGGACATCTGTTCTCGACTCCTCGGCAGACTTGAAGGTTCGGACCTGTCCATCCTTTGGCTACGCGTAGACAGCGACGACCATCCGCGCGTCTACGGGTGCCTCTATAGGTCCCATAGCGGTAATGCCGAAACAGACCGACTCTTCGACCACGTCCAAATGGCTGCAGATTCGTTGCTACAGCAGATCCCCTCCGCAGAGATCGTGATCCTCGGCGACTTTAACGCCCATCACGCCGAATGGCTTGGTTCACGTTTAACCGATCATGCGGGGAGATCTGTTCATGATTTTGCCTTGGCATATGGTCTGACACAACTGGTTACTTCGCCTACGCGGATTCCAGATGTGGAGGATCATGCACCTTCCCTGTTGGACCTTCTGCTGACCTCTCACCCGGACGGATATCAGATTTCCGTCGACGCCCCTTTAGGCTCCTCGGACCATTGTCTGGTCCGGAGTGTTGTGCCACTCACGCTGAAATCGCGGTTGCATTCTGCAGGCTGCCGCCGTGTTTGGCACTATAGGTCAGCCGATTGGGATGGGATGCGGTCTTTCTTTGCATCCTACCCTTGGGGGCGGGTTTGCTTCTCGCCGGATGATCCCAACGTTGTTGCGGATTCTGTTACTGATGTGGTACTTCAGGGTATGGAACTTTTTATTCCTTCCTCTGTGGTGCCCATTGGAGGCAAATCTCAGCCATGGTTTGGTCGCTCCTGTAAAATAGCATCATGCTATAAGCAGGAGTGCTACCAAGCCTGGGTTGATGCATCAGCGTCCCGGGATGTAAACACCAGCGCTCTAAAAAAGAAGTATAATTCCGCCTCTAGGTCCTTCAAAAGAGTCATTGCCAAGGCAAAGTCAGAGCACATAGGCAGAATTGGCGAGAAACTAGTTCGCCTTCCTTCTGGAACCCGTGCATTCTGGTCTCTCGCTAAGGCTGTCCAGGGGAATTTCTGTCAGCCATCTCTTCCATCTCTGCACAGGGAGGACGACTCACTGGCCCATACTGCAAAGGAGAAAGCCGATCTTCTAGGCTCTTTCTTTGCGTCTAACTCGACTCTCGATGACGGGGGAAGTACGCCGCCGACCATCCCGCGGTGTGAGTGCTCCATGCCGGAAGTGCAGTTCACACAGCGCTCGGTTCGCAAAGCACTCCTCTCCCTGGACATCCACAAGTCGAGTGGGCCGGACGGAATCCCCCAATTGTGCTGAGGACGTGTGCTCCAGAGTTGGCACCGGTTTTAACGCGTCTTTTCCGGTACTCCTACTCCCTAGGCGTAGTCCCAAAATCATGGAAGACGGCTTTCGTCCACCCGATCCCTAAAAAAGGCGACCGCTCAGACCCGTCCAACTACCGGCCAATCGCCATCACCTCCTTGTTCTCCAAAACAATGGAGTCCATTGTAAACCGCCAGCTCATGAGGTACCTTGAGGATAACCAGCTGATTAGTGACCGCCAATACGGTTTTCGCCGTGGTCGGTCAGCTGGTGATCTTCTGGTCTACCTCAGTCACAGATGGGCGGAGGCAGTAGAGTTCAAGGGGGAGGCATTGGCCGTTAGTTTGGACATTGCGAAGGCCTTCGATCGGGTTTGGCACAAAGCGCTTCTTTCGAAGCTCCCTTCCTATGGGCTTCCCGAAAAATTGTGCGATTGGATCACCAGCTTTCTTGCAGATCGGAGCATCAAGGTCGTTGTAGACGGTGCAAGCTCCGGTTGCAAGCCTATTAATGCTGGTGTTCCACAGGGCTGCGTGCTATCGCCAACGCTGTTTCTTCTGCATATCAATGATATGTTGCATACCCGTAACATTCATTGCTATGCAGATGACAGCACTGGTGATGCTCTTTACACCGGCCGAGCCAATATTTCTCGGGAAAACGTCTCCGAGTGCCGGGACAAACTTGTGTCTGAAGTCGAGTCTTTGCTGAACAGAGTCTCGGATTGGGGACGACTAAATCTAGTCCAGTTTAACCCCCAGAAGACACAAGTTTGCGCGTTAACCGCTAAAAAGAACCCCTTTGTCGTATCCCCTCAGTTTCAAGGCACTCCCCTTGTTGCCTCAGCCAGTATCGGAATCCTCGGCGTCGACATATCGAGTGACGTGCAGTTTCGTGGTCACTTGGAAGGGAAGGCCAAATTGGCCTCTAAAAAGCTTGGCGTGCTCAGCAGAGCGGGACAGTATTTCATGCCGGCACACCGCCTGCAACTTTACAAGGCGCAGGTTCGGCCGCACATGGAATACTGTTCCCATCTCTGGGCTGGGGCTCCCCAGTACCAGCTCCTTCCACTTGACCGCATCCAGCGCAGAGCGGCTCGAATCGTCGACGACCGAGTGCTTTCCGATCGGCTCGATTCACTGGCGCTGCGAAGAGATGTTGCATCTCTTTGCGTATTTTATCGCATCTATCACGGGGAGTGCTCTGAGGAATTGTTCGGATTAATCCCAGCCGCCAAATTTCGTGAACGCACTACACGGCAAACGTCCCGATACCATCCACACCATCTGGATGCTTGGCGGTCCACCACTGTACGTTTCACAAGGAGTTTTCTTCCACGTACAACCTCTCTGTGGAATAGTTTACCACCGGCGATTTTTCCGGACCGATACGACCTGGGGACCTTCAAGAAAAGAGCTTACTCCTTTCTAAAGGGCCGGCAACGCACCCGCAAATCTCCTGGTGTTGCGGTTGATCATGGGCGGCGGTAGTCACTTAACATCAGGTGAGCCGCATGCTCATTTGCCCCCTTTTCCATAAAAAAAAAAAAAAAAAAATTGGGTCGCATTTTTTTAATCGGCGAGTAGTGAAAACGCGAATGAAGGAAGCGTGAATAAGGAGCTATTGCCATTTTATATATAAATTAACTTATAAGTTAATTTTATATTTTTTTTGTATTTTACATAATTGTAAATTTATTTAAACATTTCAATTGTGTTTTTGCAAGTATTATTCAACACAGTTTGTATTGTTCAGGAATATTTTTTACGTGGTAGAGCCACGCTGCAACCATATTATAGTTGTAGCACGAATGGGTCGGCTCGACCGGGAAAGGACCACGCTCTCGCAGAATACCAACGTAAAATAGCAGCTTCATGCTGCTGTGTTTCGTATGGTAAGTGCAGAGAACCGGAGATCCTTTTTTACTGGAAACGAGGCATTTAATCTTAGTCCTCATGGGTGACAACGCATTTGCATTTTGATTCTTAATCGAGGAAAAATGTATATGTACATGGACCACAGAATCTACTTACCATCAGGTGGACTGTGTGCTCGTTTGTGATCCTATTCTATATTAAAAAAATTATATGCAAGACAGAACTCTATATGTCAAGGTTGGAGAGGAGCTTAGCTCTATGGTGAGAGTATCAGAGGGCACAATACAGGGCTCTGTTTTAGGCCCAGTGCACTACATCACATACGTTAACGATCTGATTAATCTAATTAATAACTGTGAAAAATATCAATTTGCAGACGACACATGTATAAAGTCAGGGGGTTTTCATGCTGGTCTACCTTTCCGGTGATCCTGTTATGGAATACGGGTACGCGACCCCGGCTCCCCGAGCTACTGTTATTCTCATACCTTTCCTGCCGAGATAACAGTATCCTTACACCTACGCTCCTACCCCCAACCTTCTTTTTCCTTTTCCCAAAATGGTAGCTTCCTCTACCAACAATAGCATACCCAAAGAGGGTTGGTGTCAGGCAGGCGGCCGACTGTAAAACTTTTGCCAAATCCCATGCAGTAAACTTATGAATATTACGAGTTGTGGGATATATGTCAGGGCTAGGGCGTACCCCGCAGGCGACGCGCAGGGGCAGCACCCGGCTCCTGTGGGAAGTGGGCAAGGGTTGTCGCACCTTACGGAGCGGGTGCGACGTAAGAGGCGAGCCCGTAGAGTCAGAGTGAGGTTTGCAAGCTGGAATATAGGTACGATGACTGGAAGAGGAAGAGAGTTAGCAGATGTTTTGAAACGACGAAGAGTGAATGTTGCCTGTTTGCAGGAAACAAAATGGAAGGGCAATAAAGCAAGAGAGATTGGGGAAGGATACAAGTTTTATTACTGTGGAAGTGACGGGAAGCGAAATGGAGTAGGAGTTGTGTTAGATAGTGGAATGAAAGAACGAGTGACAGATGTGAAAAGAGTAAATGACAGAATGATAGTTGTTAAATTAATGATTGAAAACAAAGTAGTGAATGTTGTAAGTGTGTATGCTCCGCAAACAGGCTGTGAAGAGAGTGTGAAAGAGAAGTTTTGGGAGGAATTTGATTGTATGATGATGGGAATACCTGAGAGTGAGGATGTTTATATGGGAGGAGATTTTAATGGACATGTAGGGAGAGTGAATGACGGGTATGAAAGAGCACACGGTGGATGGGGGTACGGAGTGCGCAACCGTGAGGGGGAAGTTCTTCTGCAAGCAGCATGTGCTTTCGACCTGGCTGTAGTAAACACGTGGTTCCAAAAACGAGATCAGCATCTTGTTACTTATAAAAGTGGCCGAGTGTTGAATATGAATGTGGAGGGACACACGGGCAGAGGAAGGCCGAATAAAAGATGGATCGATTGTGTGAAGAGTGATATGAGAATGAAAGGAGTAAGTATGGAAATGACGGCTGATAGAGAGGAATGGAACAAGAAGGTTTACTGCGCCGACCCCAGATAATGGGAAATGGTTTAGAGAATGAATGATGAGACGACACATGTATAGTATCCGCAGATGTTGACATAGATGTAGCACTGCATCGGCTCCAAACGAACTTCACCCTTCTAACAAAGTGGTTTCATGATAGTGGGCTTGTTCTTAACGCTAGCAAAACTAAGCTTATGTATTTCAGCTCCAGCCAAAATAGGATTAATACAAGTCCTCAATCAATCGCCCACTATCACGCTTGCCTTCACTCAGACCATACCAACTGCGCATGTGAACACCCGTAGAAGTAGTAAAAATGCAAAAATATCTTGGACTAGTCATTGATGATCGCTTTAAACAAACCGACCACTTTAATTCTGTTTGCGATGAATTGAGAGCAATTTTGGCAAAATTTTTCATTAACCAAATAGAAAATGCTGCTGTACAAAGCATTAGAAGAATCTGTCATATCCTATGGGCAGAGTAGTTACGGACGGACATACAAATCACACCTAAACCTAATTTATTAACCCCAGTTAATAATTCTTAAAATCATCGTATCACCTGACATTAGAAGTGCAGAAACAATTATGATGGTCTATTTAGTTACTGTAAAATTATTCTCGTCCATGAGAAAGTTAAATTAACCTTACTTAACAAACACTTTTTTAATAAAGACATACAACACTTAATTGATCATAAAAACACACACACACGCAGTGTATCAAAATCCCAAAAGCTTTGCTGAAAATACCACGATCTCAAAATCGTTACGGAAGACAATGACTTGCCTATATTATACCCAAACTAATATGTAAATGAATTACCCTTTACACATAAAAATGACATTACTACGCAAAATATAAAAAGAAAACTAAAACTACATTATTTAGATGAAATAAAAAAACATCCTAGTCCCGGCACGAGTAAACTTTAATAAATTTATATTTTTACTAATAGTGAATATATTAGGTACGTACGCATTACGAGCGTGTAGATCTTCGCTACGATTTTGAAGCATTACATTATATCTACCGTGATATATAATAGACAATGCCTGTACGTAGGTTAAGCATCGAGTGTCGTCGATGGAGCATGGTGTACAGATAAACCTTGTTAGGTTTTTGCGACATGATTAATTAATTTAAGCTTTGTATTTGATTTATTTTACTAAATAAAATAAAAAATAAATGTGTACTTTTTTGCTCCTGAATTTCTCATAAGCATTATGTATATATATAGATTATAGACATCTTTTTTGGTAAAAATACTACATCTGTTCAAAAAACGGTGGTAACCCTAGAAATGAATGATCTACAAGAGCAAATAATAAAACCAAACATACACTGCTTGGTTGGTAATATAGTTAATATGATTGCTCAAATCAAGTTTTGAGTCTAGTATAACTCCTAGATCTTTAATTGGTCCACTTTAAAGATCTAGGAGTTATACTAGTACTAGTACTTTGCAACGACTCTTTGAGTTCTATTTGTTTTGTATTTGCAACTATCGGACCAAGTCACCACAAATCCCATCAAATCGATTGTGTTGAGCAATATATAGTGATCCACTGTATCGTAGGCCTTACGGAAGTCGGTATACTCGGAATCAACCTGTATTCCCTTATTCATATGTTGAAATAAGTATGTAGTATATACAAGGAGGTGCCTTACTATGGATAGTTTCTTAACAAATCTGTGTTGTTCGGATATGATTATATTGCGATTGCAACGATAATTATCTACGTCATTCTTGGATGGTCCATATGAATAGGCGTGATATATGGAGGGTCCATATGAATAGGCGTGATATATGGAGGGTCCATATGAATAGGCGTGATATTGGCTGTTTTGTATTCAAAATAGCAGGACAGACACCATCTTAAGGCACAATTCTTGATGATAATTCAAGTATGGTTGTCATTTCAGAGATCCAGATCGCAACAGGGCGAATCGAAGTATGGACAATCGACGACGACTCCCTTACGTCCCAGTCATTATTCTCGACCGACCACCACTCCTGAGGTGAGAATATTTATTTTATTTTATAATATTTTACTGTAGCGATGGTATTTCAGAGTTTTCATTAGAGTCCTAAAATTTGTATTAATTAAAAGTAAATTCATTTGCAGCGAACGCCGTCAAAAGACCGATCGAATAACTGGCAAACATCGCTGGATCGTGCCTTAGCATTTGTTACTATCAAGGATCAAAGGTATAGTTTCACCATCATTAATTTATTATATCAAATGTCTTGTCAAAAATCTTATGTGATTGCGGTGTAAAAGTTTCCTTTATTTTATAATTGCTGTTGATAATTGAAGCGTAGAGTAGCACAGTTTACAGCTTTTTGGTTTAAAAGATTTTTATCTTTGATTTATTTGAAAAACTCTAGAATGGGAGTCCTTACCTTTTAATTTTGTATGTCTTCATTTTAAGCTTCTATGGGTTTTTTTTACTATTGCTATAATTCTATAATAGGTTGATGCAGCTCGTAATGACAGAAGGGAGAATTTAAAGTAGATTATTTTTATTTATCTCTCATATAATCTTAATAGTAACGAGACTAATTATAATATTTTTTAGATTACTGTTTGCATAATTCTTATAAATAACATTAAAAAAAGAATTGTTCTGAAAAACAAAAAATAAGAAGTGAGTTTGTCAGCTCCGGCGCACGACTGAAGTTTACTCCTTACGAATGATTATAAAATATATAGATTAGTAAATGAACGGTACTGAAAGCATGCATGATACATTTACTTATATTAATTATATAATTTATATTCATCAAAATATGTTACATAGTCATGGGAACGTAAATTGTTTACTTTGCCAATACTACGTTATGTAGACACGGAAAAATGAAACCAGCGTCCACCGATATATTGACAGACATAGATAGAAAGACTGCGTAATAGTGTAGTTAAAAAAAGACAAAATATTATTACACTACACGAGTGCGCGTCACGTTAAAATTTGGGTCAAATTTAAATGACTGACAAACTAATGATTTAGGCAAATACGACCCGAGTTGAGCGCCTAGTAACTACAGTCTACGGCAACAAAATACGAGTACTAATGAGACTAGATGGTTCGAGTATTTTAAAAGTTAGAAAAGGTGCAACCTAGTCTCGTTAAATACTTAATCCCCGGATCTATTCTAGTATATACGCTTCATCTCTACTTCACTGGGGCGCCGTGGTCAAAGATAGACGACACCCTGATGACGTCATAAGTGATTAGCGGGAAAAGTAGTGCAGTGCAACATGAACGATTCCTCAGAACTAATTCGAATTTTGGAAAGCGTTGATGATGATGAATTTTGATTTTTGATTGATGAATTGAATTTTTAATTGATTGGTGAATAATTATGTACCATTTGTTGATTTCTATAATAAGTACTGATTTTTTATTCCATGACCAAGATTTTAATATTATGAGACTGATTTGCACCAGGTAAGGTGCGAATTATACAATTGTTGATTAGTGAATAATTATACACCTATTTTATTTTAATAATATAAAATTACAAATAATAAATGTGTGTTTTTTTTTACTTAACCTATGAAGAGCAATTTTTCATTTTGTGTTGTGCGATTTTCTTTCTCAATCTCAAAATCATCTGGCAGTATCAGCATCATATCAAACCCCCATGGTCATAAGAGCGTAAGACTTTTCTTCTGTGCTTAACTTGACCTACGCCTCCCCCGACACATAAAATATTTTGAATCGATGTCTCTATATTTTAGTTAGATCGAATCGATACATAACGTACGACACGGCTACATCTCTAAGAAAGTTTCAAAAGGAAGGTCAGCTACGCCGTTGTCGCCCAGTCGTGACAGTGATGTCAACACGATGCAGAGTAGTGCTGTGACTTACTACTATTTTATTGTTATTGTTTGTTTATTATTTATGTAGAAAGTACATATATAAAAAGAGTGGAAGACAGCACAAGATTAAATAAAACATACCAGATTATAAAGAGTCATTTATTGCATAAAAAACCAACAAAAAGACGTTTTTTTGTGTTATCGATATATCAACTCTTGGCAGCAACTGTTACAGCGATATGCTGGCTTGAGTACTCGTTCATTGTAATAAACAAAAAGTAACAGTTCAACAACAAAACAAAAACGTAACAAAGTCTAACAACAAACAATAATTATGTACAGTAAGTAGATTTACTTAAAACCAGGAATGTTATCACAACGCAGAGCGAGGGACGACTGCTCGACGGCACAAGCGCACATTGCACCCTTTTTACCTGGAGACAGCCGTTATTCTGTCTCGCTCGCACTGTTGTGCACAGCGTTTTTTACCTGCTCACACAAAGGATGCTATTGTGCTTGCTTACGATTCCTTGAATTATTGAAGAATTTTATCTTACTCACTGGAATGGGTGTTTAGTTATCTAATATCGGGGTAGAGGCACTTTGAACAGTTACATTCAAATTATCATAGCTCCTAAACTATCTAACTCAGAGTTAAGATTTAAATGTGCATTTATAGCAAATATCCTGTATTATAATAAAAACAAGTAAAAAAAATCGGTTAACACGATGGTTTTTTTTAAAGCTAAGAATCTGAAAAACAACATCAATTTGTTGTCTAATTTATTTTTTCAAAAATGTTTTTTACTAATACTGAAAAATTAAAAAATAATATTTTGAATCTACATTTATTGTCTACACTATTAACTAACATTTGAGACCAATTTTGTTTTTGAAAGTCTTCTACTTGGGTAGATATTGTTAAATTAATACAAGCATCTATGCTTCGCCAACAATTTTTTTTAAAGTGCTGCCATTTTTTTATTGATGGCGAAAAAAAATCATTGATCCCTGATTATATATATATACAAGAAACTACTTAACCAACTTTAATCAAATTTGCACACCATGTGCAGTTTGGCCCAACTTGAGAGATAGGATAGTTTTTTTTGAGTGACCCACAATTATTTTTTTTGCGCATTAAGGATTTTTAATAGGATATGACAAAGGGTCGTCGAAAAGGGCAGAACAACGTCTGCCTGGCAAGCTAGTATATATATATAATATATATATATATATATATATATATATATATATATATATATATATTATACTATTAAACGAGCAATTCTTGTATATATATATATATATAAATATATAATCGTGATCTCGGAAACGGCTCCAACGATTTTCATAAAATTTAGTGTCCAGGGAGTTTCGGGGATAATAAATCGATCTAGCTAGGATTTATTTTTAGAAAATGTCTTTTTGTCCGTGTTTTTATGCAATGAAAAACTGCTATAATATCGTTAGAATAAGAAGGTAAATTTTGACAGATTGTCAATGATTATAAATAGCTTAATTGGTATAATGGGCGGTCACAGAATCGTAAAACCCCGGTTCGAGCCCAGACCGACCGACCAACTTTTTAAATTTTTTTTTCAAGTTCCTTTCTTTTTTGAGAAAATCTATTTTTTCGAGCCCTTTTTTTAGTATTTTTTAAAAACACGAAAATTAAAATTAAACTAATTGCAAACATGATTTTTTATTCAAATAACCAGTTCAGTTTTTTCTATTATTTCGCTAAGATCAAAAAATATTAATCATATTTCATCAGTACCTATGTAATTTGTATCTAAATATAATTTCCAAAACACACGAATTAAAAAACCGAGCGAAAAATACCGAGCAAAGCTCGGTCAACCGGGTACTATATATATATATATATATATATATATATATATATATATATATATATATATATATATACTCTCTCAACAGTACAACAGTAACATACTTCCATGTCGTAAATCCAAAATCCTCCCCAACGATAGTTTGAATTTTACTATCTCAATATTTAGTGAGAAACTGGTGTCAATTAGTGACTCAAGAAATAAGGTAGTGACTGAATACTTTGGGAGATATATTATCCTTTTTTTTAAATACTAGCAATACTATTAGTAATATTCTCTTTAACCATTCCTGGTAAGCTTGAAATGCGTGTTAGCAGTGGTTAAAAGCAGCAGTAGAACGGAACTTTGTTTTGTAAGATGCTAGGTTCAAATTAAAAAAGTAGCCTGGTCGTAAGGTACGTTTATCAGTAGTACAAGTGTATGGGGAATGGGGCACGTTGCAGGCCGATATCGAGCGCGGCGTGGCAGCGCGTGGAGTACGCGCGCGTGACCGAGGCGCTGGCGGGCGCGGACGGTGCGCCTAGCATGGTGCTCCTCCGCCCGCTCAGCATCACGCGCTTCGTCGACATCGTGGGCGCACTGCTCTCGCGCATCTCGGGGGACGCCAAGCTCAACAACGACAACTACATCACCAAGGTACGTGACCGAGGCACTGGAGGGCGCGGGTGGCCACCGGCATGGCGCTCATCCGCCCGCTCAGCATCACGCGCTTCATTAACATCGTGGGCGTACTGCTCTCGCACATCTCGGGGGACGCCAAGCTCAACAACGACAACGTACGTCACCAGGGTACGTGACCGAGGCACTGGAGGGCGCGGGCGGCCACCGGCATGGCGCTCATCCGCCCGCTCAGCATCACGCGCTTCGTTAACATCGTGGGCGTACTGCTCTCGCGCATCTCGGGGGACGCCAAGCTCAACAACGACAACTACGTCACCAAGGTACGTGACCGAGGCACTGGAGGGCGCGGGCGGCCACCGGCATGGCGCTCATCCGCCCGCTCAGCATCACGCGCTTCGTTAACATCGTGAGCGTACTGCTCTCGCGCATCTCGGGGGACGCCAAGCTCAACAACGACAACTACGTCACCAAGGTACGTGACCGAGGCACTGGAGGGCGCGGGCGGCCACCGGCATGGCGCTCATCCGCCCGCTCAGCATCACGCGCTTCGTTAACATCGTGGGCGCACTGCTCTCGCGCATCTCGGGAGACGCCAAGCTCAACAACGACAACTACGTCACCAAGGTACCAAGGAAATATCTAGTGTTTGAAACCGGTTCACTACTATCGGTAAATATGATTGCTAAATTAAACCTTATGTTGGTCCTCTTTTTTAAATTAGAATGACAGGTGTGAAAACTAGCAGGTAAGTGATCCCTGGCTCAAAAGCCCTGTAATAATTTATAACACAATTGTTTAGTTTAAAGGTGTCAAAAAATGTTTAAGCTAAGATCTGTGTAGTAAAACAAGTGGTAAAATTAAAAACTTTGTACAGCCGATTTCAATATAAATAAAATGAGAACATCATCAGTGTAGTCGAAGTCAATTAAATACGCATTATTAAGGATGCCTCAAAAACTAGTGGGATAGATCTTGATCAAATTTATATGAGACCACATAAAAAGCATGGTGCTTTTAAAGGATCATTAAAATCGGTTCACCTAGAAGAAACTGTACTGAGGTAAACACACACATAAAAAACAGTCGAATTAAGAACCTCCTCCTTTTTTTGAAATCGGTTAATAAAATGATGTGTCTTACTTAGTTTGAAGAGCACCTCCTGCCCTCTCTCACTTGCGTGCACCATCCCCGTCACCACTAATCCCAACACAACTATGCACTGTGATTTCCCATCGACAAACCATTCTCATCAGAGTTATGCAATCGCACTGCTGATCCAGTTATGAAAAACTATATCTTGAGAGATTCAATAAACATTATTGAACTTTTAGTGTTAGTTTTTATGGCGAAATTAAACCCAGATTCTATAACGCAAGAGGCATGTGCTCTGACCACTAACGTTAATGAAAAAATGTACATGTTCTGTATAATGTAAATGTACTAAAACATGACATCCCTATATATCACAACTTAAGATTAATTTTAAAAAACAATGTTGAAAAGTAATAGGTAAAAATAATTTTAACTTTGTAATAAACAGACATGTTAACATAATTTTTTTTAGAATTATGTCATAAAAAATATTTATAGATCAAGTGAGATTTGTTTTCAAGTGAGCTTTCGTTATTTTGTTTCAGGTGCCTCACCAGTCCAAGCGTCTATTGTATCCGGGGACAGTGTCGAAGTCATGGCTCCGAACAGTGAACACTCTGCACGCATTCCCACATGCTCTGGCCCTCTTCGTTTATCTCTTGGATCTCGCCAATCATATTGTAAGAATAAAAAATCATACTAAGTACAAGCAAATTTTTATAACATCTTTCTACCAGATAGTTAGAGATCTATTATTAAAGACGCGTTTACAAAATTGATAGGTATAGAATCGCACTACTACATTGACAAAAGTCACACACGCAAGTGTACGCACGGTTGGCTGTGAGAATCGTAGTCAAATGAAATTATTTTGATAATTTGAAAGATTGAATTTGTTTTTTATTTCTTATACCTCAGAAATATACATAGATACGAAATACGAATACCTGCTCCAGAGACTGCTTGGCACTGGAAGCCCTCTACTGGTAGTGGGATGTTAGCTCTGGACTTTGAACTGGTTTTGTCAGTTATAATAAGACCTTACCTACCTGCGGACTTGATGGAGTGACCTGAAGGTGTAATTCGGTGATTACAAGTGGAACTCCTAGACTAGTAGAACTAGGTGTGCCGAGTTTGGGTTCGTTTTGTTAGTTACAATGAGACTTTACCACCGGTCTTGATGGAGTGACCTGAAGGTGTAATTCAGTGATTACAACTGGAACTACTAGACTAGTAGAACTAGGTGTGCCGAGTTTGGGTTCGTTTTGTTAGTTACAATGAGACCTTACCACCGGTCTTGATGGAGTGACCTGAAGGTGTAATTCAGTGATTACAACTGGAACTACTAGACTAGTAGAACTAGGTGTGCCGAGTTTGGGTTCGTTTTGTAGGTTATGATGAGACATTACCACCGGACTTGATGGAGTGACCTGAAGATGTAATTCGGTGATTACAAGTGGAACTCCTAGAGTTGTAGAACTAGGTGTGCCAAGTTTGGGTTCGTTTTGTTAGTTATGATGAGACCTTACCACCAGACTTGATGGAGTGACCTGAAGGGGTAATTCAGTAACTACTGCTGGAATTTCTGAACGAGTAGTTATTACCACCTAATTACACCTTCAGGTCACTCAATCAAGTCCGGTGGTAAGGTCTCATCGTTACTAACAAAACGAACCCAAGCTCGGCACATCTAGTTCCACTAATCTAGGAGTTCCAGTTTAATCACTGGATTACACCTTCAGGTCACTCCATCAAGTCCGGTGGTAAGGTTGCATCAAACTAAGAAAATGAACCCAAACTCGTCACAACTAGGTCGACTAGTCTAGGAGTTCCACTTGTAACCACCTGATTACACCTTCAGATCACTCAATCGAGTCCGGTGGTAAGGTCTCATCATAACTAACAAAATAAGCCCAAACTCGGCACACCTAGTTTTACTCTGCAAGAAGTTCAAATAGCGGTCACGAAAGTACACCTTCAGGTCGCACCATCAAGTCCGGAGGTAAGGTCTCATCATAACCAACAAAACGAGCCCAAACTCGCCACACCTAGTTCCACTCGTCCAGGAATTGCAGTAGTAGTTACCTTCAGGTCACTCTATCAAGTCCAGAGGTAAGTTTATATATCCTACTTATTTTTAGCTAAATAAAAAACTGTGAGTATAAAAATAATAATTTTATCATTTGTCAAGTACCTACTATGTTTCCAATTTGTTTTTTTCTAATATTTTATGTATGTACAGCGATCTTTTCAGAATGAGCCGCTGCAAACAGGCGATACACTGTCCACTCACGACGGCGGCCGAGCGCGGACTGTGGTTTCATTGAAATCTTTGTACAATAAATCAAAGCAGGCACCAACAATAAATAGCCCTTATTGCAATAGATTATGATTCATCCATATTAGCAAAATATGTAAAAAATTGTGTATCAGTTTTTATTTTTTCTACGACTATTTGTGACATTTTGATAAAAAATAAACACAGATTTTTTAAATTGAATATGTCTGTCATCTTATAGTATTTTTTAATTTTTTTAAATATGTTGATAATAGACCAAAACATGTACCGAAACTCAAGCCGGTATCGTTAATTTTGTCGAAAATGGCAACGAAAGTTCGTTTTTACAATATAAAAAACTACTATTTTCAACAAAAGAGTTAAAAACTTTTGCAGATGAAAAACCAATCTATACATGGTAGTTTTTACTTATATTTGATTTGGTTTAGTTTTGTCACAAAACGTACCGACAAACACCCTAATTTTGGTTGATTTGCAAACGCGTCCTTAAGTAGTGAAATCACACATTCATCAGAAACATTTGTTTTATTATTTAGTGGGATCACCAACAGATGATACAGTACTCTAACAAAAATTTAACTTTACTGCGATGGCGCCATACTACGAACCCATGCTCTTACACGTAACCACAACTCACATAAATAAACCTCATTAATGATATACCTACTAAAGTCCGATTGGGAATAACGGACAAATACTATAAAAATAAATATAAGCAATACTTTAATCTAATAATTTAAAATAAATAAATCTTTACTTTAATAACAAGTAGTCTGTCTAATTTTAAGAAATCAAACCTAATGTTATTACATTAGGTTTGATTTCATTAAAATTAGACTACTTGTACTACTCATATTCATAATCCAAACATTTTTTTTTTATAGAAGAGGGGGCAAACGAGCATGCGGCTCACCTGATGTTAAGTGACTACCGCCGCCCATGATCAACCGCAACACCAGGAGAATTGCGGGTGCGTTGCCGGCCCTTTAGAAAGGAGTAAGCTCTTTTCTTGAAGGTCCCCAGGTCGTATCGGTCCGGAAAAATCGCCGGTGATAAACTATTCCACAGAGAGGTTGTACGTGGAAGAAAACTCCTTGTGAAACGTACAGTGGTGGACCGCCAAGCATCCAGATGGTGTGGATGGTATCGGGACGTTTGCCGTGTCGTGCGTTCACGAAATTTGGCGGCTGGGATTAATCCGAACAATTCCTCAGAGCACTCCCCGTGATAGATGCGATAAAATACGCAAAGAGATGCAACATCTCTTCGCAACGCCAGTGAATCGAGCCGATTGGAAAGCACTCGGTCGTCGACGATTCGAGCCGCTCTGCGCTGGATGCGGTCAAGTGGAAGGAGCTGGTACTGGGGAGCCCCAGCCCCGAGATGGGAACAGTATTCCATGTGTGGCCGAACCTGCGCCTTGTAAAGTTGCAGGCGGTGTGCCGGCATGAAATACTGTCCCGCTCTGCTGAGCACGCCAAGCTTTTTAGAGGCCAATTTGGCCTTCCCTTCCAAGTGACCACGAAACTGCACGTCACTCGATATGTCGACGCCGAGGATTCCGATACTGGCTGAGGCAACAAGGGGAGTGCCTTGAAACTGAGGGGATACGACAAAGGGGTTCTTTTTAGCGGTTAACGCGCAAACTTGTGTCTTCTGGGGGTTAAACTGGACTAGATTTAGTCGTCCCCAATCCGAGACTCTGTTCAGCAAAGACTCGACTTCAGACACAAGTTTGTCCC
Organism: Parnassius smintheus behrii; assembly: GCA_036936625.1. Classification (NCBI taxonomy): domain Eukaryota; kingdom Metazoa; phylum Arthropoda; class Insecta; order Lepidoptera; family Papilionidae; genus Parnassius; species Parnassius smintheus. Next base: position 4,758,626 of record JAUPFT010000023.1, read on the forward strand.
GGCACTCGGAGACGTTTTCCCGAGAAATATTGGCTCGGCCGGTGCAAAGAGCATCACCAGTGCTGTCATCTGCATAGCAATGAATGTTACGGGTATGCAACATATCATTGATATGCAGAAGAAACAGCGTTGGCGATAGCACGCAGCCCTGTGGAACACCAGCATTAATAGGCTTGCAATCGGAGCTTGCACCGTCTACAACGACCTTGATGCTCCGATCTGCAAGAAAGCTGGTGATCCAATCGCACAATTTCTCGGGAAGCCCATAGGAAGGGAGCTTCGAAAGAAGCGCTCTGTGCCAAACCCGATCGAAGGCCTTCGCAATGTCCAAACTAACGGCCAATGCCTCCCCCTTGAACTCTACTGCCTCCGCCCATCTGTGACTGAGGTAGACCAGAAGATCACCAGCTGACCGACCACGGCGAAAACCGTATTGGCGGTCACTAATCAGCTGGTGATCCTCAAGGTACCTCATGAGCTGGCAGTTTACAATGGACTCCATTGTTTTGGAGAACAAGGAGGTGATGGCGATTGGCCGGTAGTTGGACGGGTCTGAGCGGTCGCCTTTTTTAGGGATCGGGTGGACGAAAGCCGTCTTCCATGATTTTGGGACTACGCCTAGGGAGTAGGAGTACCGGAAAAGACGCGTTAAAACCGGTGCCAACTCTGGAGCACACGTCCTCAGCACAATTGGGGGGATTCCGTCAGGCATCTAATCAATCAACATCCTCTATAACACATTCAAGTAGCATAAGCTGGCCGGCCGCCTGCCGCGCCGAGCTGCTTATCTATAACCGGTTCCTTTATGTCCACTTTTATGTAAACAATGTACGCATACTTCAACTGTTAATACTATATTTGATGTTCTTATTAAATAATAGTATATATAAACTAATGTCAACAGATTGCTCAAAAGTGTCTCAACATCCAGACTAACCCGTAAGGGTTTTTGTGATGTTTATATTGTTATTCACTGTATTTTTTCTTTAATAAATAAATCAAAAAAAAAAACGAAGTGATTTAAAGGAAAAGTAACAGATAATAAACAGGAGTTACCACAGTTTGTGGATTTAATGCAATGCAAAATTAAAACAAATTTAATGCAATATAATAATTGTAATGTATTTTTCATGTATTTATTTTATTTTATTGATATTTATGTATATTTATCATTTTCATTCGCAATTATATATTTATGGAAGCCAACCAGATGAGAAAACTATATAGATAACCCTCTATCCTTAGCCAACGAGCAACACATTATCATTTTGTTTATTATAACTTTCTTCGACTTAAACAAAAATTTCATTCGAAAACAAAATTTCGCGGTATACTTTCCCGCGTACCGTCGTAACAAAGCGAAGGATCTATCCAGCCTAATTTTTCAAACGCTCTTTCAAAAATGTCCGGTCTGCTTACGATAAGCTTGTAGAACTAGGTCTTCATTGATCACCCTTTTGACCGTGGTTCTGCTTAGGCCCATCTGAAGAACTAATATTTTTTGTTTACGAACTGGATTTCGTTGGATTCGCGCCGTCACTGCTTTGGTGATCGCGGGTGTCCTGAATTGAATCTTCAATGATCGTTTGATAGGGCGATAAACAAATCGTAGGGTTATTTTAAATTTTTGTAGAATATTGAAAATCTCTTTTGGCGCATAACCACAGAGGTGCAACGCGATAACCGCTACTCTATTTTCTTTCTTCGACCACTCCATATTTGAAAATTAATGAAAATTAATGTCTTTTATTTTCGGCAAGCGCAAACGTTATATTTTTAAAATTGGTGAAGTTCATCTAGCCAGTGTTCAAAAATTTTAAATATTAAGATTTTGACAGAACTTATGACCCCACTAAGTATATTTATCATTTCATTTTCATTTACAAGTATATATTTATAGAACCCAACCAGATGAGAAAACTATATAGATACCCCAAGTAATAACAATAATAAATCTACTAATTTTATGACATATTTCTTAATTTTTTACTGATTAATTACTTATAACTAGACTATGGTATATGCATTATATCTAGTTCTATGCATTTTGGCATATGGTTGTATTTACGTGATAGACTCATGCTGCAGCTAAATTGTGGTTGCAGCACGAATGAGTCTGCTCGACCGGGGTAGGGCTACGCTCTTACAGAATACCAGCTTAATACTGCTGTGTTTCGTATGGTGAGTGTAGAGAACCGTAGGCCCTTTTTACTGGAAATGAGGCATTGCATCTTAGTCCTCAGGGCTGGCAACGCGTTTGCATTTTTTTACATGTAGGTAGATGTCATTTATCTTTAATTAAGAATCAAAATGCGGATGATATTATAATTTGACTATTAAAACTGAAACTTTTTTAGTATGCTTATTTTAAGTTTATATATATATATACAAGAAAAACTATGGGTCTGTGTATACTTGAAATTGAAAGTGGAATTAAATGGAGATATTTACATACTGCTACCGCTACTTCCCCTCCAGTTTTTTAACAGGTTGATGCATTAATATTACAATCTCTCCCATACATTAAGATGTTCGATGAACGCCATTTTGTGTGTGGGAGATACACAACATGGCGTCAACGAACATCTCTGAATTTAATATGTTAGATTGCAACAAGGATTCCATAACACAAGTAATGTCATAATAGTTCAGCAGCACATTCGGTTTTCTGTAACCCCCAATGCCCGAGTGAGATGAATTGAGTTTGTCACTTGGGTTTTCCTTGTTTAACCGTTAACTACGTCAACAAGAAGTCCATCCCGAATTAAAGGGCTTGTTACTTTAACATTGATGGATCGTGGTCGGGATGATGAGCAATTGGCCCTTGATATTACGTGGTACGTGGTACGTGGCGTACGTGACGTGACGTACGTGACGTACGTGGTACGTGGTTTACGTGGTAGAGCCATGCTGCAGTTATATTAGTAGTATAGTTGTAGCACGAATGGGTCGGCTCGACCGGGGAAGGACCACGCTCTCACAGAATACCAGCGTGAAATAGTAGCTTAATGCTGCTGTATTTCGTATGGTGAGTGTAGAGAACCGGAGACCCTTTTTACTGGACATGAGGCATTCCATCTCAGTCCTCACGGGTGACAACGCATCTGCATTTTAATTTGTAATGGAAGATAGATGTAGATGTCTATGGGCCGCAGCAACCACTTACCATCAGGTGGACTGTGTGCTCGTTTGTCACCCTATTCTATAAAAAAAAAAAAAAAAAAATATTCTAGTACACATGTTTAAGGTCAAATGATACAGTTTCTGCTAATTGCATTACTGTCGAGATAAGATTCTCAGATTTGTGCTCAGGAACACACACACACACACACACACACACACACACACACACACACACACACACACACACACACCACACACACACACCACACCACACACACCACACCACACACACACCACACACACACCACACCACACACACACCACACACACACCACACCACACACACACACCACACACACACACACACACACACACACACACACACACACACACACACACACACACACACACACACACACACACACACACACACACACACACACACACACACACACACACACACACACACACACACACACACACACACACACACACACACACACACACACACACACACACACACACACACACACACACACACAAGCACGCACGCACGCACGCACTGATTTCAGCTGCCTCCTTTAGAAGTCGTGTGTGATTTCTATTATTTATTTTGAATTCTAACTTTATTTTTCATATTGTTGGTTAATAAATTCCATTGAATCCTTCATGGTGCTAAGCTATTTTTAAAGAATTATAACCTCGGACTCGATAGTAATTTTTATTGCCATTAATTTCATTTTTAAAGATATAGTAGAGTTCACTTCGAATAATCTCCCTGATATCATCAAGTTAAACATATATGTTCAGATTCTTGTGGTATATCAATGGACGATTGATCTGAATCTTTGCGTAACTCTGTGATACCCAAGAAGATGCCGATGTGACCGCCTTGTCAGCAAGAACAATGGGTGCGTTTGGCAGAAAAAAGCGCTAGCAAGCGCTTGTAAGCAAAATGGCGATCGTAAGCGGTAAGCGCTGTCAAATCGTAAGTAGCTATTTTCCTCTAGGACACGAAGTTAGCTTTAACCGGGGAACCTAACCTAATTTAAATATATGTATGTAAAGTATTCATATTAAAAACTTACCAATCATGAATTTTTAATAACATGTATATGTCTATTCATGTCATTATATTACTTAAAACTAATATTGCACAAAACAACTTATAAACTCTACTTCAAAACAAACAAAGTAAATAAACAAAATTGCGGATTGTGTCAGCGCTACTAAAGTTAGCAAACGTGTCCTGGCTGAAAACTGTTTAGTTCCGCCATTTTGCGTACGAGCATTTGCTAGCGCTTTTTTCTGCCAAACGAACCCAATGTTTTCTATTGTAGTTGTTCTCACCGGTGTGTGTTCGCATTATTCCGTCTTTTTTATCTTACTGCTTGTAGGACATTTCAATTTTGCTTGATTATTGAACTGTATTTTTTAGAGATAAGTATTTTTTATGTATTTATTAAAAGTCGTAAAAGACTTTAGTTTCAGTGTCGTCTCATCGTATATCATCATGCTGATCTGCAGTAGACAGTATCTTTATATATCTTGGACAATAATATGTAATTAATAAATCAGTGGCCTCAGACGAGCAAAGAAAGTAAGATGGGTCATTGCGTACATTTCAATTGACGCAAAAACCAAGCCAAAACTTATTGTAAGAATAAGCATTTATGACATATATGCGTCTAAAATACTTTGAAACCAGCAACATGGTTTTAGTTGCATTAGTGTGTCCATTGAAATTTTGCTGGCTAACCACGAAAGAAAGAAAAAAAAAATATGCGTAAGAGCGTCAAGAATTTGAGCACCGTTTTGGCGTCACTTCAAATATACATATCCGTCTATCTTTGTTTGTTGATCTGAAGTTGTGGCTCATTATTTATTACAAAAAAGTTTCAATTGAATAGTTAGAATGTGTAAAATAACTTTCAGTATTGTGATGTTCATAATATCTTGTTTTAGGAAACTCCAGTCGAGGAGGAGTGGCTCTGGATGGAGAAGGATGAAATGACTTGTCTCCGTCGAGATTATCTGTACCAATGCTGGCTCAGGTAGATGAATTTTCCCGGATGGATGCAATTCTTTCTAATTCCAGGATATTTGTTATCAGATGCAGTGACGAAACTGAAGTACCCAATACTTTAAGAAGTTATTTTTTATGTATTAACGTTTTTTCTTAAATACTAGTTTAGACAAGAGTTTTGCTAACATATTATATTCTGTCCTATCCTAAAAAGTGATAATAATATGGTGTAAAATTTGTCAAGATATAAGATATTTGATGTATATTTTATAGATAGTCACACATTTCTTACTTAAACCTGTCAAATATTTTTTATAGCAGTTATAAAATGAGGTTTCCAATGGATCTCTTTACTAAGATAAATTGAATTTATAGCAAACTGTTTTATGTACAGGTTTCAAGACCCGGGCTATCAGTTTGATGACCTCAATAAGAAATACTTGCAGGACCTAAGCTTGCTTCTAGGCAACGATGAAGAAAAAATTGGAGAGTTACAACTAGTTATAAAAAGTAAGTGGAATAATTTAACAGAAATTGTTGCGGTCTGTGAAGTTCAGAGTTTCCGATTTCACTTTTGTGTGGGCTACAGTGTCGCGAAAAGTGCTGTTGATCGTGCATCTGATCTCTCTCCAACCATGTCGGATTGACTTCTCATTGGAGTATAAGATTTATGGGATGGAAAGTGTACTCATAATATGTTATTTTATGTTTTGTTTGTAAAAAGCTGACTATGGAAGAACCCGATCTCTGATACAAGTGCTTATAGGTAATAAAAAGACGCCCCCGACCTTATGCACATTGTCAAATGCGTAATGAAATAAAAAGATTGTTGTTATTAAAAAAAAAACTAGCTGCCGAGAGCGAAGTTCGATGTGGAGGACATTATTATCTAACTGTGTAGTGATGATGAACGAATATCCATTACGCCATATAATCTCGTGGGTGTCGTGAGAAGTGACAGAGTGAAGCTGAACCAGGGGATGGGCAGCAGCGTGTTCCCAATAACAAATAACGACAAATGCGTTGTGAATTGTCTGTAACGTGAAATTTATACTAAACGGAAACTAAGTGATAAAACGAGACGTCCTCAAAATATTTATGAATGGCCAAATAATCTGTTATAACGTTTTGTTTGATAAAATATCTTATTTTAACATAAATAATAGCCACGTATCCGTTTATCTGCGAGATTAATTTTGATTCGTCTTCCGCTAATTTTTCATTTA